>PYAF01004539.1:1498082-1530644 GCA_007407185.1 Glycine tomentella | reverse complement strand
CACTTTATTTGTCACACACTCGATTAAAGGCTGCCGTCTTCGTGACGGACGCGTGGGGTGCTAACACCTTCCCCGTGCGTAAACGACTCCCGAATCCTTTTTTCTCTAAAAACGTAGACCACGACTTATCTTTTGGTTTTTCCGACGTTTTCCTTAAATAAACGTTGGTGGCGACTCCTCTCTAGTTTTCCCTTTTTTTGGAAAACCTTTTTTTTTTATTTTCTTTTTTCGTCGCCGTCCCCGTCGTCGGCCGGATAGGTTGCGACAATATATTTAAAATTTTATATTTTAATTCCAATCTAGCAATTTTTTATATTTTATTCTTTACGTCTTCATTTTGTAAGTTGTTTTACACCGTTAAAAAGCTAACAATAGATTACAGATACCATAATAGATAAAATTATACATATAAGGACTAAAAGTTAAATTTTTTAGATATAATGATTAATTAATCATGTTTCGTTATGCGATTGGAGTCTGGAGACACATTAATTAACGTGATTTTTCATGTCTCAACAGAAGTTTTTACTTGTAGCTTGTCCCTTTTGACGTGATAAATTGCATTGGCAACATATTTCCAAACACTCGTGAAGACAATGGCGTCATCTACAAAATCCAACCGTTCGCACAATATTGTTGAGAGTGACCCTGCTCCGTCGTTAATTTGTGGACTTCCAAATTTCTTAAAAAAATATAGCAAAGTTAATGTCATGCCCACTTTTTATTTTTTTTATTATTAAAATCAATAATGACATTGTCAATTTCTAAATTAAGAAAAATAGAAGTAGACAGATAATATTATTGTCAAGTTTTCTAAATTATATATATAAGTCGGACATATATATTATTGCCAACTTAGCAAAAAAATATAAATTAGTAGATCGATGATGTGGTTATTGTTTTTCTCTATAAATTGGACAATAGCATTATTAACTTATAGCCCGCAAATAGTTACTTTCTTCACCTTGTGAAATTTTGAGAGCAAGTGAAAGAAAGGCCTGGGCAAGCCTAAAAACGTCACGATAACTAATGACTAGATTCAGCAAGCGTGACTTGGCTGAAAGAAAGGCTCTTCACAGCATGAGGACTTTTGGAAGGTGTTATTTAAAATGTAGGTCCATCTCTGTCTCCAAAAGATCCAACTTCTCAGAAGGATCATTACTCTTCTTCAGACATTTGTTTTGTTTTATATATATACTTACCTCCTACCATTCTCAACAGTAACGAATTCCAATGATGCATATATGAAATGAAACAGTATATATATTACAACCTCGACTCCAATTTGCATTAAATTTAAATGGATTTAATTTCCATTTGCATTATATATACTATTACAATAAACGGAATTGGTTAACTATTGCACCGCAAGGGTGGGATTTAATAACCCATCTCTAAACTAAAACGCATTAAAAAAGAGACATCGTACGTACGAATGAGTTTTTACATGAAATAATCTTCCTAATATTCAATAAAAAAATAGTACTATATTGAAAACCTTAGTTTATAGTTAATGAGTTGGAAGAATGCTTAATGCTACATGTTCAAAAAGTTTTGTTCTCAGCTTCCTTTCTAAAATTAGGTTCAATATATTGACACTGGTGGCCAAACGATAGTAAACATTAGAGAACCAATTAACAACTGGCTAGTTCAATTCGTATACTCATATTTGTTCTGATCTGACATTGGGAAAGGAGCACATATACACATTAAATACAAAGAAGTAATGTGAAATTAATTAACATAAGTTTAGATATAGTATGACAGCCAATAAGAAGCAAGTAGTTGCTAACAAGATGGGAGACCAAAACCGGGATCAGGCCAAATTCAACAGCCTTTTATTTACTCTCCAAGAAATTGCCGATTGTGTGTTGACTGGTCCATGTTCGAAGACCTTCATTTGTGGGAATCAGCCACATGTCATAACCCCATTAGGACAATCACTTGAAAAGGCTTGAACCACGTGAGTGACAACCATGTCCTTTACTGCAAGTTAATTTTTTATTTTTATTTTTATACCCCGTGTCCTTTCCTGCATGTTACCAGCAGGCTTTCCTGGTCCTGAAGACTGAGTAACTCTACTTCTAAACACTGGTCCAAGAGTTCAAGACTATGACCCCTCTCCCTTTTCTCTCTTTCTCTCTCTCTGCCATTTGCAAAACAAATAATAATAATAATGTATTTGTTGAATTTGTTGATTTATGGACGCTAGCTGTGTTTGTTTCCTCCCCTATGATTGGTAAAAGGGAAGTTGCAATTGGGTGCAAAGTCATTTGGTGCCTACCTGGAATCATCATAAAAAGATTCAAATAATTATATGAATTGGTGATTGGTGACTCAAGACCATCGAGAGGTGTACGTCCAACTTGGAAGAGGGGAAGCAAATTCAAATGCCTCATCATAGTAGCCATAAGCCAATTAATGCAAGTAACTCATTATGAACATGTACAAGATAAAGATAGTATGATAGAAACAAGATTTTTTTTCCTGAAGTGATAGAAACAAGATTTGAATATGGCATTACTAAGTTAATTAAAACTTGGCATAAAACATATATATAACTTGAACTTTTTTTTTGACATTATATATACTTTGAACTTAAAACACCACCTTGTGGGCTATGGATCATAATGATTAAAGGTGTTAAAGTTAGTCAACTTCACTTATTATTGATTATTATTGGAAAAAAGAGTCAATTAATTGAATCTAATAACTTGCATTTTTTGTGAATCTAATATTAGATGCACTTACTAACACTCAATCTACGTCCAATGCCTCAGAGCTGAAACTTATTTTAACGCCTCTACCGAATATTGATCCATCTTCCTACTTTTTCTTTCTCAATAAATTCAGTGCTAAAAAATGTTAAAATTAAGTGCCCTATATATATTTCCAGATTGATTTGGATATTTTTAGTTGATGGTGTAGCAAAGAAAGAAATTAAGTCAAACTGTACGTTTAAGAGAGACCCATCATCTCCCTAATTAACCTTCCAATTGAGGATATAAAGTTGTAATTTGAATTGATAAGTTGAAATTCATTATTATCTAATTGAAAGACAATCCAGGGTCACGTGATGAATTTGATCCGTCGGTGTCGCCAGCTAATTCCATTCCATGGCTACTTGTTCATTTTGGAGTCAAAGTTCGGTCAATTTATCAGAGCTAGCTGTGCTGTGCATTGCATGCATGCCGGTCCTCTCTGTAAACTGTAACTCTGCCACTGTGCCACTTTGGTGGGAGCGGACCCTTCAAACTTTGATCAATTCAAAAATTAATTTATATCTCACTCACTACTCACTGCTGTTGTTTTCTGTACCACAAATGGTATCTGTTATCAACTTCCTTCTCCATAAGGACCATAACCTCTCTAGTAGTAATTCTAACACTTTGCTTGCTTCTGTCATCACCTCAAGAAACATGCAAAACTTTTTTGTTTATGCATTTATGATTGAATTAGAAAAGAGTGTTAACAACACACTCTCTCATATACACATTATTAATTAAAATATATTTAAAATTATAAAATCAGATGTTAGAATTATTATATAAGATGTGAGATTTACTTAATTTTATTTTTTCTACTAAATTTTAATCAAGAAAATATGTTCAACCGAGTGTTTTGTAGGATAGACTGATAGTGTATGTGTTTTGTTATTACTACTATGCATTGGATGTTGAGATTAAATAGTTAAAAGTGCAAGTTCTTCGAATCTTCCCAAAACTTTTTTTACATTACAACATGAAACACAAGGGATTGGCCTCAAAAGAAGAGCTTTTCATCAGTTACTATACTGGCCAATAACCATGGGGTAAAAGGTAAGAAAGGATAAATAAATAGGAGTACTACTTTCAATCTTAAATATTTAAAAAATTATACTAATTAAAAAATAGTTAATCACAAATAATTAAACTAATTTTAATAAAAACTAATATTTTCTCAATTTACTCTTTGGTCATGAAACTTGATATTCCGTATAAGCAATAAAAAAGAATAACTGAAATTAAAATCACAATTAAATATTTTTAAAATAATATTAAATAAGATAAATTAATAAAAAAATTACATTTAAAAAAAAATACAAATTTTTTTCTTATAATTTGTTGGTAGCAGTTCCACGGTGTTCACAATTCACATGTGTCCAAGGAAGGAAAGGAGAGCAGTGTAAAGTGGAGACAGTACAAATCTTGAAGATTGACCGTCATTGAATGCCAAATTAACATGTCATGACAATACATCATGTCACGGCATGCCATGCATGTAAATAATATTTATTTATTTGCAAAGATGGGAAGAAAAGTCCAAAGGAAGATCCCTTCTGTGACATATATATAAATACAAACATCTGCTGTAAGTGGGGTTGTAACAGTGTGAAGAGAGGGGGTCCCAAGTGGAATTTAATGTTTCTACCTATCGCATGCATCCGTTTTGTTTTCTTTTTATTTTAGATGTGGTGTTGTGAAATCTGATGGCATGCTTAGAAATGTACAACAACTCAGAGCACAACGACAACAACAAGAAGGGTGATAATCATCACCACCATCACCATCATCATCATCATCATCAATGCGCACCAATGAGCCCAAGAATCTCTTTCTCAAATGATTTTGTGGATGTGCAACAAGCCATGAAGCTGCAAGAACAAAGAGGTGGCTCATCCAGATCAGACGCGCCAGTGTCTTCAGACTTCGAGTTTTCAGTGGCAAACTACTCCATGATGAGTGCCGATGAGCTTTTCTTCAAGGGAAGGTTGATGTCGTCCACGTATGTTAACAAGGACCACAACAACCAGCAGAGGGCCACAACCACTCTCAAGGAAGAGCTTCTTATAAATGATGATGAATATGATCATGATTTTTCTCTCAGGCCTCCCAAGCCTTCCTCAACTAGGTGGAAGGGACTTTTGGGTCTTAGAAAGTCTCACATTGGCTCCAAGAAGCCTCACAAAAGTACTGAATCTAGTTCTTCAGAAGCATCAAGGTCTGCATTGGTCAATGAGGGACCTCCAACTAGTATCACTTCTTCTCAGGTCATAAGTTTATCTTTTTTTTTCAACTTTATTTATTTTGGCTTTTCTATATATCTCTAGAGATTGTTTGCTTTGCCGGTTGAGATACGGTGGCGCGAAGCCCAACAAGTATTCACCGCAAAAACAAGGAATGTGATGCTTCTATGAAGCGGATCGAGGTTGGCGTAAACGTATGTTACCGGCAATCCAAACAACACACTTAATTTTTGAAGTATGATCCATATGGTGGACCTTCACTTGTTTGTTGTTGTTGTTGTTTTGTTTTGGTTTTTCTTTGATCTGATCACTAGCTAGCTAGGTGCTTGTCTGATAATTGGGTGTTTTGGTTTTGGGGGTAATATTCCAGGAGGTGTTGAATGAAGCAGGCTCAAGTTGCAGAGATTTGGAGATTGGCATATAAGTTATGGTTGGTGGTAGTGTTGAATATTTGTAGAGGAATTAATGGACCCTTTTTTTTTTTTCTTCTCTCCTTTCTTTCTTTTTGTTTTTCTTGCCTTGCTGATGACAAGGTGGAGGGGGAAAAAGGTCATGCTCTTTTTTGTTAATTCTCTCTTCTTCATTGGGATGGGATGAGTTAAGTAACTTAATTTGTGCTAGGAATTTGCTTATCAATGTCGATTCTTCTTTTCTTCTTTCTTCTATTTGGTTATTTGCTGTATAAATTATTTGCTTTCTTTCATTTCCGTACGTATTTGACTCATGACGCCAGAAGAAAAATATTTATCGATTTGGCTAGGCTCCATCTATCGGCATTAATGGATTCCCCTAACCACTTGTCTTTTTCTTGAAGGAAAATAAATGCTTATCATTTCGAAAAATCTTTGGTAAAATTTTATCATTGCGCGATGTGTTTGTAATAGCTAGAAGGTGGTGGCATGCTCTGTAATTTTTAACTTTTAGGTCATTTTATGTTTTTACAACCTATGTATTTGTTCGAATTTTTATCTCGTTAAATATGTGCGACTATCTTCGCTAATAAATAACAATATCTCTTATCTTGAATGCTTGAAATGTGAGCAGCCAGTAGTAGCCAAAATATAATGAGAAATGTTAGCTCTGTAATTATTAAGTACTACATTTTATACAAAAGAGAAGAGGGATCAAAGCGGAAAAGAGAAGAAGAAAAAAAGAGTGTATGATAAGATGAATAACGGGAAAGAGAGATCCAGTAAAAAAAATGGGATAGGGAGTAAAAGGGAGTAAAAGAAATAAGTATTATAAATAAAAGGTGTAGAAATTTTTTAAGAAAAATATAACCTTTGCCTGTACTCATTTTGCTCTTTTCTTTTCTTGTTCCGTTTGATATGGCACACTTTCCACTTTATTTTTACCTGTTGGCATAGGGTAAAAACTACACTTTTTTAAAACGTACTTCTGAGAAGAAAAACAGTTCATCTATAAATTAACACTAAGCAACTGTGAAGAAATACATAAAAAATGCCAACAGTTCATCTATAAATTAACCCCAAATTTTATTAATTTTATGGTTCCCTCATTTCTTGCTCTTCAGGGGTATTGATAACAAGTTAAATTAGTTTTTTAATTTATTTTTTAGATTTAATTTGATTTGCTAATTTTTTTATTACGTTTAGTCTTTTAATTTTTTAAATTGATTCAATTTTGATTGTTTAGTCTAAATAATAAGAAATCATAAATTGTGTCAATTCAAAATCTTCACAAAATAGATATTTTCTAAAAAATTAAATTAATTTTCAAAATTAGAAGATCAAATTTTAAAAAAATTAAATATTCATTTCAATTATTGAATGTGTCAAATGCTAACACTTCAATCCCAAAAGATTGAGACAAAAATTTTAATCCTTAAATATTAAGGAAATATGCAAAATGATACTTCTGTTAACTTTAAACCGTGAACTCTCACAATTTTATATATATAATGCTTTTGGACCAATTTATCATGAAGAATGTATACGTGTATTGCTGACTTAAGGAGACCAAATTGTAAGTAGCAAATTTGGGATTTTTATACAAGGTTTTCTATGGTGCAAAAGTTATTTTTTGGACATTAGATCATTTGATTTTATAATCCATGCATGATTGAGATTAATTTCTTATTTCTTATATTTTTATTTTCTTTATTTTTTCCAAACTTTACCAATTTTCCCCTTCACCTCTCCTTCGAGTCTCTGCCCCCTTCCTTGACGTACACCCACACCCAAACTATGAACCCTCTTCGCCGTCGTTAGCAACATCTTCGTTATCACCCTCTGCCAATATTGCAACTCCATCAAACCAAAATCCTCATTAGCTTGATCTGAACCCAACACGCTGCGAAGCCTCCCTCTCATTGGTCGTTGTGGGCGTGAGCTGATTGTCGGCAAGGGCAGATTTGGCCTCATCCACCATCTCCCTTATTCGCTTCATGCATTTGGTAAACATCAATGTGCTCTCCGAGTCGTCGTCGAAATCAAAAGCCTCAAGAAACGTTTGTTCCCAACCTCAATGGAAATATAATAAATATTCGAAATTAAATTTTGGCTTACGAATTGATCCGTTGTTGTCTCTTTTTTCTTTCTTTTTAATCGCAAATCTGAACATGTTTTCTTGAGAATATTGCATCTCTGGATCTAATGGTTTGGTTTTGAGGCAATGGATTTCCTTGCAAGCTTTCATTGTAGAGATTTGGTTTTCAGGTTGGTCTGTATGGTGGAGTTCGAAGAATGGGTTTCATTATTGCGAGTTTGTTGTTGGAATTTTTGGAAACTTTTAGAACGTTGAGGAAGATGACGATGTGGTGACCTAAAGGAAGAGGGTGGTGATGACGACAGCAAAGGCAAAGTTTGGTGTTGAAGATGGAGCTTAATGTGTCGGTGACTTGGTTATGGAGCATTTCACGCTTCCTTGTTCTGGCAATATTGCGTTTTCTTTTTTCTATTTTCTTTTCGCTTGCAAGTTTGGATATGGATGGTGGTGGGGGTTCCACTGGCACAATTGGTACCTTGAAGGTGTTGTCTACTTCGTGTTGGCTTAGGAAGGAAGTATTGTGATTGGGTGATTTGGGTATTTGGTGTTCCAATTTGGCTCTGGAGTACTTCAGTTGAAGCATATGTTTTGTTTTTACAATTGTAGCGATTTTTAATGACTAGAAATTATACTTTATTTTTATTTTATTTTAATTGATTATGATAATTTTTAAACCGTCCGAAAATACAATTTAAGTTTAGAAGATGAAAGTTTTATTGACAAAATAATCCATCCAATTTTGATTGACAAATAAGTTCATTATTTATCTATTTAATTGGGTTGCTGATTCAATAACACATGTACATTTTTCGTAACATTTTAGTCCAAAAGTGTCACATATGTAAAATCGTGAGAATTAACGATTTAAAGTTAATAGAAGGATATTTTGTCGCATTTTTTTAACATTCATGACTAAAATTATTTTTTGATCTTTCAAGTACTCAAGTGTCGTGCTTGACACTATCAAGAGTGAAATGAATATTTATTCAAAAATAAGTAAACGAAATGATCAAATTAAATTGATTTTAAAAATTAGACGATTAAATTAAACAAGATTTTATTGTGTATTTAGATGTCCGTTTGTGTGTAAGAGACATGCATACATAGAAACAGTCCACCTAACTTCTATGTCTTTTTTTTTCGAATTTGACGTCTATAAGTAATAATCTAACGTATACTCATCGGCGGATCTATATTGCTTTCAAAGTAGGCATATGCACTCTCTCATTTCAATAAAATCACTAGTATTTGTCCTAAAATATTACATTTTGCACCCTATAATTTTATATTTTGTATCCTCTAATTTTATGTATTTGAACCTCTTTACCAGTTCACATGTAAGAGTAAGTAAATTCACCATCTTTTTTTTAATAAAATACAAAAAAATATTATATTTTACACCTATAATTTTATATTTTGAATCTCCTAATTTTATATATTTGAACTTTCTTACCAGTTTACATATAAGAGTAAGTAAATGTATCCTTTTATTTTAATAAAATGCAAATATTTATCTTAAAACTTTATATTTTATACCTCTTATGTTGGTGTTTAAATCCAATTATCGCATATAATAATAATAATTATTAATTTTTATTTTTTAAATAAATTTTCCCTACTAATTCAGGGTCCTAGATCTATATGCTTGAATCACAATAACATTGATTCTAAATAATGATTTATGAAATCCATAGAGAAGGTGGTAACGTTATGTGGATGTATGTCCCGAAGGAAGCTAATCAAGTTGTAGTTGCTCAGAAAAAATGTGGACTCAGTTAGACCATATATCACATGTTTTTTGTATTTAGCGTTATTTGGTTTTGGGCTTTGCCTTTTCATTAAAAAAAGCGAGAGAGGCAATTTACATAAAATATATGTCCAAAGCATAAGCGTAAAATGCAATTTTTGTATGTGCTTTAGTGATGGTAATGCAGCTAATTGTCTCCACCAAAAGTTTACCTTCTCCGGCACGTTTTTCTTCTCCTTTCATTCATAAAATTGCCTCCACCAAATGTCAGCGTTTATTAACCTTTTTTTTTTTGGACAAATTTATATAAAGAAAAAAGGAAAAGCTCTCGAGATTTCATATCCAGCGTAGCTCCAACTGGGCTATTCCTGAAGGAACAAATGGGCCTGCTGCTTCCTGCACTTTTTCTGAAATATATATATATATATATTTATATTTACCTTCAGAATTAACCATTCCAGAAGCTAAAATCTGTAATTAATCTGAAATGTAATTTTACATTCAGATTGGTCATTACAGAAGTCAAAAAAGAATGCAGGAAACAATTGGAGGCGCAGAAAACAATAGCAGAAAAAATGGTATCACTGCAAAAAGGTTACATGGTGCTACTTGCTTTGTGGAACATGGGGTTAGACATCGAAAAAAATATATATATGGGCTAACCGGCAAAGTTTGGGTGGCCACATGAGCATAAGCCTATTACGATTTATTAGCAAAGTTTGTAAAAGAAACTGTCGGGGCTTCTACTATAACGGGAGAATAGGGCTCTATGTTTTTGGTTCAGCGGAGAATATGGCTTTTAGGCTTATTGATAATGGACCAAGAGAAAAGGCCCATTAGATTAAAAAAAAGTACTTTATTTATTTCCTGTTTTTTATATTTTTTTTATAAAAGTATCATTACATTTTTTATATTTATACTTTAAAGATTCCATTGAAGTTTATTAATTTAGTTCATATGATGTTTATTTAAACTAACTTTTTAAATAGGAGTATAATGATACATGGAGGTTATTTAATGGAGTTTGTTTTGTTTTTTCATTAAAGAGTGGTTTGTAACTACCTATTATTTTTATAGTGTGTTACTGATGTACTAGATTCTTGAGTTTCTCACACCTTGTGCTTAATTCAAAGAATTATGATATAAATATATTGTTTTATTTATATAGAAAAAATATAACATCAATGTAAATTCATTTGAATGACAAATGGTATTCTTTGTTTGTTTTTTTGCGTAGAGACCAAAATTTATTCCTCCATAAATATATCATATTGGTGGTGGAGAAAATAATCAAAAACTAAAAGACTCGACGATATCCTCCAACCATAAAGTACTTCTATTCAAATAGACTCTACCAACAAGAGAAACATCAAATCATCTTACATATATAAAATTTGATACAAGTAAAATATCAAGAAGGCAACAAACTTATGGTAAAAGTGTTTGTACATGCATTGGTTTTTAGTAAACGGACAATTACCCCTTGCGAGTAGTTGAGACATGAACACTTGGGACAACCAACCAACCAAGTCGTGAGTTTGGTCATTACCAGGAAAGTAAGGTGAACACTTGAGTTACATCACATCCGAAAAGACAAATCGATAGAAAGTACGGTATAAGGAAGCATCAAAGAGACACGACGACAAGGTCAAGAGATCTCAACGGCCTAACACGTCATAATCGCACAACAACGTACCCCGTACTATCTAAGAAGGAGACCAAATTGAGAATGCACAGAGGCATTCCCCAAAGAGCTATTAGGATCGTGACACGTGGACAACGAAGTCGGAGGATAATGTGTATAATAAAGGTGAGTTGCATCACTTACCTCAAGTTTATGGTTAGATAGAGTTAGGAAAAAAATTGGTGATGACTTTGAGCTAGGGTCTTATACTCTTTCTCCTTGGTGTTTTCTGACGTGAACAATTGTCAAACTAAAAAAGAAGATAAATTGGCGTTCATACTATAAAGGATAGACTTAAGAGAGTATGGAAGCTTATTATAGGTTCTCAAATTATGGGCGTTGTTGCTATTGATTTCTATGTTATAAAGTTTAACTTGGTTTTAGATAAAAGATTAAAATATAATTTTCGTTCCCTTATTTTTCTAAATCCACAATTTTAGCCTCTAGTTTTTGATCGAGACATTTTGTCTTTCACATTTAAAAAATGCACAATTTTGGTCCTCTTATTTTTTAATTTAGAAATTTTGCCTCCCACTATTTTTTAAAAATATGCGATTTTAGTTTCTTTTTTCAATTTTAAACTTGACTGTGTACTTTTTTAATTCTTTTTTGTAATCAGTTAAGTTTATTAGCAATTAAATATTTTAAAAAATTTATCATATGAATAATAAATAGACACATGTTAGTCAATGTTTATGAGTATATAAATCAATATTAGGAATTGACCACAAAGAACCAAAATTGTGAGTTTTTTAAAATGAAGACGAAATGTCTCAATTAAAAATTGAGAGACTAAAATGGTAAAATTTTAAAAGTAAAGGATAAAATATCTTAGTTAAAAAATAGAAAAATTAAAATTATAGATTTGAGAAAATAAGAGGATAAAAATTACATTTTAGCCTAGATAAAAATGTGGTTGTCCTTGGTTAATTCATGATCACTACCTTGCAATAATAATTTGGTCTTCAAATTATGTTTGTCGTCGTTCTACGAAGCAGATCGAATTTAACACGGATTTGAATTAAAATTATCTACTATATTAGGGTTTTCTTATTTATGGCTATTGGCTCCACAATTTAAAAACCTTTCACTGTTGATAATAATTCTCTAACGTGTTGAAGGATAAATTTGCTTGGTTTTTGATGTGCTAGACTTGGATCATCAAGCTGTAAGAGAAAAGTTAGTTGAAAGGTCACCAATACAAGGTGAATTACGTATGTCTCCATGTTATTTGCTTTAAGTGTGGTTGTTATTGTTTTGTGAATGCTCAATAAAGTAAAACTAGATGAGGAACACGGAAATGTGGAGAATGGTGCATAAATTATAGCAACCATAGGAGAGACAAGGAAGAATGTAGCAGTTAATTATAAAGTCAACATTAGAATCATATTTTAATGATTCCAAAGATTGAAAATATAATGTGATTGGCTTGTAGTGTAACTTAAAAATAAGCCAAAAGGTATCATTGATATCTTGGTGTAAAAACGGAAACAAACAAATTAAGCAAAGGAAACAAATTTAATATTCTTAATCAAGAATAAAAACGACCAAATGATGCACAAGAAATGTCTAAAAATTTACCCCATCCAGCAGAACTACATTATCTAACTATTCTTCAAAGGATAATTTAATGAGAAGCAAACAAATAAGTACCAAAGAATGATAATAGGACTCAGAGAAGCTGAAAAATCGTGTGTGTAACCAAGTAAAGTAGAATGCTATGGCAAAATATGAAAAGAGTAACTGCAAAAAAAAAAAAAAATTGTTTGGCATCCACAATAAAATGTAGAACAATTCATGCAAAAGGAGAAGGTTAATCATATACCTTTGTCGAAATCAGTACGAAGATAACCATGCAATTATTTATTTCTCAAATCAATTTGGATTTATTGAGACAAATCTTGCTGCCTGGACTCTCATTTTACAGTTAGGTTTAATAAATGTTGAACACTCTAGAAGTCCAATAAGAAAATTGGTACAAAATTTAATGTTATATATATAAGATTAATATTTATTAACTTATGGTGTAACCGTCGTCTAATCACAAATTATTTTTTAAATTACTTTAAAATAATTATTTTAAAAATCAATAAACTTATCA
This sequence comes from Glycine tomentella, assembly GCA_007407185.1. Classification (NCBI taxonomy): domain Eukaryota; kingdom Viridiplantae; phylum Streptophyta; class Magnoliopsida; order Fabales; family Fabaceae; genus Glycine; species Glycine tomentella. Next base: position 1,517,599 of record PYAF01004539.1, on the reverse strand, counting down.
TATGTGTTATAATTGGATAATTGTAATTTTTTTTATACTTTTAGTGTATAACTTTTTTTCTCAATGTATTTTACTGGTAAAGTGAAGATGATAGTTAAGGGGTATTAGAGTAAGTCTTTTTGAATTAATCAACATGTCAAAGAATTTGTCTGTAAATTTCCCATAATTAAGTACTTTTTTATATAATAAAAAAAACATTGCTTTACAAAGTTAATATACTTATGGCACTTATTAAGCTGATTCTTGTTACTATTATATAACTAAAATGGCATTCCAATGGACTTTAATTAAGGTTTTAAAGAAGACAAGAATTAATTAGATTCATTTTTATGTTGGCATTGAATGAATGACTTGATGACGTGTGCAAACTCTTTTTTTTTTTTTTTACTGAGCTCGTGTTCTTTTTTGCATACTACTTTTTTGAATTATTTGTGTGACTATAGAAGAAAATCTTTATTCTTTGGGTGCTAATAAAAGACTTTAGTGATTATCTCCCATTATCAAAGCATAATTAAGTTTGAAACTGCTTGGATAGTCGATCCAGAAGGATTGCTCAAGTGTTGTAATGGATTTTTGGGAGAAAACCTTAAAGATGTTGTACACTTGTGGTACCAATCTTGGAGAGTGTTAAACAAGAATCATTGCAATTGAATGTTAATAGGTTTGGTAATATTTTTCATAGGAAATATCCAGAGAAAGTAGACTAAAAGATAGGGGGTGTTAAAGAAAATTGAAATGAATTGAACTATTTCACAACCAAATTGAACCAAACCATAAAATTGAACCATTTTTATATAAAAAAGTTAAACAAAATTGCTTTTATAAAAAAATCGAACGAATTGAAACTGTTTGAGAATCTAAATGAACTGGACCATAAAAATCCTCCTACTTTAAATCTTTCTTTTGCGAAAATAGTTTACTGAACAAAAAAAGAACAAGTTTCCAGTTCAGTTAAGTTCAAACAAACCAAAAAAATGTGCACTTTATAAATTTCATATATTTATTGTTAGTTTAGAAACCCCTAAATTAAAAAAAAAATGAAAGTTATCATATATATAAATGCTCACCAAAGTTAATTTAATACTTTTAAATGGAAGGATACTATTTACATTGCCACATATAACCGGGGGGGTTAAACAACTATCAAATCTATGCAGCTAATAATTAATCAGAATTTCCTCATATTTTTAAAATGTTGTGATTAAGTACTCGTTGGAAGGTAATAAATTAGTGATAGTTAATCCAAATATTTGTGCATAGATTAGAATGAGTGGTCCGATAGAGACAGGCAACCCAAGCAAGAAAAAGTGCGTGGAAAGTGAGTGCAGCTAAAAAGAATTAAAGACTACAGATGTACAAGGTAGATGGTGAGGAATAATATTTTCCACGTGGATAAGGAGTGACCCAAAGAAGCGGGAAGTGAAGAGGAAGGAATAGTGCACGAGATCCAAGAAGAATAGGGCCGTACACAATGTTGTTGACTGCCAGTTCCTTCTTTAATAGCTCCCACTATCACCATTTCTTTTATCTTCTTCATCAATCATCATCACCTTCTCCTTCTTCTTCTATTCACCTTATTAGTTTCAGCCTATAACCTCCCACAACCCCAAACAGACACTGCTCCTATTCTCTCTAGCTATCTTAACTTAGTCTCTGACAGGCATTGCACCATTTTAGAACCTTTCGCTATCAACCGTTGATGTTTCAAATCAGCCTACATTTGAATGATAGGCCCCGCAAGCCTAACTCATTTCTCTCTTCTTTATGATCCAGCATTGTTTCCAAAAATATATCTACATAGAATCAGTACAATAATAAATCAATTAAAACTTATGTTTTAAGCTTACTAATAATTTTTTAAAATTAAAAAAGGTGACACATGTGAATTAAAAAATTCACATATTATTATTATATATATATATATATATATGGATTTTGTTAATACACTCATATGAATAAATAAGAGTGTATATGTTAGTAAATATTTATGGAATTTATTAATGTAAATATATTATTTTTTAATATGAATGTGTTAATAAGTTATAACTAAAAAATATTTTAAAATATGTCAATAATATAATTTATTATTACATTCATATTAAAAATAAGAGTGTATATATTTATATTTCAAGTGCCCACATCCAGTTGTACCTTCAATCTTCGTTTTAGCTACGGTTTACCATTTTAATCACACTTTGCATCTTTAGATCGTACTTCCCTCTGCTATTCCCTTCTCTTATTTCTTATTTCTTATGGCTCAACCTTCCACAACATATGTTAGGTTTTTATTGATCAATTCAACTCAAACATATTGTTAACCCATATGGCATGTCTCCTATATATAATAGGATCCTATGTAATGTAATTAAACTCACCCTTTTCATTAATAATATCAATATCAATAGTATCTCAGTCTCGCCTACTGCTGACACCTATGTTATTATGCCCACATCTGTGAATGGCACCAAATGTTATTTCAACCAACGAGGGATGTTGTCAAGATTATTATCATACAGGTGCCTTCTCTCGGCAACAATAAAGACACCGGGACAAAAGAAAATAATTAGTAGCCATGAAATTTTTCAAAAAGAAAATCATGTACTAATTTGTGGATGTGAATCTTGACCAGTTTTACGTACATTGTACCTAAGGTTGCGAATTGTGTTGTTAATTATTGATTTAACACGGACTGCAGGGTGAAGGACAAGTATGAGTTGTGGATAAACAATATTATACTATTTCATCTGTGAATTACATTTTGCATCATCAAATTGTCGTGCATGTGTCATATAAAAGAAGAATAAAGATAGACAAACATCCAAATAGTCTTATACATCCATTAGCCATCCGCTTAAATTCTTTTTAATTAATTATTAAAATAATAAAGTAATGTTTAGTCATTATAAAAAGTCACATGGGTGGATGTTGGTTGAGTTACTTGGGTGGTACGTGTATAATACTCAAAAGAATATCCGGGGGGGGGGGGGGGGGGACCTACTTGATAATTAGGAACTTATTATATCTTGCATTAATTTGAAATGGGTTTCTTGTTTTCTTTCCTTACCCATGCCTGGTTGGTAACAATGATTTCACTATTCAAAAATAAATATTATGGAATAGGATATAATTAAGCTCTGAAAGACACGCACGGGCACAACTTATGACCCAACAAAATGTTAAATAAAAGTGCCACGCACATACCATATATTATCCCACTGAAACTTCAACATGTTATATTTACATTGGCTTCTAATTAAATATGAGTTGAATGTGTGTGTGTTTCCTTTCTTTATATGGGAGGAGAAGAAAACCTTACATTAAAATATACATGTGCACATGTTATGTTACTAGGGGTAATTAAAAGGGAGGGTAAAAGTAAAGGTGAAGGTCCTTCGAAATTAAAAAGGTTAGTTTCTAAGCATCAAGATCCTCCCGGCCAAGGATATAAAATACTATTATTCTGATATATATATATATATATATATATATATATATATATAACCGAATCATATATATAGTCTTTGATTAGCAGTGCAATGATTATTATAGCATAACGAAGAGAATGCAGCAGTAGCAAGAGCAGAAACACAAGGTGCAGGGAATCTCAATCCTCACAACAATCAGTCAATCATAACCATGTATTAGTACTGCTGCGCTATCTCAGTGTGCCTTAATAAGCAGCCTAGCTTGCTTGTACGACGTGACAAACACGTTCCTCCCGCGCTACATGGCAAAAAATTATTATAAAATTGCAAACCCAAACGACGGCCGAATAAGGTCACACTCACACTAGCTAGCTAGCTTCGATCTCTACGTCCCAATCTGGCTATGCAGGAGCAGGACCACAACTCCATACCACAAGTATATACCACTCTTCTGCTCATCTTCATCTTCATCACCCCCACCCATTCCTACCTCGTTTATTCCTCTCTATTTACTTTTTATCTCTTTTAAATGCATCTTTGCCATAAATGACAGTCATTAAAATTAAACAAAAAACAAAACCCAACTATTAATAATGCGCGTCTCTCTTTAATGAAAAATTTATGGATTTCAAATGCTGATCAAGACCAAAAACTTCCTGTTTTACTATCAGATGAGAAGAAGCGATAAAGTGGTGGTACATGTGGAAACAAGAATAACAATTAATACTAATATTCGATTTTTTTTTTACTCCGATACCTATATTTGTTGTGTACTTGTGAAAGTGGAGTGGATTTTGTTCCAAGATTGGAAGTCTCTCTCTCACATGGGGAGTGGAGGGATAATAAGATCAGCTTTCTCACCCTCTCAAACACGTGCCCGTAACTTACACGGCATGGTGCGTGTTCTTGCCTCCTCCCACCCCTAACAACTAAACAAAACTTTGCCCTCCCCCCCCTTCCTACTAGCTACACGCCCCACCAATTTCACTTCTCCATTTTCCCTATAAGATGATTAATCTTCTTCCTTGTGTTATTTTGTTTGTTTTCTAATTTTTTTCAGATAAACATAAAATAAATAAGGAAAAAAAAAAACAAAAGAAAGAGAAGACATAATCATACATTCACTGACTTTGGTGTACTCTCTCTTTAAAAGCGAAGTTAAAAACAAAGAAACGGACACGGATTTTAGGGGAGCGTTTAGAGCAAAAAACGAGAGAGAGGTTGAAGCCTGTAAAATGGAAACGTTTGTTCTTCTTCACCAAAGGGAATTTACAGTATTTTTCTGCACAAGCTAGCTTTAAGCTGCTCTCCGTACAGAGAACAAGCGAAGCTGAATTCATTCCTGTTTACCCTTAACCAATAACTAACCACACCGAAATATAAAAAAGTTGTACACCAGATCATAAAAGAGTCTTGGCTGGTGTAAAATTAAAAAGATAATTAAGATTGAAATTAAAGACCTAGACTAGACTTAATTAACATTATATAAATAGACCAAAATGACATGTTCAAATTGATCCGAGTTTTTCTTCTTCGGTGGCTATACGAACTGGAACGCACACGTTCATGGCTTCAATTGAACCCACTCGTAGCGTCCTTCCAGCGGTACGTCCTTAACAATATCATAATTGTACCTGCAAAAGAATTTTTTAATTGAAAGGAATGATATACTAATTATGATGTCCAAAAATTAAAAAAGAAAAGAAAAAGAAGAAACAGTGAAGATAGAGAGAGAAAGAAGAAAATTAATTCCACTGATTTTAACTTACTCGTCTTGAAATCGTTTCTGAATGTCTTTCTCCGCAGCAGCGAAGAATTCCTCGAGCTCCAATTCGGTAGGCATGGCTTTTGCCTTGGATAAGACACGGTGAGAATTGATCTCCATTGGCTCCGGCTCCTGAGAATTCTCGCGAAGCTCACTGGAACGTTTCATCTCTCTCCTGCAATGGCAGATACAAAAAAAAAAAAAAATATATTATGATTCAGAACTGTAGGTAGAATGTGTGCAGTGCACGAATATATATACACATATGAGTTGGAATTTTGAACGGAAGAAATTATGACTGTTGAGACATACTATAATTTAATTTATTTCGTGCGTTTCGAAAATTTTGAAAAGAGAATTCTACCATGAAATGAAAACTGACCTGGAGCAATTTCAAAATTAAATAAATAAATAAATCAGTTATTCATTCAAACACCTCTCAATTTCTTGACCACCATTGCACGTCGACGTTTCAACTTGCGCGCTCTCCACCTGTTAAATAAAAGGAACGTTGAATGAATGCGGTGCATTAATTTAGGTGAAGGAAAAAATGAATGAGCGAAAGGCTCTTCACTAAAGCGGTAAATTAATTAAAACGAGTGTTCCATTAGAAAATCTACAAGAGCAGTAAATCGTAGTAACAAAGCGAGTGCTCGATAACCATTACCTCCAGATCTAAGAGCTTGATCCTGTCCTGATCGAGGCCAATGGATCCGTTGCTGGAGCAGCAAGACGCCGGAATTTCACTGGAGGTAGGGCTGATGCAGCGTTCCTGAACCGTCTCCGGCGACACCGGCTGAACCATCTCCGTCACCGTCGCTGGTTTGACAGCGGAGGAAGAACTCGTTCGCGGAGTCTTGGAGAGTTTTGGCTCTTGGTTAGTGTTGCTGATCTTCTTTCTCTTGGATGATGGTTCAGCTGAACTAGCAGCTTCCATGGCTAATGCGGCTTGGGCTCGTGCCCTGACACCGACCTGAGCAGACATTGATGTGCACACTCTCTGTCTCTTTAAGTACTAGTTGTTGTTGCTCGCTATTGCGAGAGATGCCAATTTCCACACACACTCACTAACCCTTCCTTTTTCAGGTGTTGCTGTGCTCGATGCTGTGCTGTGCGTTTTTTCGGGTTTTGGTTTTTGCTAATGTAAGAGAGAGAAACTAGGGGGTGAAGAAAGGAAGGAGGGAGGTGTGGCGTGAGCGTAAGTTGGTGCGCGCGTGTAGTACGGAGAAGACGAAAATTGTGATAATGACGAAAGGGGTTCAACGGTTGGGATTGGGTGATTGCTTTTTCTTAGTGGTGCTGGCAAGGGTGTGTGTAGTGTGTTTTGCATCGTAGTGGTGGCCCAGTCACTGTTAACAGTGACGGGGAATCTAGAAACGGGAAATCTGACGGCGCCGTTATATGGCCTGCGCCGAAGCGTGACCGAATGAAGAACTGACACCTCATTGTAACTCATGAATTCCAAAGGGGATTAAGCTTTGGACAAACCATGGCTGAGCTGGGATTAGTCATTGCTACACAACAAAGAAACGTTGGTTTTGCTGCGCAAAACAAGAATCATGCGGTTCTGATGAAAACAATCATCATATATTTGCGTTTTTGTTGCAGAATTCCGTTTGGTGGAGAACCGGTCTCAAGCAAAATAATTGTGTTCAAAACCCAATTACGGATATATCCTTCACATGAACAGTGAAACGCGAAAATGCCATTCAATACTACTCCCCACCATTATCCTGTTTGCGTGTCAAGTACACCGGGATTTGCCGTTTCTCCTCCAAAACAATTCAGTTATACAAATTTACTACTTGCACACTTCATTTTTTATCCTTCAGTTTTTTTTTCCCCTTGGCTTAGTCATGAAGGACCAGTAGTTACTACTTACTAGTCACTACTGTACTATAACAATTCTATGTACCGAAACAAAAACAAAAATAATAAAACTCTAAAATTGATAATGAAAGCAAAGAATGCTTTATTTTTTTAAAAAAGATTGAATCGATATTTACTAATATAATAGGATACCTCTAGTTAATAAGTGTCCCTGGATACTAATTAAGAAATAAATGAATAAAAAATTCTTAAACAATGCATCTAACTATTTAATTTACTATTTTCTTTAGACAGTGATTAAGTGGTAGGAACATTTATTCGGCATGGTACTAATTCTAGTCCAGCTTTAGTTCAAATTAATACATTTTAATTCAGACGTAATTAACTTGACTTTAATCATAATATGAATCAAATTCTTATACTGTTAAGTAAATTAAACATTTGCTTGAAAAAAGTAAATTAAACGTGAAAGTTAATTTAAGAAATCAACCACATATTGTAGTTTAACATTTTATTTGCTTATACGTACAGTATGTACTTAGACTTCGTGATTAATACACTGCTTCCTGTTATTTTTATTATTATTCTACCAGTCAACACTTAGTGTATTTATCCTTTTGTCATTATAAACTTTTCTAGGATAAAATAGTTTGCTGATAAAGTAAATGTGACAAACTATATTGAGTAAAAGCATAAAATTAACCTAGAGTTTGCTTTTATATATATATATATATATATACACTCTTCTAATTATTTTCCAGCTGCGATAATGTTTTAGCTTCCTTGTGTTGGGAGGGAGGAAGATTTATTTTCTTACAGCTTGTATTTCCTTTCTAGTGCTACACATTCAATTGATGGCAATAAATTTTTGAAATGTGACATAGAACAAATTAAGTGTAGAAGAAAAGAGCAAGGGGACATGACACACATGCTCATTAATTGATTTAGGACCATTACGATTATATATGTGAGGTAAGTATAGATATTAAATGTATAGAATAGGATCAAATATACGCATGTTGCAATGTGCATCTACTACATACACGTGGGTCACGAAGATCAATTTCCATGAAGACATGTCTTTCTTCGTATACCATCCATCCCTATATTACTTTTAATGCTCATCCCAAAGTTTATACAACTTTTTCTCTTCCTTTTAACAAAAAGAGACCGGTTTAAGGACGTTAGTGAGATAAAAGTATAGATATTAAAATATAAAATGAAAATATATGAACCAATAAATATTTAATATATAATTAAAATGACTTGACTTGACATGATTTTGATATGATCATCAAACGGTTAACCGAAATTGATGATCTCGATTATTAAAGTTACGTTTTCTTTTACAAAGTTGCTATGCTTATGGTGCCAAGACTCTTCCTTTCTATAAATACTTTTTAGTGATTTCAAGCTTTTGATTATCAAAGATATTCGTTCACTACATTTAACTTTAATTGAATTTGATTATTTAAGCATATTTTCATAGATAAATTAAGTAACAACACCTTACTCTTCACTCATGTTTTTCAACCGATTTTTAATTAATATATGTATATATATAATTTATTTTTGTATATGAAATAATTTTTTTAGTAGTGTTTCAAATTAAAGCCTGTGAAACCTGTGAATGTTGGTGAGTGGGGAACGGATGTTAAAGTTAAAATCAGGCCCGGAAACCCAAGGGAATGAAAAGGAATGTGTCCTTTACCATCATGTCATCACATTTTCCACAAAAATGAAAGCAAGTTTTTTCTTTCTTTTTTCTGTTCTTTATTTTCTTGAAAACTTTTCTTGATCTATATTACTTGTTATCTCTTTAATTTGTTTTGAACTTGAACTTGAATCTTGTGGTGTGCTGTATTTTTTGGATGGCTCCAGTTCCAGGGACCCATTCCATGCATTCTCTCATGTGTAGACAGGCACAAAGTACCATGATTTGCATGCAAGGAAAGGATCAGCGACAAAGCATTAGATGACAAATTCCAGAATCCAGATAAATGAATTGACAAAAAGGAAACCTAGAAATCCGTAACGCAATTACTCGAGAGAGGTAAGAGCATATTTACCGTTAGGTCTTAAATTAAAATTTTAGATTACTTTTTTATATATTCTATAATGTTACTTATTATGAAAGATCTTTTATAATAATATTTTTTTATTGATAGATTTTAATTTGAGATCTTAGATAATTTTAATAGATCCTACATAGACTCTATTTTAAATATTTAAAATTTAATTTAATTTAATTAATTAAATAATTAATTTTAATTAATAAAATATAAAAAAATATATGAATATTAATAAAATATATAATTCATTTTAAGTAATTAATTTTATTTTTTTCATCGTATCACATAAAAAATCATTTTTTTGAACTTTATGCAGATCTTCAAGGTTTTTGGGGAAGAATCGGATTTTCACGCCCGGATTTCCACTTAAAAATATGCATTGTATTCACTCTTTAACGGTGGATATAAAAAAAGAAATATATTCAAGTAAAGATCCCGACTAAAGTTGATATGAGCAAGTCTCTACAGGCATCTCTATGTTGGAAATATTTTGAGAAAAAATAATTAAGTTAGATTTTTAAAAAAATTATGTAATTAAGTGGGATTTTACAAATGAATTTAAAAAATAAATTTGATTTAGTAAAATCGATTTCAAGTTATTTTTAACTGGTTTTAAAATCAATTTTTTGAAGGAAAAAATAATTTTAGTAAAATAATAGTTTAAAATCAGCTTTAAAATTAAAATTCACAAAAATATTAATCAATTTTGAGACTAATGAAAGCTTATCAAGTGAAAACTCTTGATTATTGTGAGAAATGAATTTAAAATCTAAGTAATACAATTATACATTGATGGTTAATATTATAAGTTAGTTAGTGATCACACAATCTCTAACAACAAGTCTTTTTAGTTCTCATTTCTTATAATAAAAATAATTATCACTTAATAATTCCCTTAAGACACTAATTAATTATAAACTTGCTTTAAAACTATTTTTTTCACCGAAACTAATTTCAATTGAAAATGGTTTTAAAATGGATATCTATATATATATATATATATATATATGATTTTTGAAATTAGTTAACTACTGGTCTAGTTTTTCTTATAGGATATACTGGTCTAGTTTAAAAGCTAACTTTCACTATATATTTGTCAGTAATGAAACTGCTATGAAATCAGGAGGGAAATTAAAAAAATTCTAAGGTCCGTCTAAAATCATACCAAACTTTAATAAAGCATCTATCACTTGATTTGCCTCTCATAAGACACAATGCCAAGTGATCGAATATAAGCCGTTTTTTATTCTAGACACAATGGCCGAACACACATGTTGAGAAGGACAATCCTTGTTCAACAAATTTATGGCCAAACTCGAATCAGGATATTTTGAACAATCCTAATTTCCCCTCCTTTATTTATCCTTGGCAAAAATCATAATCATATTGGAATTATTTTTTTTAAGCAAACATGTTCGAATTGATAAAACCATGATAAAGGACAAAATCTTTCGCCAGCAAAACCCAAATTTGAAACCAATAGTTAAGTGTAAACAAGATTGTGCTAATTAATTGATCAACACGTACGCTTGAATTCTCTTCTCAATTGATTTTAATAACCTTCACAACAGTAACCACTTAACCTTGTTCAAGAAAAACCAACAGAATTATCATAGCTTAAATGAACAAATATTGCTAAAAAAAGTTAGGGTGCTTGTGTAATTATGAAGAGAAAATCTTTAAATAAAAAATTTAATAAATATAATGATTTTTTTACAGTAAATATAATGATTTATATATATATATATATATATTGAAAATAAACATTTTTTTCGATGCATTACTCCTTTCTTTTAGTTTTTATAATTATACTAAAATAATAATTTAAAAATTTACACACTAATTTACTTTATTTGCTTAAGCTTCTGTTGGCACGAATGATTCAGTGAGTTCTTAGATTGGAAAATTCGTTCAATATAATATAGAAATTGAAAATGCTAATTAATTCATTACATGATTTACTTCTATAATAGAAGGTTTTTTTAATTGTTTAATAAATATTTTGCTTATTATACACAACTCATAACAATCACGGGAAATTATGTTGATAATTATTATTCAAAATATTTTTTTATAAGTTAAATAAGTTCATACAACTCTTTTATTAATAGGCATGTCAAAATAAGCTCAAACCCGGTGAGTCAACCCAACTCACTACAAGTCAAAATAATGGTGAAAATTCAATATGACTCACTTAATCTGCGAGTTAGATGGATTCGAACCGGATTTATTCATTTAACCCACTAAAAATATAATATTTTTTAAGAGTAACAGCATTGTTAACTTAAGGATTTGGATAACTACAATTTCATTTTGGCATTTTCGAATTTGAATGATGGAATTTAGAATTAAATGTTCTACTTCTTTAGTAATTAGTAATTTCAATTATGTATGTTAGCTTGACAATTTAATATTTTTTTAATTTTAAGATTTTAATGTTGTTGAATTATGACTAACATTTGTGTAAGTAAATTTTATTTTGAGACTATGATTTGACTTTAATTTTGAATGATGTTTATGTATTTGATACATTTGAATGACTATTTTAATGATAATATTCTATAGAATGCTTGAATGGTTATTTTATTTGAGATATTTGTCATTTTACCTATTAATTGTATTTGTATAATTTAGTTTCAATCATTTGAATATTTTTATGAAAAGAATGTCACTTTTTTTAAAAAAAAAAAAAAAGAAAGAAGACAACTTTTTTGTTACTTTATTTTTAATAATTTGATGAGCCAACTCACCCGCATGTGGTGAGCTAAATTGAATTGATATTTTTGTGACTCACTTGAAGGTAAATTATATTACTTTGATCCATTTATCTATTCACTCGTAGTAGGTCAAACTAATTTGACATACTTACATTTTAATCTTTGATTCAAAGGAGCTTATGCACCAATTACAAAAATACCGACCATGACCTAATTTTTATCAAATCTAGCAATTTAGTAACATCTATTGATTAATTTTTAGTTGAAAATAATTCCATTAAGTTTTTCTTGCAAGGTTAATAGACGTAGTATCTAGTATGTAAGGTATTTATATATATATTAGACACAAGGTGTTCAACGCGCCACAATAAAAATAATAAATTCTATACTCCAAGTATAGGTATTTATAGTCCTGAGTAAATGAGTAACAATGAATATAAAAAAGAGAGAGTAAGAATCATGCACTAATACATACCTAATCAAAGAATTGCATCTATTACTCAAGTTTTAGTCAAATTAATGTGGTGCGCTTTTCTTTAATATGCCTTTTTGGTCTTCTCACAAACTAACTAAACTTCCTATAAAAATGAAAACTAACTAAACTAAATATTATAGATACACATATTTTTATATAAGGGTATAATTAAGCATGAGATAAAATTGGAAAGTGCAAGAAAATTTGTTTATACTAACCAAAGAATATTTTAAGATTTTGTACTTGTTGATATTGTTTAAATTTCTAACAACTAAAGCTTTGATCGTAGATGGCACTTACAATGCTCAATTAATATATCATAATTATTGCGATCAATTAGCTTGTTGGCAATTTGGAACCTTTTTGAGTGAAGCAATAGCAAGCAATTAGTCATTAATCACTAATCAAGTTGTCGATAATTTTCTTTTTAATCTTGAAAAACGTTTTATGGCCGCTTTAGTCATCAGTATAACAAGACTAGCTTATACGTTATAAGCTATTTTTAGTCTAATAATTAATAAAGTTTTAAAAAACAAACGGTTAAGTTTGAAACTGGAGCTTTTAATTTAAATTAAATAGGTTATGGTATTTGAATAAGTTATTTATTTGCTTAAAAAATTATTTATTGACAAATGTTTATCCAATTTTTTTGAAGCTGTTCCAATACAAATTTCATGCTTAAATTTATAATTCAAATTAAAAAAATTTTGGTACTTATCTATCTATCTCACTCTATGTATATATGTAGGGCATAGTAATCTTGTCAAGATAAATTAACTTTAAATCTCAAACACATAAATTTAACTTAATTATGAGTATGTAAATTAACTAGTGTGAGATTGTTTCAACTTGACCAATGATCTTAAGTTCAAGTCCTGGGTATAACAATTTGTTAAATACTCAGAAAAAAAAATTATGTTTTTAATGATCTACCTTATTCAAACAATATAATCTTTAATGGAGTATACTTTTGGTTTAGAAAAAAAAATTAACATATCCTTATATGAAACTATATAATTAGTTTTATTTAATGGTGATTATAAGCAAAGTTTAAGGGTAGGTTGCATTATTCTTAGGTAGGCTATGTTTAGATTTTGGTTCGAGGAACTTCAAAGTGATTTGGAAAAGTAAATTCATTTTGGTGACATATGTGAAAATTTTACTTTTAAAACTATATTTTGTAAGTGTAAACTTTATTGCTTTTGCAAACTTTAATTTAAAAATGCACTAAGTTTTAGTTTGTGTTTGGTAGCTTTAATGTCTGTTAGGTACCTCCCGAGTATCCCATTAATTAGTGACAAAAGTCTCATGCTTCCATCCCCAAGTTTTGTTTAGGTTATCCTCAAAATTTGTAGAACTAATCGCACAAGTGTAAAATCCACTAAGAAAAGGTAGTAATGCCTACCAAAGATGTTACAAATCATATGTGATTGCAGCAGTAGAAGCCACCGCAACTATCATCTTATGATCACGCTCATAACTGTGATTACTTTGATGATCAGGATTATGACAAAAATCTAACTCACTAGTTTTTTAAATTTATATACTATATTTTTTGGGATATTTTACTATCATATTTATCTATATATTTTGATTTCTTATTTTTATTGTTCTTTATATTTTTATTTAACTAAATATGTTATTTTATTTTATTTTTCTTATATGATATAATTGAAATTTGAGGATGAACACAATTATAAAGTTGTGTCTTGTTAATTATGTACTGAATCTAAAAGTAACCTCTTTATATATATAAGAATAAAGTTGTGTATAATAACTTTTTTTGTCTTAATTTTATATAGCGAGAAGTCACTCGAGTCTTTATAATATGTACTTAGTTTAATATAATTGAAATTTGGCAATTTTTAAAATATAAAATCAACAAACGACTAAGGCCTCGATCATTTCTAATAAAAAAATTATATTCATTTATCAAATGCTAAATCATCGATAAATGCAACAACTTCATCCTTTAATGAATTAACTTATCAACAGCCTCACTCTTAATCAAAATTTCTTTTCAACACTTTCATTTTCAACAAAAATTTCACCATTAAGTAAACTCCTGCACTCAGTAAAATTTCTCTATATATAGATATATCCAAACCTAAATTCATACTCATCAGCTTTATGAATAAAATTTAAACGAAAATCATTTAATAAATAAAGACTGTGGTCTTGTAATTCACTTTTATAGCTACACATGAATTTAGATTTTAATATCATTCAATAAAAAAAAAGATTTAATTATCATTCACAAATTAATTGTCTTTCCTAATTCCACAAAAAATTTAAGGTAGAAGGAAATTTAAGATTATCTAAATAGGAATTATGGTACACAAAAGGAAGATGGTTCACGTTGATAAGATTAACTGGCAAATAATTATCATTAATATATATATATATATGTTCATCTAGATCAATAAATTTTATTTGAAGTATGTCCGACCATCTTGGTGCATGTGGCAGTTAAAATTATCGTCATAAGAACAGAAAGCTAATGGTTTGAGTTGTGGAATTACGTACCTTCCTATAAATAATATATGTATGTCTCGATCCGACCATTTTGTTTATCATGTGCATAACGGGAGGTTTATAGTACTAGACCTTTTCTTTCTGTTGTTATTATTTTATGAGATGATTAACAAAGAAAAGAAAAGAAAAGGACGGAAGATTTCAATCTACAGTCATATATATATATATATAGCATACAATACTATAACTTTCCATGCTCTCTAATGTTGGTAGTTGATGCACATACACACTTTCAATAGCTAGCTAGCACACGCCAGTGCAGTGCTCCATAGTCACGAAGAACTTTACAACAATATTCACAAGGAGCTAGCTAGTGGTCCAAGATCTGAAAAATTGGAAAGATATGATGGAGAAAAGCCAGAACAGTCTTAGTCTTATATGACTTCATAAGTGAAACAAACTGGAACGGCGATTATGGAACATCTAAAAAGGTGGATAGCTGAACCCTTCAGGACCATTATTAGCTAGCATTCTGCCCAAGTAAAGGGCTAATTAACACCTTCAAAGAGCTTAATTAAGTGTTCCCTTATTTAATAAAATCTATCAATTTTAAGTAGTTGAATGTAATTATAGTATGTAAATCAAAATGTGCATAGTGTACGTGTAAGTGTGTTTGGGGGGGTTGGTTTCACGGAGAGTCGAGTAATTTCAATAGGGGTTTCTCTCCCTATTGAGCAACCCATGAGAGTTACTCTTTCCGAGCATCTTTAGTGGTAGATCTTAAGCAAAGATTTTAAGTTCAAGATCTGATCTTCACAAGATCTCCCAATAAAGGAAGTGGAGAGATTTCCAACATAGAGAATGAGTTCTTGTACAAAATTCCTCAATATCTGCACATTGTTTAAAAAAGAATAAATTTTCTCTCTTTTTCTCTCTCCCTAAGATCTCAAAATGAGATCTATCATTAAATGAAAAAATTAGAGAGATCTTGAGAGATTTTTAATTCTATGTGATAATATAAAATCCATTAAAAAGTGATCTAAGATTTCAATTTAAGATCTACCACTAAAGATGAGGGAGCAACATACTGGATCCCACTTGTATTTTGGAATACTTTAAATAAGTAACCGATTATCCCCTAAAATTGTGGGGCGTTCGGCTGAAATATATATATATATATATATATATATATATATATATATTAGCTTTAATTTATCGTTGAACTTGTTTTTGGATGACCGTTGCCTCTCACATTGACTATTTGCAAAAAAAAAAAAAAAAAAAATACTACCATGACGTGCATTAAACGATTGTACCACGTTGCAAAAATGCAACAGAATGAACGTGCATCTCCTGTGTAAAAATTCTATTTTAATAATATTATTTTCTGTTTTTTTAATGTATTTTTTACATATTATAAATTTTATAATATTTTTTATTTAATTAAAATGTAGTATGTGTTTATTTATTATTTAACAATTGACATTCAATTATATTAAATTTAAATTAAGATGAATAATAAAATATAAAAAAAATTAGATAAGTCGTGGTGTCTATTTGAGAAATTTTAGTGATTTTTTTTATTAAACTCTATAAAAGATAATTACGTCTATATGTTGAACAATAAATTGTGATAAGTGAACATAGTAAGTATCTTAATATCTTGAATCATTAATATAAATATATTTTCTTATATTATCTTCGTATAAATTGATTTCAATTAATGTTGGTAAAAAAAGTGCATGTTTCTTCGTATAAATTGATCTCTCTTGTAACCAACAAATTACAAGTGCAAATTCGTACTTAAATTTCTAACAAAACAATTACATGTTTTTATTTTACTTAATTTGCACAAAGTCGTTGATAGTAGAAGATAAAATTGTATTTTATATAAATATAAAATATTATTGAATGAAATAATACAAGTCACGTTACTGACGGCTCAAATTGCACTACATGCACCAATACTAGTATCTTGCATGAAATGACCCAGAAACACTGGAAGAATGGGTGCGTGGATTTTTGTGCACTCGCAGCCAAAAGCTCATTCATTACAGGTTGCAATTGTGTACTAATGAAGGCAGCCAGATGCTAACAATAGAAGCTTCAAAACACAACACAACACAACACAACACCCACCCGCAATCTAATACCTGCACGGCTGCACCAAACCATTGACATTGTTGCTGACTCGGTCATGGATTTGGTCCCAGCATCACATTTTAATGGCTAAACTTTTTTCAATTGAGTTTTTTTTTTATTGTATAAATTAAAATGAAGTTATACATTTTTTTTATCAAAACCTTTCATTTAATTTCTCTAAAAAAAAATGCATAAATTAATTTTAGATCATGAAAAAAACTTATATATGTGTATGTGTATGGGACATATCGGATAAAAACTCTATTTTGGAAAGAAACGAGAACTATAAATCTGTGTCATACAATATTATATATATAATTAAGGTTAAAAGTTAGTTGTCGTAAAAAAACAGAGTTAAAAGTAAGCTCTTAAAAAACTAGTTTCTCTTAATCTTAATAGTCATTTAATAGAATGTAATGATCCATATTTATAATTCTTACTTTTGACGTCTAAAAATTATTATTATATATGAGGAAAGTACCTTACATGGGAGAGAGAAACAGATCAATATAAAAAGAGAATAATTTTTATTTAAAAATGTAAGAAATATGAATTATAAAATTAAGTTTTATAATCTAGATGTGTAGATATTGTTTGATACACAATTTGTCATATATAATGAATTTGTTAAATTTTATTATAACTATTTTAAAAGATATAACTACCTTCATTTTCCATTGATCGACAACGTAAATTATCCATGCATATAAATTAATAAGCTCAAAAGTTAACGATTCCATGATTACTTAAAAGATTCATATATATTTTTTCACCTCCGAGAATAAGGATGGGAGAGTACAAAACTAAAAAAAGTGAAATACATCTTTAAGCTCAAAAACTTCGCCCAGTGTCCCACCAACTATGCCTATATGTGAACTTGAGAAAAGGTTTACACTCCCTTCCTCTTTTATAATGGGTCCCTTTGAACAATAGGCATTTTTATCAAAATGGATAAGAAATAAAAATTAATTTTCATAATTATTGATTAAGAAAATAATTACTAAAATGAGTAATTTTTGTCATATATATAAGAATGTAGAAGACGTCGACGTCATCATGAGTGACATTTTGTGTTTTGTGTTTGTTCCGTAGTAAATCAAATGTCACATTGATACACTTTATCCTGTTAGTAGAGCTGTCAAAACAGGCTCAAACCCGTGGATCAACCCAAGCCATCAAGGGTTTGAGCCGGATCAAATCCAAAACCCAAAAAAACGTAATTAATTAGGTGAAAATCTAAACCCGACCACCTATGACCTGGTCCACTCGGGTTGAACCCATGGTGGGCTAGGTTAGTCCACCTTATTCGTGTAAAAAATCTAAGTGACTAATTGTAACCCTAACCCACTAACCCATTGGACAAACCCTTCATACTCTCACTCCAAACCAATATTCTCCCTCTTCTACGCAAAACAACCACTCATTCCCATTCCTAGTTGATAACATTTCTTCTTAGACCCTCTCGCCCTTTATCTGTCGCCTCTGTCACCACTGCACCGCCTCAACTAGAGGATTCTAACGTTTCCACTGTCATTCTGCCCGACAATCGCATTTTGGCAACCATCATCACTTGGTTTCTTGGCTCCGACAAGGTATCCATTTCTATTTCCCCTTTTTCTCTCATTCAAAGAAAATTCGCAAGTGAAATGTTTTTTTCGTTGCATTGAATTGATTAATTGACCAAACGACACTACTGAACCATATTCTAACCGCGAAGCATGGAAATAAATTTGTGGTTATTGAGAACGAGGTATGTATGTTGTGGAATTCGTGCAATTACGTGGTTATGAGAATTTGAATATCAATGTGTTGCTTAGTGCTTACTCACTGTATTGTTTGTAGTTTGGTGAAATTGATATAGATGGTTCTTTGGTTCCTTTGAAAGTTGTTGGTGTCGAAGATATTATGATGTTGAACAATGAATGGCTTTGTTGCACTGTTAGGGGTGACTTGTCATAATGATTTTTGAATTAGTTGCTAAGAAGAGATGATTTTTCGTTATATTTTTAAAAAAAGATTTTAAATTTTAGGTAAATTGATGGGCCAATCTGTTTTAACCTACAAAATGTGGTAGGTCGGGCCACTATTTATTGAAAAAAATTGTAAGTGAGCTGAGTGGAGCTAACCCATGTAAGGGGTGGATCAAGGTGGATTGGGCCCAACTGGCCCGACGTTGGGCCCAACCAGTCTGTTTTGACAGCTCTACCAATCAAATATTTAGTATCGACTTGACCGCAAAATAACTATTTAATAGATTAAATAATTCAAAGAATAAATTAATATTTGTATTTATTATAGAAAAGATTAAAAAAAACACTAGCCAATATTAAATATCAACAAAGGAGATATAAATGTATTAACAAAATAATTAAATAAACATAAACAAATGTGACTTCTCACAAAAAACATAAAATAAACAAAGACGACATGGAGGATTAAATCTAAGATCTAAAACATACTATCCAAATACTTCACTATATTGTCTAAAAAAAATTCCTTACTAGTCTTTGAAATTATAATGATTGGTCAAATTAGTTCATGTGAATTGGTCAAATTAGTTTCTAAAATTTATAAAATGACAAAATGGTGTTATAACAAAAATATATTTATTTAATA
>PYAF01004539.1:1467613-1497982 GCA_007407185.1 Glycine tomentella | reverse complement strand
GAAGAGAAAGAAAATATCAATATCTTAATGAAAGAAAGAAATAAAAAAAACGAATGACAAATTTAATCTTCAAAATTATTAGGTAAATTGGTCCCTATAATTAATAAAATGATAAATAATTCCTACAACACAAATATATTTATTTAATACATTCAAAAAATTTAAAGAATCGCTTAATATTTGTATTTATTATAAGAAAAAACTAACTAAACTTATAGTTAGTAAATATTAATAGAAGAATCACAAAAGTATCAATAAAATAATTTAAAAAAGACAAAGAAAATATCAATATACATGTCAATAAAGGAAATAATTAAAGAAATTAATATTTTGCGTTGGCTTAGCCGATACTAAATTCATAGCAATAAAGTATATTAAGGTGATACCTCATGTTATAGGACTAACAAAAAATACGATGCGTCATTTAGGATGATCTCTTCTACATGACTACATGACAAAAATTATTATTTTGAACACATTTTGATAAAAAAAAAATCCCCAACAATCCTTGGTTCTTCTTTTAGAATCAGAACCTCATTAAAATTACATGATTACTTAAAAAATTCAGACACGTGTATATATATATATATATATATATAAACTTATGATTCTTGTTTTTCATAAGTTGTAAAAATTTCTCTCTTTGTATATTTCAAACACACACATATAATAATATGATATTAATATAAAATATACACCATCAATTAATTAAAATATGCAAAAGATACGAAATTCGAAGTAATTATTTGAAGAAAATAATTTTGAATTATATGATATTTTACAAATAGATTTTATTTTACACCATTACTGTGTTCTATTAACTAAATATATATTCCTTCATTTTAATTTTTTTACGTTTAATTAAGAAAAAAAAGTTTACGTTCAAAAAGTGCTTTTTTTACGTATATTTAGTTTTATGCAGAAAAAAGAACACTTGATTATGTTATTTTTTTACTATGTATTTTTTTTACAAGGGGGCCTAAGCCCAAGATGACAAAACTTACAAGGAAATTAAACGGGGAGTAGGAACTCCCAAAACATCAGAATCAACAAATGATTCAACTGATTCTTATTTATTTTAAGCAATGAAAACATATAAGATGAAAGTAAAGTTAAATTAAAAATAATTGATACTTTCTTACTATTTATAAAAATGATAAGTATTTTGAAATGAAAGAGGTAAGTAATGATATTCTCCATGAATTTTTTAATTTTAAAAAAACTATTCTTCTTTTATGATGTACATCTTAAAATCTATGAATCTATTAAGTATGTATTTTAGTTATTATTTCTTAAATCGTTACGATGAAATATTTATCTTTAGATAATTGTATTATACTACTATCATAGTATATGTGATTGTGATTTGTGAAGGTCAGAAGAAAAAGAAAGAACGAGGAGAGGTGATGGAAGATACAGATAAGTTAGAAACATTTGGAAGTGCTCCAGATGGTGTGTCAACGACACCGCAGGCATAGAAACTGTTAGCATAAGGACTGCAACTGCAACTGCAACTTATGCCCCATTACGTGGTAGGGACCCTTCCTTCCAGTACTGCTAGCTGCAAGAGGAAACAAAACTAAAAAAATATAGCATCATCTACTATTTATTGATTCATTCATCATTTTCTAAACAAATTAACGAGATATATTATTTTATTTTTTTAAAAAAAGAGTGAGATAATAAAAATATAAAAATGAGAAATGAGTTGAATATATATATATATATATATATATATATATATATAGACAAAGGTTGCAGGAGAGGACCCAAGCCAAATAGAAATGGTGGATGGGGCCCACAGGATAGGGCAAGCAAGCGAGGCAAAGTATCAAAGTGGGCATCGGATTCCAAAATTTGTCGGCATCAAAGGAAAGGAAGGGAATGGGAAAAGGACTTGTCGTCGTTGTATGGGCTTGGCCGCATTTTGGGCGGGGGACCTTGAGAGTCACCAAGACACCAAAGTCTTTTTTTGCTTAACTCACAGTCACAGTTCGAAGGAACAAGTATTTAACCTTCGGAACCTTGTCGCTTAGCGTTGCCATGCAATAATAATAATTCATATGGCTGATTTGACGAGTGGAACTTGATGCTCAGAATTATACTCTCTTTCGTTTTCCATGTGTCGTCTTCGAGCCAACCATGTTTGCGATTTGGCTTCGTCTTTGCGACCCTTCCAAACGCACACACTCTCCGTTAAAACTGCAGTTTAATCCGTTTCTCGTTTTCAGCTACGTACTTTTCTCAATTATCTCTCCCTTTCTTTCTAGATATTTTTCAATAAATACTGTTATTCTCTCTGCTTTTTTATTCCCATGACACTTTCCTCAACAATCAAATCGATACAAGACAAATGCAGTCATGTGAAGAAAATTTACATGATTTTGATATTTTTTTTAAAAAAATATTCTTTGATGTATAATGTTAATTATGGTATCAAAAATCATTTTGAGATCATATGTGATATGATATATTTAAATACATGCTACATTATATTAACATGTCACGATAAAAACACATTTTATAGTTTCCAAATTTATGAGAATTAAATCAATCAAATTCTTTTATATATATATAACTAAAATTACATTTAAACATATTTGCTAACGATATAGCATAACCATTTTTTCATAACATATATTATTATGAAAGTAGCATAAAAAATCAATTTATTTTTTTAAGATATTTTTTTCCCCCTCAAAGTGTGAAAAACCGATTTTACTATATTTACAAGTTACTAATAATGGCATGCATGTTTGGAAAATTGGAATGAGATAAAACAGTATATTGTTCAAAGATAATTTGATCATTAATTTGTAAAACTTGTTTGTGAAAATAAAATTTTCGTACTCTTCAACTATAAAGCCTGAGAAGTGTAAGCCAAAGATTCCATGAGGTGGAATCTGAGACCCTTATAGGGTGATTATCATTGATAATATATAGCCAGCAAACAACTAAACCCAAATAAGGTTGAGATACATCCACGCATTAGGTGAAATATTCTATGCAAAAAAATTCAAGAAAAACAAAAAGGGATGAGTTGTTTTTTGTGTTTATCGGCGTGCACGTGCAAGCCTTTTGCATGAGCAACTTCTTTATTGCCTCAAAATGTGGAAATCTTTGTTTTATTTAACTTTCAGAAGTGTATTTTCTCATTTTTCTGAGAGGAAAATTTTCCTTTTTAAAATCAAAAGGAGTCTATAAGCCCGACAGGCTTTCCGTCTACAATTTGAATCAATGGGCCAGTCTTCAAGGAGTTGGGTTTTGACAGAGTTGAGAACCGTTTGGGCCTAAGATGAGGTGGATCGACGAAGCTTCAGGTCCGGGCCCAGACATTTTTAAAGATGAAAATTATTACGAAAAATAAAATTCAAGGGACGAAATTCACAAAAAACATACGCGAACGGATAACAGTGGAGTGAGACTGTGAGAGTAGCAGGAGGAGAAAGGAAGAACGAAAATGGCCAGCGGCGCCTCACCGCAACTGCAAATGAGGTTGAAGTCCTCTTTCATCGGAGATCGTCACTTACGCTGTTCAACTTCAGGGCAACAACCTCTTCCTCAACTATTCCGTTACAACCCAGATTCTGCCTTTTCCCCAACCTTCTGCTTCTTCTTCTTCTTCCAATTTACTTTCATTCTCCAGCTCATAGGTTTTCATTTTTTGTAAAACTTTGCCGTTTGTTTATTTTTGTGACAGGAATCAAGCATGTTTCGATGCAGTTATCTCGAACACTTTCTGGCTTGACCAATCTCTTTTTTAATAGAAGTTATCTGGGCGTGCACGTCTTCTGCAAAAAAATAAAATAAAAAATGAATGCAACTAATGATGTTTACGCTGTAATATAATTTATATATTGTTGAAGGATTTTATTTCCTTATATCGTGTTGGTTATTTCAAAGCTTTACGGCACTGCTATTTTGTTTTTCAATTGATGTTGTTGTTTACTGTAGAATTTAAAAAATAATACCATTCAGAAGCTTATGCTAGTCAATTGAGCTTGAACACTTGAATAAGAGGATTTTGACATTTGGTGCATCTCACACAGCGTGCATTTTGGTTAAAAAGCTTTGGGTGATGACTGGCATTGCAGGAATCTGGATGAATTGCCTAACAGCAAAAGTAAACGTCTGAGACCTGGGAAAGTTTCTCCGAGGCAACAGGTGCCGAAGAATATACCGAGGCCTCCGTATGTGAATTCTATGATTCCTCCAGGGATTGCCGGTGGAGCTGAAGTGCATGACAAGAAAGGGATAGAATGCATGAGAGCTTCTGGAAGACTTGCAGCACAGGTTCTACAATATGCTGGCACCTTAGTCAAGGTGAGTTCCTTTCATACTTCTGCCCATTCAATCGCACATTCTCTGATTGTATGTATCCTACATAACATTTGCCTGCTTACTATGAATTTATGATGTAAAAAACTAAAAGTACAATTAATTAAATACTTTGAGGATGATATGTTTTCCTTCCCACACCCTAGCTTCGCTTTCTGCTCATATTATGAGGGATGTAAGTCCAAATCACATAAGGAAGGAAACGTTGTAGTTTATTATTGTTGGCTAGTGCAAGATATTACAACCATATTTTTTTTTTAAAGTGTAGTATAATATAAATTTATGAGATGTTAACAATTTTGTATAATTATACTGATCTTATGTTTTTATTTAAAAAGAAAAAAAGTTGTTTTTATGTTAGTTTTAACTTCTGTTGACAGCCAGGCATAATGACAGATGAAATTGACCAAGCAGTTCACCAAATGATAATTGATAATGGTGCATACCCATCTCCTCTCGGCTATGGTAGTTTTCCTAAGAGTGTCTGCACATCTGTAATTGAATGCATTTGCCATGGAATACCAGATTCCCGTGCCCTTGAGGTCCTTATATACAAGTTCTTTTGAGGTTAAAAATCCTGTGTGAAAAAAAATTGTTGACGCATTCTTTTTTGCAGGATGGTGATATAATCAACATTGATGTTACT
The DNA here is from genome assembly GCA_007407185.1 of Glycine tomentella. Lineage (NCBI taxonomy): Eukaryota > Viridiplantae > Streptophyta > Magnoliopsida > Fabales > Fabaceae > Glycine > Glycine tomentella. Next base: position 1,492,998 of record PYAF01004539.1, on the reverse strand, counting down.
GTTCATCTAAATGTAAGTTTTTTTTTTCTTAAATTTTTTTTCCAGGGCAGGGGGTGATGGTGGCTGATTTTGCTTTTGTGTGATGGTGGGAATTGAATAGCCATGAAATTTCATTTGCCATATACTTGGCATGTCCCCATTTCAATTTCTTTGGTTAAGCCATCGTGATGATATTATCAATATCCCTGTTTACAATGTTAATGTCCTCTTGTATATTGTTTGAGGGGATGGAGGCTAGGAATTATTTATTATACTTATACACATATAATTCAGTTTCTTTTTTCTTTAACTTGATACTGTATCAATTTTTGTCTGAATTTTAATTCGTCTAGTTGAGCAGGCTGCATTAAAGATCAGTTGTTTCCCTGTTCTTATTTGTTTTCCAATTACATCTTTTAATATTTATAAATTTTAAGCTTTAATTTGGTGAATGAAATGTGAAGATAAGGATTGCAGGGCATGGGGACACATCAGCAAATTTCTATTAAGGAGATGTTGATGGTATAGCTAAAAAACTAGTTAAGGTACCATTTTGTCTTCGTGCCACCAATGGCTGTGATTTGTTGCTATTGTGTCTTCATACTGGCGCACACTCTTAATCTGTTTCTCTTATAATGTACTTCAATTGTTTCTTTCTTCCTATATTTTTTAAGTAGAATCTATGTATTCTTTCCCACCAAGAGTGAAAAAGCTACTCTGACTGTACTATATTTGCTATTTACTATTAATGCCATGTGAGATGTGACTAGCAACAAGGCTGAAGCCTGCTTGCTTCAACTGTGGAGTCGCGGGTTAGGTAAAAAATTGGAATTTCAATTTTGGATTTTGAACTGCTTGGCCTGGAATGTTAACTGTTTTCTGCTTTGGTATTCATTCTAAAAAGAAAGATCTGACAATGAAGTGGTCTGATTTCCTTAGGCATAGATAACTTGCGAAATAATAAGTTTTTGTTAGAACTTTGTAATATTAGCAGAGAAAGAAAGCTACTTTACTGGATTTGATGGCATTGTATATATTACCATAGCAGAGCAGTAACTACAGGTACCAAGATGTAAAGCTATACAGTAGAATACCAAACGCCCGACTGTATTAAATTTTGCATATTATTCAGGATGCATATTATCCAGTAGAATATTTTCTATTAACTCACCTAGTAGGATAAGGCTTTTGTTGTTGTTGTTGTTATTGTATTGAGGATGCATAAGGAAGAATATCCCTGTTATTTATTTATGGCTTAGTAATGTCTAGTCACATGACGATGTGCAATTATTTATTCTTACAAGTGGTATATCCCCATAAAATTCATTGTCTAACCTTTTGTCAACTATTATTAATTTTATTTATACTTTGCTTTAAAACCACTTATTTTTGTTATGCTTCTAGTTGAAGTACTGTTCTAGAAGTCTCTTATGTGGCTTTGGTTTTGTGAAGTGTTTTTGTTGTTGTTGTTGTTGTTGTTGTTGAGAATTGAGACATTGTCCTCGTCATTTGTTTTGTGCTTAATATGAGTGGGTTGATATATTAATACAGGTAACTAACGAATGCCTAGATAAAGCAATATCTATATGTGCACCGGGAGTGGAATTCAAGAAAATTGGCAAAACAATTCAGTAAGATGTCCCCCCTCCTCATCTGTTCTCTCTCTTGTTCCCACATTTTCCCTATACTGCAGAAAGCCAGAAACCCTCGGGCAATAAAATGAGGTGATGTAAAAAAATATTATTTCATTGCTTTAGATTCATTACCCTTAATTTTTTTACATTTTAACCTGTTAGGAACATTTTTAGTCCCCAAAGAGCCAGTTTTCCCACTCTTAAAAAATATTTTTAGTTCCTATAGTGAATGATTGTGTTTTACAAAATTAGCGGATAAACTTGTAAGTTTCTAGCTATTTGATGACTATAATTCTAATAAATTTGATTCTTGATTATACAATGATTAATAATTAATGTCTTCTCTTTTCTTTTTAGTGATCATGCAGATAAATATCGTTATGGTGTTGTCCAACAGTTTGTTGGCCATAGAGTTGGACGTATTTTTCATGCTGATCCAGTTATTCTTCATTATAGTAATTAATTTTAACTGTATACTTCTGTCATTATTAGCTTTTCATCAAATCCAGACAAATAACAAACCTGCGCTTAGTTTAGTGATGATTATGGCTTAAGGAATATTGAAGTCAGTGTGTTTCATTTAATTTTAAAATCAATCATCATTATTCTTTAGAAGTTTAAATTTAGGATTTATCAAATAATATTCTTTGTTGATTCAGGAATGAATAAGTCAGAAGTTATTCTTTTTCTACAAAAAAAAATTAGTCTAAACAATTTAACTAATAAAGCATTTTATGTTTATGTTGCTTCCATCTGTAAAACAATATGCCAAAACAGAAGATCTCTGTTAACTTTCACATAAGTTCCATTACTGTCTGCAAATATTACTTAATTTAGTTGTTCAGTTTTGAGCTACTTGTTTGGCCATGGGATTATTAGTGTTTCGAAGGTTTTTTATTGCCACCCTTGCTTTTATATTTAAGATATTTAATAATTCTGTCAGCATATCTAATCTGGTTGTATCTGCAGGAAACAATGAAAGTGGACGAATGGTGCTAAATCAAACCTTTACAATTGGTAATTTTAGTTTGTACAGTATATGAACTAGTGATTTGTTGTTTGAGGAAGTAGAAACTGTGTGTGTCTTTACCCCTTGATTATGTTGCATGGAATGGGTTCTAGTATCCCTTTTGAATTATGGTATGGATTACAACATCTTTAAAAAAATTATGGGTATGACATGGAATATAAAAAAATTCAAAATAATAAGCTTTTGGTTTTGACTCCCTAGGACTTGGTAGAGATAATGGAAAATGGAATTACTGAATAATTTACTCTACTCTTGATGGTGTGGGTGAACGGTAGGGATTGTAGATACCGATGAAAAGACTATAGTTAAAGCATTGTCCTTTTTCATATCATTTTCACATTACATGACGAGTGGCCAGAAATTGTGGGCCCAAAGTGAAATTGAGTTCACAACTTTCCACTTTCAATCACCTCATGTTTTTCTGTTGTAAGCACGTATGAAGTGATTTTTATCCCAAATTTTCCCATTCTTCTTCCACTATGTCTGCTAAACTAAGAGCATCTCTAACGAAAGTAATTTTAAATAAATTTCTTAAACAACTTTTTGTGATTTTTGCCGTATTTTTTGTGGTCCTCACAGTATCATGTCATTCCTAAGAAATTCATCTAATATTTTACTTTAATGCAAAAAATCACAAAAAACTCAAAAAATTTCAAATATTTATATTTTTTTAAAAATAAAATTTAACATTTTTTTAATAAAAATTCCACAATATTTTGCTCCATGTGTACTTTTCTTTTCAAACAAAAAGAATTTGCTTTTTATTTCCATGCGTCTCCTTTTCCTTTTTATTTCCAGAAACTTCTTCCCCTACGCATCTCTTCACTCTCGCTCCCCTCTGTCTTCACTCTCACACCACACCAAACAAAGTTTTCTTCCCCTCTGTTTTCACACTCACACCCACACCCTCTCCTTTCTCTTCTCCGCTCACCTATATCTTCACTAACGTCATCACCGTCGTCGCTGCGTCCGTCGCTGTTCAGTCGTCGTCATCCTCGATTAGTTCGGGTATGTTGTAGGTGATTATTTCCCCTCTTTATTTTCCTGTGGTGGTTGAGGCTAAATAATAGTATTTTAGTGTTAAGAACTGAGTGCTTATATAAAATGCGTTTCTTCTTTCTTAAGGAACACGGAGGCACTCTCCAGTGTAGAATTTCTTCAAAAAATGGTTCCTTCAAGTGAAGGAACCATGGAAGCACTCCCTATTGGAGATGCTCTAAGCTTCAAGCATACACTTCATATTATTTTAAATGTGTATCCTGCTTAAAAACCTTTTGAAACTTAGTGGCTTGTAATGTTTAAGGGAGGAAGTGACGTGCATGCTGCTTATCTTTCCCTTCTTTTTTATGTTTGTTCGTTTCAAGATAAAGCACGCCACAGGAACTCACCATTAAGCTATGTTTCATCACAAGATTTATAAGAGAAAATTGTCATAGAGATGATTTTTAAATAATGCTCATATGAAGCTGTATAAAATTGAACTGTAAAATTAGGTGCTATGTATAATTGAACTGTAAAATTTCATTTCCATTCAACCAACTAATATGGTAAAGTGTTCAGTACAGTAGAAACAAATGGCCTAGTACGGTAATACATTGTATACATACGACATGGTTATGACTCTGATACATGTAATAATTGCCTTTTTAAATTCAGTGTAAATCTCTTTGGATAGGTTGTTATATCACTAACAGTAACTACGTGGTAAATTTTACAGAACCAATGCTGACTATTGGCAGCATCACCCTGTGATGTGGAATGACGACTGGACAGTTGTAACGGAAGATGGAAGCCTTTCTGCACAGTTTGAACACACCATTCTGATAACTCCTGACGGGGCTGAGATTATGACTCAATGCTGAATGATGCAACATTTATTATTCGTGGAAACCACATGGAGAAACTTCATTATTTAGATGCAATTGATTTAATTACTTCCAGTTCCAGATCAAAAAGTTTTGCTGGAACTTACTCTAGGTGGGTGGGGGGAGGAACTGCTTCATTTTTGTTATGTGTAATCTCTTCTTCCTGTTTGTATCTGTAACATAGTATATGCTGTCTTCCATGCTCCAATTGACAATTATACATATTCTTTCGTTATATATTTTTTTGCTTGAGGTGCAGTTCATGAATTTCACGCGGAGCCAATAGCACCGCACTAATTGTCGGAACTATTTATGCTAAAAATATACAATGTATTCATAAATATTATATTATTGTTTACTATCAATACTATCTAAATCATAATATTGTTTTCTTTGGAGATTTTACTCATTAATGATTTAAGCATACTAAGATAACGTAAATGAAAACTAAATACTAGTCCATCTTGTAAAATAATTATAATTTAAGTATTACATTGAGTTTATTATTCTACTCAATAATTTATAATATGATCTCTTCCATTGGAAAATTCCATCAGACACCAATTAGGCAACAATGAAAATAATCTTTATACTATAAATAGAATTGAAGTTTGAATATCGGCAACAATTATTTTCTTCACATTTAAGATAGTATAAAATTTTATACTTGCATTGTAATGGGGAATAATTAAACAAATCAATGCAGAGTTTCAACCATGGATTGTCACGCATTCAGCTGGCGATCATTTACTTCCCATCTTCTTGCCATTGTGAATTGGACTTTCTCCCCTTTCTTGCCTCCGAAAGTGATTTTGCAAACCTGCAAGCATCAATTTTATTAAAGGTGCTGAAGCTTGTTTTGTCTTGGTTACTGCTACAAAATATATTAAATAGACAATAAATAAAATGAACCTTTTGAGTGCTTCCACATTGGTGCCTTTATCTGGAACTGGTTCATACAGACCCGTATCTAGATTCACTCGCGTAACTGTATTCTTCAGTAACTGCTGGCCCACTTTGACCAGATTATCCAAATTCTCATTAGTAGCTACATCCACAGTCACAGATGCTAGATCCCCCTTTAATGTATTGTCCTGATGGAATGAGTTTTAAAGAAAATCAATTATTAGAGAACTTCACCTAGATAGTAATAATAATAAAAGGTAACTTACTTGAATGCGGAGGTAGTTGTCTTCAGATTGAAGCGCACTAAAAACCACACAGTTGTGGTAGTCAAACATATCAAAGCTTGCTTCGCTAAAACAATCTAAAATGGGAGTGGATCCAGAGTTGAATAACCAGGTTAAAATTCCCAATTTGGACACCATCTTAGCGTTGTATTTGTGCTCACTCTTGTTTGATCCACTCCCTATTGAGAGAACAAGAAAACGATTATACTCCTAAGGGTTAATACTAATTCCCCCATCTCCCTTCCTTATCAGTTGCTTTTTCACTTCTCTAATTGCACATAAAGTCTGCACATATATATAAGAAGAACCAAATTAAGTCTTTAAAAAAAAAAATACATAACTGTTTTCAGATTTAAACTCTCATAACAAACAAGTTATTAAGACATAACTTTAAATGGGCTTGCATACAATATGCTTGACAATTATATAATGCTACCTTTTGCTTTGTGCCAAGAATCTCACCGGATTATTAGCAGTCACACTGCCATCATTAGGTTGAATTCTTTTATCACTTTTCCTTGTTCATCTTGTTTTGTAAAATAATGAGCCGGCAAAAATGTTGGAGCGGCCGAAGTGGCTACGCAAATATCTGACAGTAGTACATCTAACGTAGGCTCCTTTGCCATCTGCACAAGATGCATGTTTCAAATTTTCAAGATTCACAACAATTTCAAGAAAAAAATTAACAATATATGTACAAGTAATTAAAAGACCTAACTAATAATGACCTCATACGAGGAAAAGATGGTAGGTTGAAGTATCTTGACGTCAAAAGTTGGAATAACAACGTTCGTCAAGGTTTGGTGCAACTTTGTTCCCCCTAACTTGTTTCTTATCAACTCATGGAAATGCTTCCTGTCGTACTTAGGTCCTGTCAAAGCTTTCCCTATGTTTACCAGCGGAGCGAATATTCCCCCTCTGCAGTTACGTGAAGCCAGTCAGAAGTCTTATAGACACACATATCTGTTAAGTCTATATATTTATACTACAGACAAGGAATATATATATATATATATATATATATATGTATGTATATGTGTATATATATATATATATATATATGTATATGTATAAAGCATCGTAATTATATGTATGTGATATTACTATATTAGTAATACCTTTTCTGGGAAGATTTGTGGAGAGTTTTCGAGGTAAAATGGCACTATTTCATTGGCAGCAAATAAAGTGCGATTGTTGGCCTTTGGATTTGGAGATGCTAACATGGAAGCAACGAGTCCCCCTGTACTTGTTGCAGCAATTACATCAAAATAATCTGCAAGCCTTGCATCCTCACCGTCTAACTCCTACATACACATTAATTCAAAAGCATGCATTATTAAGATCTAATTTAGAATTAAACACGTGACGTGTGTGCTCAGTGCAATTTTTTGCTTCAATATAGTATATATTATTAACCTGAAGTTGAGACTCAAGGTAATCAAGAATAACACCGGGAATGATTCCTCGGATACCACCACCATCAATGCTAAGAACCGTAATCAGATTCTCATATTTTGGAGCCGGAGCTTCTGGAGAAGATGGATTTTCCATGGTTGTTTGAAAATTAAAATCAACTCAATAATTAGTAACAAGCGTGTAGGTATGGATGAAGAAGTTTTGAGGCACCCTGCTGCAAGACTATGGGTACTATATATATATACATATATATATATATATATATATATATATATATATATATATTTCACGCAAACCATGAGATAGCTTGTGGCAATTAAAGAACTTCGCAATTATAAATGTTTTACTTTAATTTTTAATTTCTTTTCTGCATCTCCGTTTGTCATTTTAAATTTCAATAATTGGGCCAGAGGTTGTTCTTCTAATATAACTTATATGTGTGAAGTAAGAATAAGAAAAGACTGACATGCTAAATGATAATAGATTAATTCTTATTATGGTGTTCACGTTAATTAATAGGAAAATGCTTATCACATTTATTATTATTTTTCTGCCTTTTCTCTTTGCTCTTTTCTTTTCCATTTTTGTTTTCACTACTCCAATTCATCCCATCCAATTTTGGAATGTACAAATATCATCATTGCTCCACATAAATACAAGATTTTAGATACATTTATTTTTTTGGGCCAGTAATTAAATAAGTATGGACAAACCAAGTTACAAATAGAGTATCCCTGCAATAACAGTACTAAAGCCCTTAAATTTTCGTAAGTATCAAAGAATTTCTCTAAACATTATTATTATATGATAAGTTTTGAATGTTTTCATCAAGATATCAGATGTATTTATTAAAATTTTCAATTTAAAATCCTTCTATAAAGTACTAAGAAAAGTTGTAGTAAAATTTGAACTGGCATATAGCATTACTCATGACAATAATGAAAGAACAAAAGAACAAGACTCTACAAATTACAATAAGCGTCGTCAGATTAATGATGAATGACAGTCATTGATGTGGGGTTTAAAAGTTTATCCATGCAGAAAAAACAGATAAGCATCCCGAGTCTCCAGATAGACCCGTAGCTAGTTTTTCTCGCGTAACTCTACTCTTTAATAACTTCTGGTCCACTCTTTCCAGATTATGCAAATTCTCTTCAGTAGCTATATACACAGACGCTTCCCACTCTAATGTATTGTCCTGATTGACTATTGAAGCAACCATTCCAAGTTTTTAAGTAATTTAACTAATTACGAGGATTATTAAATAGACGACAATTGAACCACACCAAAAACGTAGTAACGTACTGTTTCAAATCCGCTTATCATGTACAAGAAAAGTAAAAAGTAAAAATTAAAAATTGATGAATTGTACAAGAAAGTTAATGTTGCACGGCAAGAGAAAATTAGCCATAACTTCGGTGGCACGTGGTAGTAAGTAATAACTAAGATTTGTTTGAAATTAAATTTGAAAATAAAGCTTGCTTAAATAAAATGAGGATGAAATTATTTTTAATTCAGTTTTAAAATTATTTTAACTTACTTTTAGGAAGAAGAAAAAAAGTTCCATAATTCTAATTTCACGTTTGTAAATTTTTTAACTTAATTACTGCTATGCCAATCACATTTATATATGTTTGAAACTAATATTCCCTTCATTCTCTTTAAATTTGCAGCTTGTGGGAACAAGAAAGGGCTGCTATAGGGAATGGAACATTTGCTTTACGCTCTATTGTCTATCTTTTGGCTATGAGTCACGTTTGGTTTGTAACTTGATGAAATTTCAATATGCTGGTTTTCTTAATTTTTATGCTACAACTGGTGTAGGATGTATGGTGTAGGCCTGGTTTTGGATCTTTGAGTGATGTGAAGATAAATTTTTTGAGTTCGAGGACAGAAAAACCATCAAAGAAATAACAGAGAAGAAATGAATTGGACTTAATTCAGCACACTCATTCATGTAGCAAATACAAAGCTAAAATAGTAGTCTCATGAGCCATGTGCCCATTGCTCAACTGAATACCACTAATAGAATCTTATATCAAACTATTATGAGTCATCACTATAATTCTCTATTTTTAATAAATATAATAATCAAATTCCTCACTGAATACACTTTTGAGGAGTAGTAAAATATTTTAAGAGTGATTAAGTCTCCACCGACAATTAATCTCATAATTGATTCAGAATATTGAAACTTATAGAAATATCATTGTGGAGGCTAACATCTTAATTACGATGGTAAAAAAAAAACATAATAATCAGAACACCCACTTAGGCTTAACACTGGTTCTTTTGGGCCTACTAACTTGGGCTTCATCGTCTTGGGTGAGATGCGTCCATATCTGAAGTACGTCTTTTATAGTCTCAAGCTTATTTTTGCTAGATGATTTAAACATAGTATGAATTTTCTTGAGTCATATTATTGTTTTATAGGTGTATTTGTTAGAAGAGGGAAATGAAATTTTTTTAGAGCTATATTTGGGACGATGAGAGGTTAAGCTTTAGTAATTGAAAGATGTTAAAATGTGGAAGAATATGATAAATACAATACAAATTATGCTAAAAAAATTAAAGTTCATGCCCAATTGCATTTCATCAAGCAAATTTGACTTGGGTCAGTCGAGAGTTAACATGATTTATAGGCTACAACAATCAAGCTAAAAGGTCCCAATTCATACTAAATAAGGCCCAAGCCTGGTAAAAAACTATTAAAAATGATAACTTCTATCTAATTAATTTAATTTTAATTAAAAAATACTGACTACTATTTTTTTTTGTTGAATAGCTACCAACTAATATTAAAATCTCTCTTAATTAATTTAATTTCAATAGTTTTTTTTGACAGTTTTTAATTTCAATATTTACAAGATAATTATACAACAATTAATTTGTTTGCTTTTAAAAAAATAACTTACATTTATAATTAATTAAATAATCATAAAATATAAATAAGAAAATGTGATTTCATTATTAAAAGGAATAAAGCATTACATAATAAAAATATAATTTCGTTAACAAAATATACAACTGAATAAAAATATAATAACTAGATTTTTCATCTAACTTTTATTTATGATCACTCGTGCTGTGTCTGCTGCGTAAAAAAAAAATACATTTATTCTGTGTGTCAGAATTTTATAAATATTTTATTACATACAAGGCTTTTTAAAGATTCTATTCTATGTGAAAAACCATTCACAGAAACTAGCACATGCCAATATTTATAATATTTTTACTTTTAAATTAAGAATAACACTTATTCACGTAATACCCTATAAAGAATAACATGAAAATCATCACATTTAAGACCTTGTCAAAATTTACTCGATAAAAATCATTAACTTTTTAAATACACTATACTGATTGGATCAAAATTAGAATCCAATACTAAATTAATACTAAAGCCAAAATAAATAACTAATTTTTGTGGAGAAATCATTGTCACGAAGCAAAAGTCAAAAGGTCTGGTCCAAGTAGGCAAGTGAGCTTTTTTGTTTTGTTTTCTCCCTCATCGCCAGACTCCATCACAGTATAACACGCCTCAGCTCTTGCATGTGGGCCTCACTTACCAAACCACCGATACACACGGCAAATTTGTTTTATTAATTTTAAACTTGTTAATAGTGATAATCATCGTCTTCGTCATCATAATAGGAATAGTAAAAGAAAAGAAAAGAAAAGAAAGTGGAAGAAGAAGATTAATAAAAAAAGTGTACTATTTTGAGAGAAAGAAGAAACAGGACAATAAGCATAGGGAACTGTGAAGAGCTGAAGGGAACCAACCTTGTTTGTGTTGTTCTCGTGTTGTTCGTCTGGATTGGGTTGGGTTGGCTTTAGGGCTTTGAATGCCATCTGGGGGTTTCTTTCTCAGGCAATCAAGCTTCAAAGCTGACCCCTTTCTATCACTTCTCACTTCTTCTTCTTCTTCTTCTTCTTCTTCTGTTCTTCTTTTTCTCTCTCTAGAACTACAATGGTAGAAGACGTGTGTTTCCTCTACAAGGTACTTCCTTTCTACCTCCTTATTGCTCTTTTTTACTGTTAAACCCGGATGTATTGTCCTTTTTGCTCTTTTACACAATGTGCTTCTTCTCTTGCTTCCCTTATTTGTCAATTATCCTAACCTGCTTCTCTATGTACTGTTTTGCTGAAACGTTTTAACTTTCTAGCATATTTGGGGGTTTCTCTATCTCTTTTTTTAAAATTTATTTTTGAGTTTTTGTTGGCACTTCATCCTCAAATTCTGGTGCTTTAACTTGAGTGGACAAGGGGAAGAAGAAATAGTCACACGGGTTCGAAGAAAAATTTGTTTGAATTCCTGAAAAGAGTTATTGACACTGATATATGGGTTTAAAGAGGTACACTTTAGCACCCCCAAAGAAAAAAGAGGAACACTTTAAGCTCCTTTGCACGTTTCTGGGTTATTATCTGAATTTGGGTGCTTAGGTTTCCTCATTGTATATGTTTATTGATGATTATTACCAAATGTGTGCATCTGTTGTGTTAAGGACTTGCCTCGCTGGAATTTTATTTGTACATGCCTCACTGAGATTAATGCTTTATGCCTCTAAATTTTTTCATATATTTGGTATTATATTGAACACCAATTTGATAATTTCCTTTGCTTCATTTACCATTTTATGTTCTTCTGGGATTTGGGGAGGGGAGGCTCCATTAATTTACCTATTCGACACCCTTCCCAGTGATTTAAGTTATCCCATTATTCACATTCTAGTAACTTTCTCCTCAAATGTGATTGCAGGAAATTCTTGTTATGAAGCCTCCAAAGAGATCACCAATGTTGTTAAGGACAGCAGTCGTAATATTTTCAATGGTTTGTGGCATTTTTATCTTCTCTGTGTGTCTAAAGCAGATAAGCACCCAAGCTAGGACTACATTTATGGACTTTAAAGTCATTGACAACCCTTCTCAGAGTATATTGAAGCTAATGAATTCTCACCTACTACATTATCCTAAACCAGCATCCTTTAGCAGGTAATGAGAAGTTTCTGTCAATCTTTATCAGTTGACTTTAATAAGGTGCTCATTGATTGCCATGTTCTTTGCCAGGAACGAGTGCGTTCATAATCCTGTACTATTCTTTGCCATATTGTCCAATCAGAGATCCGGTAGTGGGTGGTTTGAGACCCTTTTGAATAGCCACATCAATGTAAGCTCCAATGGAGAGATATTTTCTGTTAGAGAGAGAAGGCAAAATGTTTCTTCAATTTTGCAGACTTTAGATAAAGTTTACAATTTGGACTGGTTCAATAGTGCTTCCAAGAATGAGTGCTCTGCTGCAACTGGCTTGAAGTGGATGCTTAATCAGGTGCACATACTTTTTGTTAGTTTTCTGGGCAGTGTGCTGTTGTCAATAGACCAACACATTCATTAACATTAATGCTTGTCCAATGGCTTAGGCAAGTTGTGTGTGTGTGTTTGCTAAAGAGACTACTATCAAACTTTGTGTAATTATCTGTCACGGGATTGTGGTATATGCTGTAGTATTGTGTTAGTTTATGCTGTTGAACATGTATTGGCCTGAAGGATTGTCTAGATTTTTCACAAAACTCTTTATAAGTAATTCCCCATTGACCTCAAATCTATACTCTAATATCACATGCTAATCATAAAATATGTTATGGTTTACTGACTCATTAGTTGCAAACTGAACTCCTAGAGTATGTTGAAGTTCTCTTGACCTTTATGTTTTTGTTATAGAAATTTCAAGAAGAAGAAAAACATGGCTTATGCTATTTCTTTTAGTAGGCATAGTTGCATTTTAATTTTACACCTGATAACTGTTCCATGTATTTCTGTTGTGGAGAATTTAAGTTATAGATAACTCATTTGCTGACTGCCAGTTGTGAGCATTGAATATAAATGAGCTACACAGTTGCACATGAATGTAATCTGAGCTGTGAAATTCACAGTGCAAGTGTTATATCTAATAGCAGTGGCAAGTTTTACCGAAAAGAGATGCGGTGGACTCAGATAATCCTGATGAGTAATTTTTAGTAAATTTGGTCAAATTTAGTTAAATATGGGTGTATAAACCTGATCAACTTTATGAAAGTATTAATGAAGTTGCTTGCAAAAAAAAAAAAATGGGGACTACGACATATTGTTCTCCAAATTTTCTTACTGATATCCAATATTCAAGTGATATTACTCATACGTGCCTGTTTTTCAAACTTGCTTTTTATAAATATTAATATTTTTATACTTTTCAAGGAGTGATACAGCCATACTGGTGACCTATCAATGTATATTTTGAAAAGATGAGAATATGCCATTCAAATATCTCTGGTCGTTGTTACAGTAGGATGCTTCATGGGAAATTGTACTATCTTCTGGGTTCCCTAAGTTCTAGCTATTTGTCCTCCTATTCAGGTTTATATTATATTTACTAAAAGAGTATCATACGTGCTAAAATTCAAAGATGCCATTTAATAGCTTTTTTTGCTCTACTTATTTTTTTGACCTTCAGTCATCTTGTGTTTAAAATGCACTTCTACTGTTACTTCAGGATGAGGAATCGTAAATGTGAAAGCAATCACCTTTAGTTATAGATTTATGGAGTGGAATTTTCTTGTGGCTATTAAAAATGTGGAATTTGGCATATGCTACCATTATACCTCACATCTTCTCGCCGTCCTGCTCTCTCTCCCCTCCCTCTCACACTCTGTTTACTTCCATCTAGTTTCTGTTGATGTTTGATAAGTAATAAAAGAACCAAGACATCTGAATTATGCAGGGATTGATGGAGCACCATAAGGAAATAGGAGAATATTTCAATCGTAAGCGTGTTTCTATTATATTTCTTTTCCGGAGAAACTTGCTACGCAGGATGGTATCAATGCTAGCCAATTCATATGACCGTTATGCCAAACTATTGAATGGAACGCACAAGGCTCATGTACACTCTGCAGAAGAGGTCTCTCCATCCATCTTTCCTTTGATTTCTGTTATAGGCATGGAATGAAGCTCATATTTGCCTATTTGGTTTCTTTTAGGCTGAGATTCTTTCAAAGTACAAGCCTATCATAAATTCTACATCATTGCTGGATGACTTACAGGATATGGAGATGAGATCTGCTAAGGCTTTAGAATACTTCAACAGCACTCGGCATATGATTGTGTACTATGAGGATCTTATGAGAAATCACACAGTAAGGACCTCATCATAAATCCCTAAATCTTCTACCAGAATTTGCAAAAAAAAAAAAAAAAAAAAAGAGAGAGAGAGAGAGAGAGAGAGAAAGAAAATTCCTTTTGGATGTAATGCCATCACAATCTGCTAGTAATAACTGCTATGTGATTCACAGGTATTGAATTTGAGTTAGCTAAATAGTTGTCCCAAAATATGATAACAAAGGAAGAAACTTCAATTTTATTAATGGATTTAGCTCTCCTATGGTGAAGGGTAACACTTCAGGAAATATTGTTATATATAAGTGTTGATTAAAAAATATCAGTTGTTGAGATTTTAACAACTTCATTGTTTGTTATACATTTTATCTATGTCTCAACTGTTGATATTCTAGTCAAACATTATAACTGCATTTTGTTCTCTAATGCGCACCCCCTGGAGACATTTTAACCAAGTCCAACCCTGTCTTCCTGCATTCCCTTTTATTTCTTCCCAGTTTTCACTTTTCATTACATTATTGGATTCACCGTGTGTTTCATGCAGAAGCTAAAAGATGTGCAAGATTTTTTAGGATTGCCACAGATGGAGTTAACGAGCCGTCACGTTAAGATACATAGAGGACCATTGTCAGACCACATTCAGAACTGGGAAGACGTTAACAAGACGCTGAAAGGAACCATTTATGAGAGTTTTCTTGAAGCTGACTATTAGTCGTAGTCTCTTTTCTAACTGCTGGAGAAAGGGTGTAAATACCATAGCAACTTTGCTGATCTTTTGTCCCCCCCGGGAAAGCCTCAGGGTTCAAAAGTTTTCGTTGTGCTTCTGGAACATTACCTCAGTGTTCTGATGCCTTTTTTTTTTTTTTTGTCACAACTAACACGGTTGATGAATTGAATGCTTCTTGTTTCTTTGTAGTCTTTATTTTGTTTCTTTTTTTTTCCTTTCCTTGGTGAACATGTATATTCCTTTGCCACTAATTGATTGAAGTAAAGAGGAGCATTGTTTTGTTCAAACCGGTGTTCAATGATTTGTTTGTTCAATTTTATTTTTCAACCCTTTAGATAGATTATACATGAGCAAATATGAAATGGCAAGTTGGCAACCTATTAATTATTTTTAGGAATTTAGCTTCTCTTAGTCAAGGGCATCAAGTACTTTTTAACTTATGATTTGTTTTTTTCACTGTGATGAGCCTCTAAGACTGTTCATCATCGGTCTTGATGCTCCTCTATGGGCAGAGCAAGCAAATACCAATGGTAATCAGGCTTTGTGCTAGATGAGAAACATTTTTGTAGAATAATTTCTTAACACTATTTGTTTGGCTGATAAAAATTAATTAATTTTGGTGTTAACAATATCGTCATACTAGTTCGCTATATTTACTGACGTCACGTGATACTATTTTTTACTAGAAAAAAGTTGAGAAAATCTAATTGTCTAAATTTCATTAGGCAGCGACACTAGTGACATTCTTACATATGTCAGCATTTGAAAATGACTACGCTTGCTACTTGATCACTGACTTTGCGTGACGTGGTACCAGGCTTTCATTAACACGGTTACATCACATGGATCTATTGTGCTTTTAGACAACGAGTAAATTTGTTGCAACACAATTGATCACACAAAAAGGTAAGAAGAAAAAAATTCTCATCACTTGTTAGCTTTATTGCTTAAATTAAAACAACAATGACAAAAACACGAGCCCAAATACACCAAAGCTAAAGGAAGAATATTACAGCAGTGCACAACAGATAAACTGGATTAAACATTCAAAATGAAAAGGATTCGACATTTATAAGACATAATTGTGAAAATGCCCTAATGTTGGTTCGGAACCTTCTATATATAAGACATAATTGTGAGTTTGTGACCAAAATTTGAAATGAACAAGATTAGACATTTAGATCCAATTCAAACAGTTTTTGCTGGGTTGGGTTAACGGGCCAAAGCACTCTCTTGTGCTCCCGAAGTAGAAGTAGCCTCCACAACTTTAAGGCAGACTATTTTAGTATTGCATTGCATGTGCCGATTGTAAAAAGAAGTTGCACTAACAGCCAAGGCTACTTGCAACCAACCACAGCACAAATTCTTTTAACCATGACGCTGGAAAATATTCACCTCAATATTCAGTTGCAATCTAGTTGGAAAGCTTACTCTAAGTGAATTCCTAACGGAGATCCACTGTCCTCAGAAGAGAGAAATGGTTAATCAATCTTCATGTAGGTAAAAAAAAAAAAACACAAAATATATTGA
Organism: Glycine tomentella; assembly: GCA_007407185.1. Taxonomy (NCBI): domain Eukaryota; kingdom Viridiplantae; phylum Streptophyta; class Magnoliopsida; order Fabales; family Fabaceae; genus Glycine; species Glycine tomentella. The sequence goes on along the minus strand of PYAF01004539.1, from coordinate 1,476,478 downwards.
TACAAAAATGACACACCGATGTAAATTTCATAGTTAGTTGAGAATTTACATACAAAATTAACATTAACCTCTTTAAAATTTAAATAAAAACAATGATGTAAAAAGAAGTATGTTTTTTTGAAGTTTGTCATCTCATTGGAGTCTGTATTTAATTGGAAAGTAATAATATAATAATGTATTTTAATTATGAGTAGTGCATTATTATAAGTTAAGGTTCAATTGCCTTTTCAGGTTCCTCTGAAGTCAATTTACCCTTTTCAACAATTTGGGGGAAAGGGATCATTCCAAGAGCTTTAACGATAAGAAAACTGAAACACCAATGCAACGATAATGAAAGAAAAATACATCTTAATTTTTTTTTAAAAAAAAAGAGTTACAACGAAAAATACATCACCATTGCTTATGACATATCCAAATAACCTTTTATAGTTTTTTTCTTCATAAAAAATCATTTTCCCCGTCACAAAAACTCATTAATTAAATCAAGAAGAATATACTTAATCAGTTTTATTATGTATTGAACCCATGACTAAGAGTGACAAAATGCAATTATTCTTAAAATTAAATAATAAACCCATCAATTTACGTTCCATTTTGTCTTCTTTTTATAAAACAGTAACTCTATTCAATAAGGAAGCTTTTTATACAGATATTTTTGGTACAGACATCTTCTCCAAGCACGTTGAGAGAGTATATCTTCTCCAATAGTGAAAAGCTCACACATAAGAGAGACACAAAAGCTGCTAAGCAGCTAAGGGTGTGTTAATTTTTTTTTTATAATTTTAAAAGGCAAATCATAAACCAACGAAGGCTGACACAATTAATAGCAACTTATTTGTGTTTTTCATAAAGAGATTTAAAATTGGAATCTTAATTACTTTTTAATATGAAATAAATTATATTAAAAAATATTTTAATTATGATCTCAAATAAAAATTAATCATTATATCTAATAAGATTATTTTATACTAATATCATAATCAATAAAAAAAATAAATCGTAATAGTATTTTTAGAATATTAATTAAGGAATTAATTAAAATATATAAAGTTGTATGGTTTATAATTTTTTATACTTTTTATGATGTTCACAATAAATATTTTAATTATTTAATTAGTATTCTAATAACACTTGTTACTGAAAATCCTTTTTAAAACTTTTGTGTGTTTTTCATTTTTTCTTCTACCGGAGCTTTCCTAGAATACACTCTCCCATACTACGGCAATACCGAAGTGAACCAGGCCACTAGCATACCAACTTACCTACTTGCCATTTATTATTTTATTATATGTAACAAAGCTGACAGCGTAACACCATACCTGAACACATTGAATTAATTGCTTGAAGTACAATATGTTCAAGCTTTTGTCTTCCCCTATACATTAATGATCTCAATCTTAAACAATCGTCACAAAAATGGTTTCAATACCCATGAAGAATTGCCTTTTCCAGTCATGTGATGTAAATTTATGTTGACCCATAAATTAGGCGGTGCAAAAGTGAATAACCTCCATTTTATTAGCACGATGCATGCAATGACAGGCAAGGCGGCAAGTTCTATGAATATATATATATATATATATATATATATATATATATAATCGAATAGAATATAGACCACAGGCGCACTTGTGTAATGAAATAAAAATATGTTAGAAGTGGAGTTTTGTGAAGAAGAAAATAGAGAATATATTTAGTTATTGATATGATAAATTTCTTGTTTTAAATTAAAAGTATACATGTTTATAAACAATAAAAAAAATATGCCAAGTGCCAACTGGCTAGTCTAAGTATGACGTCTGATACTGATTCCGCTCGAGAATTTAAAAGTATTATTTGCGGTGGTTCTCTCAGTAGAGGCTAGTGATAATGTGATATAGCATGTTTGGATCAATATTCCAGTGGGATAAACTTGCATATATTGGGCATGAATATTTGAAGCTACTGACGGAAGCTTCTACGTCCAAAACTAATTTGGACATGATTTTGGAAGAAATGGATGCAAATCCAAACACCCGCGTAAATGCTTTGTGTAACTGTAAAGGGACTACAATTGTAGAGTCTATAAAAATTTCACTAGTGTAACAATGACCTGTTTATAGAGTATTATTCTCTCAATTTACTCTTGATCGAGATTATTTCACGGTACATTTAATTCGCTTTGCAACTATGGGATCACCTATTGTGACTTCAACCCAATTCTTGCCATGAAGTTTTAGGTTGGCATTACATTTTAGGTCAGGGTCAGTCATTTGTGCTAGTTCAAAAAACATGTAATTTCAAACTATTACAATGGGATATCCCCTTTTAGTTTCATATTTTATTAAATATTTTTACTTTTATTTTCATTAGTTATTTTTTGTTAATTAACTATATGTTTTTTACATTTTATTTTCTATTTAACTTCCTCTATTTCTCTATAGAGTTAACAGCACTCTTTCATTTCCTATTCAGCCTCTAATCTAATCTATATCGATCCCCTTTTATTTTATTTTAATTTTATAAGAATGTAGCAGACACAAGGTGCCTTTATATTCCATAATCAGTATAGTATAAATTAAAAAAATACGATGTTAAATATATATTATTTATAATAGTAATTTAAAAATATTAAATAAATAATTTTTATTAAAGAACATGTCCACTTTCCTTTTTTCTTCAGAATCTAACTAATGAAATAAAAAAGCCCAAAGGCTGCCCACAGCCACTACTTAGGAGATGACACGTGTAGGTCACCACACGCACTATTCCTTAGCTTGTGTTGAGCTCTATAAAAGGCCTACATTGGGATCGATCGAGTCAAAGCAAGTCAATTGAAATATCTAGGCGGTTCCACTTGCTTGCTTAGAAAATTATAGTTCAACACTGCTTGTTAATTATTACTTGATTATTAATAGCCTCCCAAATATGGCTCAAAACAAGTTCCTCTTGTCTTTGGTTTTGCTTGCATTGATCATTTTCTGCCAAGGGTTCCACTCCATTGAGGGAAGGTATCTCAAGTCTGGTGAAACCATCAACATTTCAACAACAAATGTAGCGGCGTTTGTTGCTGACGTGTCTCCACCAACGCCACCCTCCACGGCGGTTCCAGGTCGTGACGTTGATAATTTTAGACCCACCGCACCGGGTCACAGCCCCGGAGTTGGACACACCGTTCACAACTAAATTTATATATAACTGCCACAAGCTTTAGTGCGTGAGGTGTTATATATTGGCTATATATATAAGTATGGTCATTTGGATAAGGTTGGAATTTTCACTATATATATGTTTCTTATTCAAGGAAAAGCTAGGGAGGGAAATTAATACAAGCCGAAATAGGCAGTAGTACGTAATATGTCTGCAGCGTGGGTGGATTAGTTTGAGATTATGATTGTGAAGCAGTTCTAGATTTCAGACACACGTAGCTTATTATGAATATTTTGGATTATGTACCCGACAAATGCAATAGTAATTTCCAGTGTCTAATATTAGTACATACGTTTGATTTAGTTGATTTTCAAAAAAAAAATTGATAGCTTTTTTTTTTTTTTAAGTTTTAATTAACTCATTAACAATAAAATAAAATACATTATACTAATAAAAAGTTAGACACTATTTTCTTAATTTGTCTATTATAACTCATTAAATGATTAGGGTTTAATGAATATAAATGAGCTCTAAAAGTAGGGTTTAAAGAATAATGAAGATAGAATATAAAATTAGGGTTCAAAGAATAAAAATTCAGATCGGGTGAAAAAAATAAAGTTTAAAAATTAATAAAGATAGATTAAGAATACATTTTTTATTACTTTATACTTTATAAATTAGGAGGTGCAAATAGCAAAAGTCCAAAGATGTTTTTTTTTGGACAAGTCCATTTAACCACTTTATTACTTAAGTTAGGTTGGGATATTTAATTCACTATTTCATTTGACTTGACTCAGTTTGTTTTGACCAGTTAAGAAAGCCTTGCAATGCTCCTTACAACAAGGCATAGGGTACTTCAATTCATTGGACTAACAATTTTTTAAGCTTAATTATATTTTATCACTCACAAATTTTGTCTTTGATTTTTTTCTCTTACATTTTACCATTTTATTTTCTATTTTGCTCATTTTATCCAATTGTTAATTAGCTCAATATTTATTGTCAATGACATGACAAATTGATAGATGACATGCCAATGTTGAATACTAACATGGAATTTTAATACCACGGGTAGGAGATTGAGATTTTTTTTCTCAATGTCTTAACGGTGGTCATTAGTAGAATATATTGTATAAGGGGTTGATTCTGGAACATTCATCTTGTAATAGCTTTGGTACTTCTCATACCTTTAATAATCTTATGCCTTTTTTCCTGATAAAAAAAACATGAAATTCTAATGCTAACATAGTAATGCACATGAAGTTTTTTTATCAGTTAGTTTTTATTTAAAAGAAATTCAAGTACCACAGACACCTTATAACAACTTATGAATACTATTTAATAAACTGAGATAAATCTCTTAATTAAAATCACTCTTTTAAGCACAAATAAATGGACTTTGTATTTATTGTATGGAAAAAATATATAAATAACTTAATCTATTTAAATCAAATAATTGAATTCTTAAAGTGGTTTGACTTGCTAGTTAAAGAGAAAAGAGAGAAAGACTATGAGTTTAAATTTTTTTTGATTAACAAAAATTAATAAATTAATATTTGCTGAAAAAAAAACAAAATATTAGCTTGGTTTAAATAATACTTTTTAAAAACAATATAATATTCTTTGACAATTTCTAACCCTTTTGAGTAATTATTCTTAATTGACAATTTCTTGAACCCTAACCAATTAAACTACGAGTTCCCCAGTCCGAGGAGCCATCCTTTCGGAAGATTCTTTTCTTTATTTCCACTAAAACTGGGTGGAACAGCGACTTAAGCTTAATTGGTATCGACGACTTTGTATGATGAAATATTGTTATGTTAATTGATTACAAAAATGACCGGCTGGGTGACAAATGCAAGTGCTAGTCACTGTGTAGCAAGTTAATTTGTTGCTTACCTACCGTTGAGATCTCCTCAGCACTGTTCATTTCATTAATTATAGCATATTCATTATAGTTATCACTGACGCTACCTCTGTGTTTAATAGTTTGATTATAAGCTAGTTAAATTAAAATAAGTTTGTTTCTTACACTAATATCAGATACAAAATGATACATTATACTCAATAGTCAATATACTTTTTACTGGTATCACCCCATTTAGAGTAAAAGTTCTGTAAATGTTCGTGCTATATAAATCCGACTCAAGTCACACAACAGTTATATTCCTTAGTATGATGCTGAACATAAATAAATACACTATAATTTAAATTAAATTCAGAAAACTGAAAAATTCTAAATTTACTTATACTAACACACAGAGAAAAATAATAAAATCAAGGGACCCATTCCAGCCAAGGAATTCTTCGAAGGGGTCCCAACTCACAAGTTTCATAAATTTGAATATAAATCCATTTGGTATAACTTAACCGATTAATATTAAATAATGGAAAAAAAAATTAGGTCAAAATAATATTGTTAAGTTTAAAATAATAATTAATATATTGCTTATTAGTTAACTTAATAATTAATACGTGCAATTGAGCAAAGTTAGTCTTCTCGCAACCTACACACTAGGATTGTATACATAGTACGTAGACATTCTTGCTTTTTAAATTAGAATATAAAGAAGTAAAGACTTCATGCCTGATATGATGAGTGAAAAAATTGCATATTCAAAGTAAAAAAGGAAATGCGTATCTCCCTCCCGCATATCATCATAACTAATAATCACTAAACTTTGTTAAACGTCGGCCCTCAAATAGACCATCCCTTTTTCTAGTAAAATTTCAATATATATATATATATATATATATATATATATATATATATATATATATATTCTCAATAAAAGCTTTTACTAGCAACAGAAGAAGATGTCTTTCATACGTAACTACGTGCAATTGACAGTAGTGATTGTAAGATAGGATTGCCCCAAGTGATTGTTATTTTGAGAATTGATCGACATTATATTCATGGAAGTGATGAGTTTGGATTAATTCATAATCATCAGCATCGGAGATGAAGCGGGCATAGGTGGCTTTGCTGCGATCAGGGTTACTTGTATTGGTCTTATTATACCTCTAGAATAAGTTTATTTAAATTTAGGATTGAGTTATAACATAAATTTAAGCCACATACATCATTCCCATTAGTGTCAAGGATATTCTAAAGTAGCAAATATATATAATCCGGTGGTTTGCTAGCTTCTTTCTAGCTAGTACATATATCTATGCACCGGCGGATCTACATCATAATTAGGGTAGGCAGATGCACCCTCTCGTTTTAATAAAATCACTAGTATTTATCCTAAAATATTATATTTTACATCACATAATTTTATATTTTGCACCCTCTAATTTTATGTATTTGAATTTTCTTACCAGTTTACATGTAAGAGTAAGTAAATATACCATCTTATTTTAATAAAATACAAAAAAATATCATATTTTATACCCCATAATTTTATATTTTGAACCCCTTAATTTTATGTATTTGAATCTCCTTACCAGTTCACATATAAGAGTAAATAAATGCACCCTCTTATTTTAATAAAATGTAAATATTTATATTAAAATTTCATATTTTGTTCCTCTTATCTTTGTGTTTGAATTCAACTATCTCATATAATAATGATAATTATCAATTTTTATTTTTTAAATAAATTATCTCCACTGGTCCAAGATCTTAGATCTGTCCCTGTATCTATGTGGCTAGTGATCCCCCAGATATTAATTTTTACATCAAAAAAATGCCAGAAATGGGTTTTGTTTTGGTCCTTTTGGACGGTGGTGCAGAAGAACATGTACATATAAAAATGCAGTCTCATGTCTCAACCACCAAGTTTGTGATTCGGGCCTACCAAGCGGTTTGGTTATTGATGCCAAATCTTGGTCTATCACTTTTCAATCTACACGCATTTTCCAATCAAGTAGACCATATATAATTGCATTTTAATTAGTACTATCAAATATTGTTGCAAGTATAAAATAAATAGAAAAATGCTAGCTTTTGAATCTTTTCATTTCTTTACATTTGCAGCAGCTCAATCATGCAGCAACCCATTAGAACTCATAGCATCCCGTAAACAAAGATATATTTGTGACCTTACAGACTATCTAAGATTTTAAATTGTGGTTGCAATTATAATTTTGTTGTGATTCTTGTCATCACTAGAAATTGTGGACACATATAACTCATGCGATGGCAACTGCGGTCAAAATTGTAATCGCGGAATATTTTCTAAAACATTGAGAATATCCTATAGACAGATCACATAAGATTTTTCTCTTGAAGAAGTTATCACGGAATTAAATAAGATTTTGAAATTGAACAGAGGCCGTTCACTTATAGTATAATTAACGAACACAACTCTTTTAAGTGGAGAGAAGCAACATGAGTATCCCCATCTTTCTGCAGGGTCCATTTTGAATGGTGCGCGAGTAGACCAACTTTAGTTCCTTCATTGCTTTATATATATATATATATATATATATCATAGCTCGTAAATTCGTACATGTCAATCTGTCAAAGAAGGAAAAAACAACAACCCAAGGACTTTGTCATAATCGCGCAACCATCAAATACTTAAGTGTCGTAATATGGTGGGCTCAAAAGCAGCAGAAAAAACAAAACCAGCAAAAGACACAAGAATTTAACGTATGGTTCGGTTTATATTATGTTCATAAACAAATAATAGCTATAGACACTATATTAATAAATAAATAAATAAAAAGACGAAAAGTGTAAAAGTAATATTCTATGCCAAAAATACACACAATGATATATTTTAGGTTAGGTTTGACTAAGCCTTTCTTTAGTTTAAAAGTTATTTCAAAGCAAAGATTTAAAATAAGAGTTTATTTAAAAATAAAATAAATATATTCTATAGTTTATTATTTTAATTAAAAATTATTAGCAAAAGCGCAAAAAGAGAGATAGAGAGCAGGCAGTGAGAAAGAATTTGAAGAGTGAGAAGACAGAAAATATAATGGGGAAGCAAGTGAGACGAGGTCATCATTTTTTAAAAAAAAATTAACGAAATCCTTTTTTGTGTCCTAAAGCCAAATTTTTTTTCTTCAAAGAACTAAAGCCAATATGTTAACTAACCATGTTAACGGAGATAAAATATATACATGTTACTGTTATCTCACTTATTAATCCTTTGTACATACACTCACAAACTACCTCCTATGAAGATATTATATAATGCAATACAAATTTTCCTCTGCGATTACTTCATAAATGGCTTTGAAAAAGATGTGGAAGTTGTGACGGTCGATGTTGAAAACAATTCGACAAATTCATCTTGAATCAAATTTGATGCACCAAATGATGGCTTGCCAAATTACTAGCTACGCCACGCGCAGCACAAGTGGACTTTAGTCCATTTTGTAGTAAAACCAATAACTCAACGCAGCAATCTCAAAACATTTTCTAAAAGAATTTTCAATTATTTATTATCTGTAACTTTTAGTATTTATCACTAGTATCTTAACCTGTCAACGTATATTTATTTTATAATTAAAAATCACAATAAATAAGTATTTTTAATTAGTATATAAATTATATTCTTTTTATTTAAATTATACCATATAAATTGTGATATAAAGTTCTTTTATTAATTAGCATTTTATTTTAAGAAAATTATAGAAATTCAGTTTAGAGAATGAGGTAAAATATGATATATTAAAAGCTATAGACATTTAAAAAGATCAAATATATACATAAAGATAAAATGGTGAAAGTTTGAGTAATGCATCTCTTAAGAAGAGAAAGAGAGGATTGAGAAAGTA
>PYAF01004539.1:1456913-1467513 GCA_007407185.1 Glycine tomentella | reverse complement strand
GGTTCTTTAAAATCTTTTTTTGTCTTATTTTTACCTTTATAAATATTTTTGAACTTAAGAAATTAATTATAAAAATAAAAGTAATTGTTAACCATATATTTAGGGTGTGCATAATTCACTATATACAGGGAGTAAATAAAAAAATAAGTAAAAATGATGGGAAGAATGAAAATGATAGATAATGTGATAAAATCAAAGAGGGGAATTAAAAAATATAATGGAAATGAAAAATATGCAAGGAAAAGGATTGTAGGATAATAGAGCTCATTACAAAATCTAGCAAAATGGTAAATGTTTACTTACTTTCTCTTCTATTTTATTTACATTAATAAATAAGAATTTTGTCTCCATTTTTTTTTCTATCTCACCGTAATCCACCTTAAAATGGCGTGGAACTTTATCATGATTCCAAAATCTAATACCATGCTTTTTTAGAAAAATAACGATGATAAATGCCCAACCCATTACCCATTTAATTTGTCCAGAAAGAAGAAGAAAAAAGATAAACAAAAAAAGTGATAAATATGATTTAAGTGTCCTAATGAAAGACAAATTAAGAAAGATGATAGAAAAAGTCAAATAAAAATCAGATGAAAATAATGTGTATATTTGAAATTGGTTTAAATATATTTTTTCATGTAATTTACCTTTTATTTTTTTCTTAAAAAAATTATTTTAATCCTTATAAAATATGTTTGTTTTGTTTTTTTGTCTTTAAAACATTTTCAATAATATTTTTTTACTTTTAAAATTATTTTATTGTTTAAAATAATATTTAAAATATTTTAAAGACAAAAAATAAAATAAACATATTTCATAAGGATTAATATATTTTTTTAAAGGATAAAAATGAAAAAAATATTAAATTTCTAAAATTTGTAAAAAAAACGTATTAAAGTAAATCTTTGTGCTCATATACAGTTACACACGCATTCCACATTTATACTTGATCAAGCAAGACCATAATTAACGGTGGTGATTACGATGAAAACATTACAAATAGCTGAAGATTCCTGAGCTTGTAATCATATCATGTCCATTCGCATTAGCCTCACTAGCCAAAAAGCCCCTCAAGTACTTCTTGCTTCCATTTCTCTGATCATGGGTGAGTTTCAGACCATGCACAAATATTTTACTATTTTTGTCGCAGTACTAGTTGCCTGCCATGGTTCTCTTTTCGCTCATGGAAGGCAGATAAAACCATTGAACCAACATTCCTCCTCGCTAAACACAAAACCTACAATTCTGGCTCCAATCAGAACCAACATTAAAGTAATTGACGCACCAATTGTCCCAAAATTCAAATTTTCTGATGTTGACTCTGGAGATTCAGGTGCAGACCATGCAAATGCCTTTCGACCCACAACACCAGGAAACAGTCCTGGTGTTGGTCATAAAAAATTTGAACGAGAAGATAAAGGTATGAAAGTGATGGGGACATTAGTTCATAGTCCAGATGTTAAAGTTTCTGTGGCAGATGCAGGATCATTTGAAAACGATTTCAGACCCATAGACCCAGGTCACAGCCCTGGAGTTGGCCATCCTCGTCAAAACAAGATTAATTAATTAGTAAGGTGTGCGCATTATCAATAATTAACTATTTCTGTTATTTTTCGGTTGTGCAACTTAATTCTACTTTATGTTTAAAATGGACATTAAGAATTTGTTTAGGTCCTAGCTTTACGTGTAAGATAATGATGTCCCCGATCTATCAGTTTCTTTGTTCTGCACTAGTACTAGTGTCTAGCACCTGACCATGCATGCCGCATGTGTTTGGCTTCAAAGTTTGTGTTATGTAAATTGCAAAATAAGAAGGATTTCGTTGTTTATATAAATTAATGGATTTCTCCGGCTTTACGACTTATTTTCTTACTAGTTTTGTTATATAATTATCTTTTTAGGCGTATTAATTACATGACTGTAAGGAAGCTTGAATGACTACTGTCAAAAAAATTATAAGGGGCTCTTCAAAATCCAAAGTAGTAAGGATTACGGTAATTATAAAATCGGGGATCATCTAGTATAAACGATTTTATCAAATTAATATTTGTTAAATGACATGCATAGTCTATATATAATCTATACTATAAGGATAATAAAGTCAACATTGTTCTTCTTGTTTCTATTTTTCTTTTACCTATATAATTGCTTGTACTTTTCCATTTTAATTTCTCTTTATAATACATCTCTATATTTAGTAAAAAGGGATAAAATTTGGGAGTAATTCCTTTCTTCCTGTTGTAATTAAGGGTGAAAATAGAATAAGTCACTTTAACAAGGCTCATTCAATAGTTTAAACCTCAAAAAGAATTAGTATCAATTGAGAAATATCCTTAGTATAAAAAGAAGAAAGAAAAATGAATTAACTTGTGTTATAAGACATTTAAAAAAAGGTAAAATGGTATTTTTTTTTTTTACAACATCTATTCTCTTTGCCTAAAGCAGAATTTAAAAATAAGTATGTTCAAATAATTAAGTAAATTAGAACTATCGTAAACATAAACTACCAATTTACTTTCCTAATGTTTCTTTAGCTTTATTTTTACATTTGGGTTACAAACTTCCATTGGGCTACACATATAGTATAGTAAGAAGGTTAAGAATTGAGTATTAGTCCACTTTTTCTGGTTTAGGCAGTCAGAAACTTTCTTTTCTTGTGTACGTGTTTTCAGATACATTCTGTGGAAAGCGAAGAGCAACTAGAAATGCGCTATAGAATAACTTCAAAAATAATCTCTAAATTTCATCTTCAACGAATAAAAAATAACCCCAATAATTTAATATAAAAAAAATGATAAAATCAACAACTAAGGTTCCAACTTTTTTTCTAACAGCAAATTAAGTATTATTATTATTATTATTATTATTATTATTATTATTATGATTTAAAGCATATGAAACATGTCACAAGGAGTGGCACCTGCCATAAGAAAGAGTTACAGAACATTTAGGATTCAGTGGTCAACAATCGCGAATTCGGAAAGAACATATAGGATTTATCCAAAACAAAAGGTTACAGCTTTAATCAATTCAAAGGCACCCGGAGTTAATTAAAAGAATGAAGAATAATCAAGTTAAAGAAGGAAAAAAAATGCAGATACATTTAAAAAAGATGAAAAATTAGAGAAAAGTGGTAAATTAATCTAAAATGTTTTTAGGTTTTGAATTAAAAAAAAAAAACATGTCTTAAGATTTTGATGATCTAATAAGCATATGAAAACTAACAAATTGATTACATTCAGGTAAATCAGTCAATATTCAAAGACATTTGCAAGTAGTAGCAGTTAGAGACACCACAATCAATCAGAAGAAAAAAATGTTGGTACAGTTTAAGAAGGAATCAAAATAAAGACCAATATTTGCATCTAAAATTTGAAGAAAAAAAATAAACCCATTTAATTGTTTTCTCTTTGAGCTTCACGGAATAACGTTGGTTTCACACAATCATGTGAATCATTTTATACTTCAAATTGTTCAATTCTTTTGTTGTTGTTTTTTTCTTTTTGAAAAAGACGGTTCTTTATTTCGTTTTCTTTCAACACTAATTGCATCCACAAATTTCTTCATGTTTTTGTTTCTGCTGAAATTATATCGTTTAAAAAAGCATGATATAAATTAAATTAGACCACTAAATGAGAAAAAATATCCCTATTTTCATTCATATTTTCTGTATATATAGGGGAAAAAAATAAATCCTTTTAAACTCATCATCGTTTAGTTCGAATGGCTAGCAAAATAATGACCATTAATTAATCCGATATGACCACAGGTAAAAAAATAACAGGCATTTATATATTACTTTAATTGAAATATGTACAAATAATTATAATATTTATTTTCATGGTCATTATTTGGTAATTTTTTTTTACAATCCTCAATTAATATTATTATGAAGTGTAAATCATGAGTGCTTGCATTTATATATTTTCGTCGGTATCATTGGAAAGGCTACCCACTCAAACTCTATGTTTTCAGAAATTCCTTTTTTAAGAGTTTAATTCTAAGCACTATAAACTATTTTACTTTAACCAATAAAAAATTATTATTACGATGATAGTTATTATAAAAATAAAATTACTATATATAATCATTTTTCATTAGATAACAGTTTAAAATTGGTTGCAACTCTCAAATTTATTTATTTTTTTGTTGCAAGTCTCTTTTGCGTCAACAACTTACTACATCCGTTTTTATATATAAATTTATTTTAATTAATTCATGATCTTTAAGAAAATTTATTAATAAAGTTAACCACATTAAATTTATCAATAATTTGTATTGCTTTTTTAAAATTATTCTTACTGTTTTTAAAATTAATTATCTCTCTTTCTATACTCAATTGTGTCTCACCTAATTATTTGATTTTAGGAGAGAAAACAATAATAAGAGAACTGTTATAATATACTTAATTTAAAATCTTACTCGATAAAAAAAGGAAATATAAGCACCGCGAGCATGTATTTCAGCCAGTGTAACCAAAATAAATACCGACAACTTTCTCTCTTCCAAATTAATTAATAAACAAAAGCTAACATACACGTGAATGTATAATAAGAGATATTATAATAATAAGGTAAAAAAATATTATTATAATATATCAAATATAAATCTTATAAGAAAACTAAATTTAACATCTTAAAATATGCTGAAGACAGATACGAAAATTTAAATCCCTTGACTTGGGACCAAAATGAAATAATTTCTTTAACTTAAATATATTAAATAAAATTCTAAAAAAATTCATAAACTTTTTTTTTTGAACTAAAATAACAATGAGATATAAATTCAGAGACTAAATTAAATACTTAGTACTGGTTTGTTTTAATGTTTCATTGTGTGAGTACATGCTTCAAAACTTAATTTTGTGAGAAATTACAAATTTCAACTTCTAGCTGAATGTTCATTTAAAGGGTTTTTGAATGTTAAAACAAACATACTTTTAATGCATCTTTAGTTTATAATTAAAAATGTTATAACGTACATTCTAATATAAATTTAATAGATAAAAATTAAATAAAAGTAAAAGTAATAATTTTCATCCATTGACAAAATTATTTTTTCTTAAATTTACTTTTGCGATGCAAATCGAAACACACTTTAGGCTACATTGGATATTTATGGGTTATTGTGGTAATTTCGACCAGCCGCAAATTTGAAACTGGATCCTATTTAGCCTATGGTGTAAGCTAGATTCCTTATTGATTGGTTTAAATATTGTTCAGATGGTTTAATTTATTGCCTAAGCTCTTAACAACTCCATCATAGCTTTAAAAAAGGGCGGCTAGCTATGTTTCCAAGGTCAAAAGGAATCGAAAGAACGACAATTTGCAGGAGCTCACAAGAGTCAAGCTTCCCACCATGTGCGTTTCTGCTCTTTAGACAGTCTCAGCATAGTTGCGCGGTTGAGACACATCACACATTGCAACTTGCATCACAAACAAACCTTCCTTTGCGGTTGTATTTAAATGTGCAGATTCTGCTGCCCATATATTAATTTTGTACTTGATTTTTAAGTTTAAAACGAGGCCATAGAGAACAAATTGAAAGACATTTTCTCTGTGCAATGGCAGAGAATATATATATATATATATATATATATATAATTGTTTTGGGGGTGGAGGATTTTCGGTACCTCCCAACGTGGTGGATACGCGAGGCTATTCAACGATCACTAGCAAGCCACAAAACTTGCAAAAACCTGCATATATAGACACACTAATCAAGTTAATGAATGTGTGATATGAGTGTAATAAAGCTTAATTAGAAATGTAACTGCAGATATAAAATGTCTTATATATTGACAAAATAGCAGAGAAGATAGTTAAGTAGTTATCATGGGTCACAAGCCACGTGGCAGGCCCAGAATGATCCAGAACAATAGTCAATACCCTAATGAAGAAATTTTCTTTTCTATCAGTTTTACAAATAACAACCAAGTATAAACTCTCGAAATCGATCTTAAAGTGTTTGTAAATCTTTTCTTTTAACGTATTAACTATAAAGCAAAATAATGTGCCTATAAAAACAGAGTTATTTATTTTTTATCCATCTATAGTGTGTTATGTATCATAAATGCACTACTGATACATATATATTGACGTCAAACTAGCTCGCTGGAATTTCACCCTGATGGGTCCAGATTGCAAAATAGCTAGAGCAAAACTTACTGTAGAACCAAATATAGCTGAGAGATGATTGTAAGTTTGTAACTAGGTAGACTCTACATACATATGTTTCTCCTGAAGGCAATTAATCACTTACAGTTACAGTAAACGCTAACGTAAAGAATGGTGCATATTTATTATTCTTCATATATTACCTGGCCATTCTATAGTGTAAGCACAAATAATGATCGTACATACGCTGCTTCTTTTTTGTTAAAATGTCTACTCTCCATTAAACATGTTATCAACCTTATAGTAACAAAATCCCAATTCCAAACTCGAAGGTATTTCTGATCTCTCCCCATCAACATCCATGATATGTAGTTAAGATGGTGTGTGTAGTTAAGAGAAATGTTAAAAACGTACTTTCTAACATTTTTTTCAACACATTCTATTGTTTGAAGTTTATTAAAAATTATAATATTTTGTGGGTTTCACATTTTATTTAATATTTTTTTTCTTATTTTATACTAATTTTTAATAAATTTTAGTTAATAAAAAAGAATGTATTTAAAGTAATGTGATAAAAATATTTTGCTAACATTCCTAATGTACTTAATTACCTTTATAATTAACGTTGCTTCAAACATTGAAAGTTGTAAAAGTTGCATGTGCAGAAAAACTTGTGGCCCATAACACCTTTCCTTTCACCCAACTACCAAGTTTGTTCAGTTTTTGGTGTTGTTTATTCGTTCTTTTCCCTCATAGACTATTTATTTATTTACACTTGAAGTCACGAATATGTATGGCAATGGAATCTTCCCTAGTTTGATTCTTGGCTCTTCATTTTTTTCAGTCTTCCCTCAGTGTTTGGAGCATATGCTTTCCCCTTTTCATGGCCTATAAATATTAAAATGTCATTGAAGTAGTGCTCATTCATATGTCAAATTAACTTCTCCTTCAATTTCTTCTCCACAAACACCACCTCCTTGAGCCTTCAATATTCTTTACTTTCTCATCCCCCCCCCCCCCTTTTGAACCTTTGAGTTAATTTTTCCATGGCACATTTCACTCGCACTTGCTTGTTCTTTGTACTATTGTTACTATCATATGAACTACTTTGCATAGAAGGAAGGGGTTTGAAAGCAACCACTAAGTCACCAAAATCTGCCTCCGTCAAGGCAATGAGCACCACAAAAGGTGCTGTTGCAAAACCTAGCCAGTTAGAGACTATTGCTAAAAGTTTGAATGGATTTGTTGAAGCTTTTCGACCCACAACTCCCGGCCATAGCCCTGGTGTTGGCCATTCTGTTAACAACTAATCAATAAGTAACATGCAAAAACAACAGCTACAAGTGCTCTTATATCTATGTTGCTATCCTTATGATAATGCTACTTCAATTCATTTCAATATGTTAGTGTTGGGCATATTTTGTGGTCGCGGCAATCCACATCTCTGTTTTATGGTTAGGTTCTTATTATGCATGCGTGTATTAGCACAGTTTGTAATAAGCTTTCTGCCAAGTGGGACTCACAAAAATATTTGTGTTTGTCCATGCAGCTACTGAAGAAGATCCAAATTGATAATAACATGCTATTGTTATGTTCTACAAAAATATCACGTCTCTCTAGCTTTCTATCTCTTTCGTAATCTAGCTTTTATTTATTAGCGTTGTTCAAATAATTAGTACGAATGTATTCTTTTAAAAATATTCATTGGTTGAAGAAAGATGGAAAAAATATGATGAAATTCTTTTTTTTTTTCTTTTATACTCATATGAAGTATTCATCGATTTTATAAATGATTAATCTTTGTTATAAAATTTGATTTGATTATCTTAAAAGGATATTTACTTTCAATCACATTTTTTATTTAAAAAATTTGAATTCAAAATTTTTCTTAAAATAATTAAATTTAATATCACTCAAATCAACGACATTTTTTTAATAAAAAAAACCTTTTAATTAATCTAGAATAACCACGGCATTTTTTTTCTAATTAATAGTAATAACCGCTGAATTTAAGGTACTTTGGTATAATATTGGGAAGATAGAATAGATGGGAGGAGCAAAACATGATACATATCTCCACCCATTTCATCCATTTAAAGAATAGATCTTAATAATGGTATCAGTGAGATTTTGATACACGAAAATAGCCAAAACAACTTCAACGAAAAGTGCAAAACCTAACAATATCACATATGTGCTTTGCTGGAATTCAATATTTTTCAAGAACTGAAATAATTAAAATTAAAATAAAAAACTAGTTGATGTAATTAATTAATAGGTGTAGTCAGAAAGAAAAAAAAATAGTAGGTGTAGCAATTCAAACCAGTCGTTAATACTCAAAGACATTAATTGCTTCAAAGTTCAATAGTGCAAACTGTGATCAAATAGTGACTGAAATAATTATGATAAATTAAAATATACAATTTTAATATTATATACCAAGTAAATCATACTATAAAGAAAGTAATAAATTAACAAAATAATATTACACGTTAGACTTATGTTTGTTGGTGTAATGTTTTATTAAAATCGAAATTAAACTGGTATAATAATATGATGCATTATATTGTTAATTAGTTATAGCATAATAAGCCTACAAACGATAACAGTTTAGCTATTATTTAATGCTAAATCATCATTTTTCATTAGAATCTAATATTTTTTGTCGTATAAAAAATAATATGAAATTATTAGAAAAAAATTATAAATAAAATATTAAATTATTATGTATAAAACTATCATAATATATTTTTTACATAATAAAATAAGATGATGCATTATAACAATTCACTCGTGAATTTTTGTAAATTAAAACTAAAATTACATAAATTAAAAAGTGTCACCAGTTTAAATCTACACTCCATCACTGGTTCAGTGGTTCTCACCCTAGGTAATGTTTGTTTTTGTTTGATTAGCTAGTAATTAATTTTTGAAGTATGCCAGACATCGGCCTACTCCCCTTTTACATTCAAACAGTGCTACGTAATGAGAATAACTTTAGTGAAAGATTTTGGAAAAAAAAATTTAGTTGAAGATCTCTTTTTTTTAATATTCACCACTAAAGATGGAATACAAATCTCTACATGGAAATTTGAGTCTTTCCCAAAAATCATGAAGATACGCACAAAGTTCAAAAAAATGATTTTTATGTGATAGGATGAAAAAAAATGAAAAAAATAAATAAAATAAAATTAAAAGTTAAAATTAATTATATACTTTATTAATATTCATATATTTTTTCATGTTTTATTAATTAAAATTAATTATTTAATTAATTTAATTTAGTTAAATTAAATTTTAAATATTTAAAAGTGAAATCCATATGGGACATATTAAAATTATCTAAAATATCAATTTAGAATCTATCACAAATTTTAAGAGATCTTCAATCTTATTTGATATTATAAGATCCACCAAAAAATAATTTAAAATCTCAAATTAGAATCTACCACTAGATATTAGTTCCCCACCACTTCTACAATTTTATCCGTACAAATATTTTTATTGGAAAACAGGAAAAGTATATTATTTTGCATAAGCTGATTCATATTGTTTGATCTACCTAGCTAGGTTAGGTTACTATAAGAATATGCCAGACAGCTGCTTGTAAACCATTTCATCATCAGATCAAAAGTTGGCCAGGGAATATATATATATATATATATATATATATATATATATGTATATATGTCTCAATTTTACATACTAACTTTCAAGTGTAGTTAGTTGTAAACTTGTTTATCTGATCAGCTACTAACGGAGAGGAGGCCAAGGATGAGCTAGCTCTACTAAACCCAAATTTCAAATGACGTAAAAACCAAAAAAGAAAACTGACACGAAAGACTGATGAGAGTTGACATGGGTCATATCATCCTATGTTGGTTTGCTGGCAAATCAACTGTCTCCTTTCTTTTCGTCACAGCAATTTAGAAGTAGTTAGAGTTGAATGTTGATGTTGACATATAGAATGTCTTAATTAAATTGTGAAGCGTTGAAATATCGTTATTCTTCTAAATAATAATATTTTGAGGTTGTGTATTCAACTGGTAGACAATCTATTTTTTTTTTTATGATAGTATTATATGAAGAAGTATTTATGGTTGGAAATGATGAATAATTTTATCAGAGATCATGTATATAAAATTGATATTTTTCTTCCAACAAAACTTATTTTATATCTCAAGAGTTATTATTATTTGTGTTAATTATTATTGGCAGTCTAATTTTTGTTGACTTCATTTTTTTAAAACTAAAATATGTATTATTCTCGCTTGATATTTCAAACCTAAGTTTTTATGTTAGTCAATTAAAATTGGAATTTTATCTTAGAAGTTTTTTAAATAAAGGTTCGCATTAAATGTTTACACATATAAGAAATGTTAAACAATATACTATTTAATTCACTTTTTTAAATACATTCCTTACTATTGGTAGTGTTAGTAATATATTTTTTAACTCATTTATAATTTTTAATAAATTTTAAC
>PYAF01004539.1:1412057-1456813 GCA_007407185.1 Glycine tomentella | reverse complement strand
TATAATATTATAATTTTTAATAACTTTTAACTAATAATAAAAAGTGTATTAGAGAATCTATTACTAACACTCTTCTTACACATATATATTATTGGGATGAAACTCTAATTTTAATTAATAATACAAAAATCAATGCATAAAAAAGTGTGTTTATATTTTATTAAAACATGTTATTGAATAATGATGTGATTCTAAAAACAATTATCATAATCTAATCAGAGGGAAATCACAACCATTTGTCATTTATTTGTGTTATTTATTGTAAAAAAACAATTGTTGTATTTTTTTCTTTACTTTTCCAAAAGAAAATTAAAAATACAAAAAAAGAAGAGTTTTTATTATAAAATGTAATGATATACTTTTTTGTGATTTTTATAAGTGTAACAATAGATGATTTTTATTTATTGCTTCTTAACCAAGGATTAGCAAGACTTTTTTTAAATTCGTTTGGGTACTGTACCAAGTTGGAGCCTCGATCATTGCAAATTTAGTTTTGCCAGCAGATGGGGAGGAGTAGTCAAGGACAAGGAACATATTCTGATGTAAACCAAAATAAATGGTTGGTAGCAGAATATGAACATGCAATCCAAGAAATAATATTAACATGGGATAGTGAACACCAAATCCCATGCAAAAAGGCCAAACGAATGACTTTGAAAACAGAATGGCGCATGCGGACGCAGGCAGCGTCAACAGTGACCTTTAAAAAAGAATACTAATGTTTAGAAGCAACCCTTCAGTTGTATGATGGGAAAATGTTGTTGCTGTCTACGTACGTCGGACAAATATAATTAATATGCTACTTGCACGAATAATAATCTATGTTAATAATAATGTAAATAACTAAATATTTTTATTTGCTGCACACATTTTTAATTCTTTTATGGGTAAATAGTCATTTTCGTCTCTGAATATATAGACCGCTGACATATTCGTTCTTGAAAGATGAAAATTCAAATTTTTGTCCCTGAAAGTGTAAAAAATGCGACAAACTCATCATTCCGTTAACTTTTATTTATCACCATTAATGAAAGTGTCTATGTAGCATATAGGGACAAAAATGTCACAAAAATAATTGCTAACATGGCTGCTGACTAGATTTTAGACGAAAATGTCACTAAGTTATCATTGGACTAAAATGTCAGTAATTTTCTATTGGACCTAAATGTCACTAAGTTACCATTGGATCAAAATGTCACTAATTTTCAATGGGACCAAAATGTCGGTAATTTTTTTTTGCGAAGAAGGTCAGTATTTTCATTTGACCAAAATGTCCTCAAGGGTTAATCTTTTTTTTTTTTTATAATTACAAGCATAATAATAATAATACAATAATCACTTAAAAATAGGAAAACAAACATAAATTAAAAGAAACATAATAATAACCATAATATTGATTAATAACCATAATTTGTCTATCACAATATAAGTTCTCCAAAATAAACATTCTACCAGTGTACCAAAATAAACATTGTCACAATGTATTAATCGTTACAAATTTATCCAAATTATAATAATTAGTTACAATATATTATAAATAAAAGACAACAATATCCCATATTTCAGTTTTTCGAATTTTGGTGACAGGACAATAATAATTAGTCACAATCTATTGATATGCTTGTCTTTCCAAAATAAACATTGTAACAATGTATTAATCATTACAAATTTATCCAAGTTATAATAATTAGTCACAATCTACCAAGACTAACCCGCCACCAAGATTAGAAGAAGTGACATATGAGATATTGTTGTCTTTTATTTATAATATATTGTGACTAATTATTATAATTTGGATAAATTTGTAATGATTAGTACATTGTTATAATGTCTATTTTGGTTCATCGATAGAATGTTTATTTTGGATAATTTCTATTGTAACAGACAAATTATGGTTATTAATCAATTATTATACTTGTAACGATAAAATAGAGATGAAAGATTTACCCTTAATGACACTTTGGTCCAATGAAAATGTACTGACATTTTTCGCCAAAATAAATTACTGACATTTTAGTCCAATGAAAAATTACTGACATTTTGGTCCAATTGAAAATTAGTGACATTTTGGTCCAATCATAACTTACTGACATTTAGGTCCAATAGAAAATTACTAACATTTTAGTTCAATGGTAACTTATTGACATTTTTATCCAAATCTAGTGAGCAGTCATGTTGGCAATCATTTTTATGATATTTTCGTCTTTCTGTGTCACGTAGGTACTTCCATTAACGGTAATAGACAAAAGTTAACGGAATGATGAATTTGTCGCACTTTTTACACTTCTAGGGATAAAAATTTGAATTTTCATCTTTCAAACACGAAAATGACTATTTACCCTTCTTTTATTCTTTAACTAATTCTAAAAACTATCCCTATTTACAACAGTTATTAACATCACTTGACGATCCTAATAGATAGATGGAAAAATGCCTGTCTTCAAATAATAATAATAATACCTCTAGTTTTTTATAGAAGAAATAAATGAGTGTGTTTTTATCCTAATTACATATATACTCAAGTTTAAATGTACTATACGGTCAAGGGAGGGCTTGAGTTTTGTCGTGGATCCTTCTTGCATGTAAAAGGGGTACGAATTAACTAAAAGATCTTTCACTACAAAAAAAACAGGTTTTAGCGACCGACCAAATCCGTCGCTAAATCGTTGAATTCAGTCGCTAAAACACTTAGCAACCGAAATAGCGACCGAATAATTTGCGTCGCAAAAACCCAAGTCGCTAAATCGTTAGTCACCGAATTCTGTTTCGGTCGCAGATTAGCAACCGACACAATTTGTCGCAAATTACATAAATTCGGTCGCTATCAGTTTGGTTACTGTTTTCGATTGTAACCAAATTGGCAACCGAACGCCGAAGTCGCTAATTCGGTTGCTAATATTTAATATAATTTTTAATTGTAAAATAAATGAAATTTAATATTCGGTCGCTAATTCCGTCGCTATCTAATTTGTAATAGCAACCGAATCAATATCGGTCGCTATCTGTATAAAATAGCAACCGAATAGTATTCGGTAACAAAATTGTTGCCCATATTCGGTCGCTAATTCAGTCGCAAAAGTATTCTGTTTAAATATATGTATAGCCACCGAATTAGCCACCGAAAGTTACAGCGACTATGCGTTTCGGTCACTAATTCGGTTGCTAATGCAAAATAGCAACCACTTTTAAATTCAGTTGCAAATTCGGTCGCAATTGGCGACAAATACAGATCAGTCACTATTTCGGTGGCTAATAGCGACAGAATTTTTTCGGTCACTATTTTCGGTCACTAAACAACATTTTTCTAGTAGTGTTTGTTGTATCTTGATCTAAATTCTTGATTTATATGAAGCTGCTCTCCATCTCTTGGTTGTTGTATTTTGTCGGCAAATATTAAACATGATACAAGGGTACCTCAGCCTTTTCACAAAATAGAACCAGGTATTTATTTTTCTATTTATTAACAATAGTCCTATAAAATACCATAAATTCTACTATCATTTTCATACCCAACACCCCCTAAACCTACTGCTGTTTCTTTTGAAATTCGCCTACTGCTGTTCTTTTTTTTGAAAGGCACCACCGGTATATACTGCAGTTTTACATGCACCATATATACAAGTATATCCATGCAGCCTATAATTCTTTTAGGCCTTAATTTTCTATTCTAGGGTTGAGTGACCATTCTCTCACGTCCTAGTAGTTCACCACGCAATCTTGTGTGTGCAATTTATTCTCCTCTCTTTCTCATTAATTTTCTGTTGAGGTTTCTTCAATTACTGCACTTTAAAAATTTAGTTTTCTTTGTCATATTGTGTTTTTATCTATTTTATGCAATTTTGGTTTGTGCGTTTTTCTTTTTTTAAATCGGCAAACAAAAACATATGCATGTTTGCTGTTTTTTTGGTTTCACTAGGTGTAGGTAATGTGTGTCTTCCTAATTCGTTTTCGACCAACAACTATTTCAACACAGTAAAAACCTATGTGTTTTTTTTTAAGGGAGTAATAAAAACTACAATAATAATAAGTTAATTTTGTGCTGACATATATTATAATTTTTGTATGTAAGAAATGTGTAACCAATCCATTTACTATAAAACATTTTTTATTCATTTCAAAAAAAGAATTAGAAAATTGTAACTAGGAATCCATTCACTATATAAATATTTTTGTTTTCATTAATAAAATAGAAAATTGTAGCGCATTAGAAAGTTTTTCTATTCTACCAAGTTTTACACTGTTCAACTCAAGTTATGCTTCTTTAAGACGTGATTTGACTACTATTTACAATTAATGATGATATTGTATATCTTTTAATTTTAATTTATATTTTTTAACTTGATCTAAATTTAAAAATGAAAAAGAAAACCAGAATAGCAAATATATGATGGCCCCATAGAGAGACAGAAAGAACAATACGGGCAGACAAAGGAAACAATATAGCACAACCTTTATTTTACTCGAGAGGTTGGGCTTAAACAGTTAATACACGCCATCCGCTTTAGTTCATAGGATGTCCCCGCGGAATCTTTCCCAACGATCAGGAGTGAAAGACATCACGTGCAGTGGTCCAAAATTATACAATTAAATGAAGTATATATATTATTTTGTCTCTCTTTTTTCATATAAATCTCATCTATCGTCTGCGGCGGAAAAATAATCTTATTTGATCTGCAGGGAAAAT
Organism: Glycine tomentella; assembly: GCA_007407185.1. NCBI lineage: Eukaryota > Viridiplantae > Streptophyta > Magnoliopsida > Fabales > Fabaceae > Glycine > Glycine tomentella. The sequence goes on along the minus strand of PYAF01004539.1, from coordinate 1,452,129 downwards.
TACTTTAAATACCAGATTTCTCATTCTTAGTATTTAATATTATTACATACACATAAAGTTCAAACTCTTAATACTACTACTAATTAAAATAATCTTAATTTTAATAGATATAACTCAATTAATAACACACACTAAATTTATAAAAATGACTTAGATTTAATTTTAACAAAATATATTCTTAAAAAGAAATGATAAATTATAAGTGTGACTAAATTCAAGATTAATCTCATAACTGATTCAAATAAATAAAATTTGTGGAAATATTTGAGGTACCACTAAAAAATAAAAACCCTAATTATAGTTATACCAAATAATAAATAAATAAAGCAATTACGTATCAATTAATCAGTGCACTATTAATGATTTATTTTATATCTTTTCATTACATTTATCATTTTATATCACACAATTTGTTTTTATTCCTCTTGTTTCTTTCTTTTATATAAAAAGTTATCTAAAGTAGTTGTGCAACTACTACAAGTTCTCGAATTAAATTATATCCAACTTTGTTTTAATTAACTGATATAAATATCTTGGCAGATGCAAGAGCTTTCAGCATCAGCTTACTACATACCTTCCTCTTCCCCTCTATTGGAAGTAGCTAGCTAGGCACGCCCTTATCCATTTCTCTCTTGTATATTCATATATATCTTTCTCTTTTCGAATCATATTTAAATTGCTCATGGCAAACACAAACCTCCGAATTGCCTGTGTTCTCCTCTTGTTTTTTATCTTACACCACCAAGATCTCTATGTTGAAGGGAAGAGGCACTTGAGGCCTCGATTGAACAAACGGTGCTCGAAAGATGGTGAAAAATTCAGTAATGTTGTGGCTCATGGTGTTGGTGATCGTGGAACCACTGATGATGTTGCACACCAAGGAGGAAAAGGGCGAGTAGAATTTGAAGAGAAAGATTTTAGGCCAACATCCCCTGGTCATAGTCCAGGTGTTGGTCACTCCATCAACAATTAATTAATTGGCAAGGCCCAAATTTCCTGTAGTCAAAATTAAAATACATATATTGCACTACTATTTAGCGATGTGGTGCAACTTGAAGCTTTGTGAATGAGTGTAAATATTAATTTTGACTACACTGCCGTAAACACATTCGGACATACACGAATACAGTGTATTTATAGCTGATGAACTTATGTACCAGCTTAACAAATCAGAGAGAGAGATAGAGAGAAAATGCATGGTTAGATTAGCTTGGGAAATGTAGTCTTTCTTTAACCTATGTATCTAAATATCTCACGCTTGATTTCATTTCAATGTGCGGTGTGCCACTTCTCTCTGATTTTCTGGATACAAATACAAATTAATATGTCATTAAGCTTTAATTTTTTGCCTTTTTGTCATGGACTGAAATCACATATATCCTTGAATTGATCCACATGCACCTGGTCTCTATCAACAGGATTGGGTCTAGATGTTTTTTGCTTATAACGGGTTACTTTATAATTGCCTTTTATATGTTGCAGGAACTGATGTATGCTCTCTGTTCTGCATGCGGCAACTGATCTGTAGGCATATCATATGTCTAATAAAATTTTATTTGGCTGATAAAAAAATGAACATCAGAAAAAAGAAAATAAAAGACAAGAAGAAATTTCACCATGGACAGAAACAACCAAGTAGAATTAGATATATATTTACTGTTGTAGAAGATTATAAACTATCAAAATCAACAACTCTATTCATGAGTCTTTTTTTTTCATGTTATAAATTGGCGCCGCAATCACATCGAAATCACGGATCATATATGCCTACTTAATCGTGATATGGCTACGTTCTTATTGTACACCAGAAGCTGAAATTGGAATATATTAATCAAGAATTATCTTTTAACCAATAGTGACAACTAGGAAGTTATTATCATAACATTAAAGATTCCATTTTTGTTCACCAATACTTTTTTTAACATTCTTTTACTTCGCTTTTGTTATAGTTTTTCTCCTAAGATATACTCGCTCAAAAGTTTTATTGATTTGAATTAAAATAATATTTTCGGGGGTGGAATTTATAACTAGCTAGCTCCTTACATATTTGGAACTTGGATCTTCATAAATATATACTCGATCACTTTCTTTTTCATTTAATATTCTTCGTATATATCTCTTTCCTTCTTATCACAATACTTGTCACTTTTTCTTTCCACAGTTTTTCTCTTCTTTGATCTTTCCACATTCACGCAATAATTTCCTTAAATAAATTAGGTTTCATGAACAAGAGAGGAGTGATGAATTGAGGATGAGACACGAGAGGCCAAACCTAGGGTAGTAATACAAGTAATATGCTAAATACCATTCCTCCCCCTTGTGCATATTAGACCTGATGGCGGTTATGGTAGTTTAAGCTGAAACCAAACACCTGTAGAATCTGACCCCACAAATTAGAGTACTTTTTAACAACCAACAACATACATTCACTAATTCAAACGGAAAGAATGCTGTCCAAAGTGCTAGGACAGCTGTTTGTAGATTTCTCAAAAACAGATTTGTTTTCTATCTTTTAGGGTTTGGTTGTACATGGGGACAAACACTCGTGCTTCAGCTTATAAAAGTTGCAAGTTGTGGCATGCGTTGTGTACGGCATATAGTTTGATTAAAATATTCACTTACAAAGGCACACAATACACAAACACACACTTTCTCTCCCTCTTAAAAAGTACATTTTCACTTTAGCACTTGTTGGAGCTTACTGACTAATATTTAAGCAACGCTGTCAGTACTAATCTGAATTTTTATTGATTACTTTATCAGATTATTCTTCAGGCACTGAGGCTGAGCATATATAGTATATGTCAAAGGGTCTTGACAGGTTTTGTTGTTTGGTTATTGGTACATCTAATTTTTCCTGACTTTCAAAGATATGAAAGGGTGAAAGTGCTCATGGTCGCGATAAATTAATTAAATAATATGGTTTTAAACTGGATCTTAACAAAATTCTAGGAATGCCTAAATAGTGTTTCCTATACGTCCTAGCTAGGTAGATGGCTAGAATTTTGTTCACATATATTTGTATTCTTTTCTTTACAAGGTGCATTGTGAATCAAAACTTGAATTGTGTCTGTATACATTCTCAATTTCCATTTCATTATTTTAATTAAGTATCCAAGAATATGCACTGAATCCATTTGGAGCGTGTTTATATAACATATCAATATCAATATCGAAGCAATACGTAATCGCAAGCACAAACTAGCTAGCTAAATTCTGTAATCTATAGCTTTAAAAAAGCTAAAAACCTAAAATGATACCCCAAAACATGCTTCTTCTCATTGAAAAACGAGGGAATGAATATTCTTAACTCTTTAAGTAGATGAATTGTCATGTGTACGTAAATTGAGTCTAATTTTTGTTTTGATGTGAGCTTTAAATACAGCTTATTTATTTCACCGAAAAAAAGCATAGCTTACTTATTTAATATTGAAATTTATCAAGAAAGATCAACACGATATTTAAATATATGATCTTATTTAAAATTTTAAATTTTAACATTGAAAATAGGCAACGAATAAAACTAAATCGGTTTTAGTATCAAACTTTTATTAATTGACAAACGTGATTCACCTTAATTTGATGTAACCTTTTTGGACCATCTTAATAATGATAAGAACATTGTTGCTCTATATATTCAGCAAAAAAAGAATATTAATATTGATGCTCTTAATCCAAAACAAGAGCTTAAGAATTCATGAGCAAGAACTAGCTATAAGCCCAGAAGCCATAACCATTTGAATCAAGTCAATTAGCAATAAATTTTTTCTTTGTAATTGCCATGCATTTATTACTTTGTTTACCTTGAGACACTTTATAGTATTATTCCTATACAGTTTAAACAAATAATTTTTTTCCCTTGGAACACTCTTTACTTTTCTTTAATTTCAACACTTTCCCAACTTATTCCTTTTTTTTGTCACTAAACATCTTAAAGTTTCGGTTACGGCTAAATTCAATTAAATTTACTTAATTTAACTATAGTTTTCTGTTTATCAATTGAGGTTATAATATTGTTATTTTAATTCAATTTTAAATAGGCTCAGTGACCAAAAAAAACTAAATAAATTGAGAAAATGTTATATTAACAAAAGGTACAATTTACCTCTACACTGTCCCAAAGGAGTATGCAAAAAGGAGCGCAAGATTGAAGAATCTTGAATCCATGCATAGCATAGAGCAACTGTGACTTGGATCCTTGAGCTTATATTACGAGAAGGTTAACTATAAGGCCCATTTTTTAAAGGGGCTGAATTGTTTCTAGTCTCTTTCTTCCAGCACTACCAAATTTCTTCCTGCACCTCCTTTACATTTTGAAAATTTCTGAATGGTGTGTTTGGTAAAGAGGAGAGAAATAATATTAAGAGAGAATTGCTAATTCCCTCATATCCACCAGATGAGACTGTTTCCCAAGAGCCCACATAGAAGCTGGCCAGACATTTATATATATATATATATATATATATAGATAGATAGATTCACATCTTTTACATTCTATTTAAATTTAAAAATGTATCTTCTATTTTATTTTCTAAATCAATCAAACCCGAAATATAAAGGAGAAACGCCCTTGTTTCTGTGGCAAAACGAGCCCATTCTAATCTTGTTTGGACCGATGAAGCTTTGCTCTCATTTTGGTCAACATGAGAACTTTTGCTCTGTGATTCATTTTACTCGGTTAAAATGTATGTTGGGCTTATATTGCCCATATTGACCAGGCCACGCTGGTGTCTTGCAGTGAGATGGGCCTTGACCTTAATATACTTATTGAATTTTAATTCCAGAACTAAGTACATTATACGTTCCATAATTTAATTTTCAGAAATTTGAATAACATGGTTCTAGAATTTAAATTGAGTTAGACTCTGTGGTGATTAAGTTAGATGGCAAACCATTTGTGAATAAACTTCTTGACCATTCTGCTGACGTTTCGGAATTTGGGACGATTATGGTTGAATGTAATAATATCCACTCTAGAAATCAAAAGTTTTGGGTTAACGTTATGTAATAAAATTATTTGATTGAAGATGTTATTAAAATATTGATTAAAACTTAAAAATAAATAGTAATATTTTATAATATAAATGAATATACATCATAATTTTCTGTAAAAATATTATTTATCATGCATTATACAGTTTTGGTGAAGACACTCTGTAAAAATTAACTTTAATCCAATTTTTTACCATAAAAGAAAATAATCCAATTTTTTATTTTGGTATGCACTGCATATATTAACTTTTAGGGTATATAAAAAAAACTTTTAAAGTGAATTTAGTTGTGTGAAACAGAAAATAATAGAAGAGAATTAAGAATAAATATTTAAATTGAAATAGAAAAAAGAAATATAGGACTCACATAATTTTGAAAAATTTTCTCCCTCCCTATTATTTTATAGCAACGAAACACACACTTAAAAACAAAATTTCAAAAAAAATATTTAAATTAAATTTCAAACCTTTTATCTTTTTTCTCTCGACCAACGCAATGGCAACTGGTAACAAAGCTATCGGGAGCCGGAATATGAAGGGTCCAGAATCCAGATTCCATAAACCTTTTTATTTTGCGTACGGGCCCACAGCAGTCTTAGCTCTTAGGGTTTTAGGTGCCCTATTAATGCAATCCAACAGTGAAGAATGAGGTCAATGCCGTGATCAAACGGACCAGATAGCATCAAGTGATGATCATCCCTGGTGCGCCCCGAAAAGAACAAAATAGTGGTATGATCTCCGGGTCCGTGATAGTGATAGCGCCGCCAAGACATTACTTAACCACGTTTTTTTTTTTTTTTTTTTATTATTTCTCTTTAGAAGGGAGAAATTAAATAAATTCCCCATCTGTATTCGGCGTTGTTTATTTATTATTTGACAAATTAAGAAATATAGTAGTGCTAATTTATTTGCCATCCCTTCTTTCCCCAAATTGCAACAGAAAAAATGAAGGCCAAATCACCAAAAGCGACATTTTTTTTTCTTTCATTACTATTTGGAGTGAATTTTAAATTAATAAAGAAGAAAATAAATAGTAGCATATATAATAATTTTTAAATTGAAAGTGATAAAATAGTTTATGACTTCAATATAATTTTAAAAAAATCACAACTTTAAAACCGTATTGTTTTTTTTAAATTGAGATCGTAAAATACAACTTTAATTTAATATTTTTTTATGACTTCAAACCATAGTTTTTAAATCCGGATTGACCCAGTGGATCAACCTGGTAATTGGACCGAGTCGAGTTATAAGTTCGATTGGTTACATTTTTACCCGAATTGATCTGGCCAGATTTGGTGTCAAACCGGTGACTCATTGACCCGGATCAGACCACTTATTTTTTTTTTTCATTTTGTCTTATTTAAGTTTTTTTTGTGTGATTTTGAGTTAAATTGATATTTTTATTCATTATTGAATATTTTTTGTGGCCGCAATTGTATTTTTTGTTAAGTTAAATTGATTTAGAAGTGGCCACAATTGTAGTTGAGTAGCAAATGAAATTATGATCTCAAATCATTTTTTAAAACTATGATTGGGAACTTTGAATTGATTTTTATATTTTATAATCTACATTGATGTGATATGATTATGTTTCATTTTAATGTGAATATTGATATATACTTTCATTGATGCCTTTGATTTTAAATGCTAAAGATAATAGTCATTTATAAGATAGATATAAATTTTTTATAGTTTTTATTACATATTGGGTCAAGCAAGTTAATTATTGATCCATCGGTTCGACCAGTGATCGAGTGATCGTGATCGGATCAGTCCCTGGATCGATTTTTAGAACAATGCTTCAAAGTCGTATGTTAGTTTTTTTAACATTCTAAGTCATAAGGATTTTTTTTAAGACTTATAAGTTATAAGATTTTCTTTTCAAAGTCGTAATTTTATTTTCAAATAAACTTTTAATTTAATTATTTCATAAATAAATGTATTTTTAATTTTTTTAGTTTTATTTAATATTTTGTATAAATTTTTTATATGCTTTTATTTAATATTTTTTATATTATTTTATTTAATATTTTAAAAAAATTTGGTATATTTTTTAAATAATGAAATTAAAAAATTATTTATAATTTTTAAATAAAAATATCAAAAAATTATACAAATATTAAATGAAACTAAAAAAAATAAAAATACATTTGTTTATTGAATAATTAAATTATTTTTTTACAATTTTTTTAAAATATTTAAAAAAAACTTACAATTTTGAAAAAAAAAATTCTTACAACTTAAAATCACAAAAAAAACTTATTACAATTTAGAAGTTAGAAATCGTAAAAAAAAAAACTAAAGTGGTAAAATATTTTATAATTTCAACTTAAAAAAATTATGACTTTAAAGTAATAAAATAAATAAAAAATATACTGAAGTCAGAAACTATTTTATGATTTCAGTTAAAAAATTAAAAAATTAAGCCGTAATATCAATTACGATTCTGAAGTAAAAAATTATAATAAATATTAGAACTTATATTCTTTTCGATATTAATTTAAAATTTATCTCTAATTGATAATAAAATGAAAAAAATACCCTTTTTAATGATTTGGCCAAAAATGAAACGGGGGGTTGGCATGATGGGTATTGGTGAGGATACTAGACAGTGACGGACTTCACTAGTGCATCATTTACTCAAAGTCAAGACAGGACCAGACGGTTATATTCTATTCAACCTTTCTACCAATATTTTCAATGTTCTGTGTTGTGTAGGTTTTCTATGGGGGCAGTTGACATGGCATTACAGAAAATAAGTGTGTGCTGATGTATGTCAATTAATTGATAATTGATTTACTGCAACTACTCTATTACGACAAATATCCTTGCCGTGCTTGGTTTTGATTTTTCATTGATGAAACCACACGAGTATAAAATTAGTATGATGCCTTGCAAAAGCTATCTTTCCTCCATTTAGCACCCGCACAACACAATAAAAGCAACTCTGCCAGGTTAATACGTTTAAATACAGTAAACTCTGTACACCAGCATTTCCCCACCAAATTTATTTTGTTATTTTAAAAGTTACTATATTTTGCTAAACAAAATCTATCGTTTTAAAAGTTAAATAAAGACAATGATAAAAATAAATGTAACTAAAGAATTTAGTTATCATGTCAAGAATCTAACTTAGAACAAATAATTAATTCTTAAAATAAAAATATTCAAAAATACTTTTTTTGGTTAAATTTGTCTGTAATTAGGTCTTTGAACTTAAAAAAATAAAATAAAGAATAGGTCCCTACACTTATATTTATTTTTAAGGATAAAACTAACTAAAGTACTTTAGGTATTATTTGTATTGTTCTCTAATTAGAATTTAAATTTTACAGGATAGTTTGCACTATGCATTAAAAGTAGTGTGTCTGAGAAGATCGATTGTTTTACAATATAATTTTTCATTAGGAATCACTTTTCCATGAATATTATACTTCAAAATGCTATTTCCATGAATATGTTTTGTTAGTATTTAGTAGTTTAGAAAATAAGTTAAAATATATTTAATTAATAAATTAAAATAGTAATAATTTGTATACCATAAAATATACTTAAATTCAGTAAGTAAAAGTATATTTGAAACATTCGATAAAATATTATGATTGATGTAGTTATTTATTTTAAATATGGTGTGTATTTATTGAACCCGGGCTTTCCTTTACCACTCTGCAAATTTCTTGTCTGGAGCCACTCATCGGGTTTGTGTGGACTCTAAGAACATCCCAAAAAATTCCCTGTGTCGTATGGGTTCTCCTTCCCCACCACTTTCTGTCAAACCCTAATCATCAACCCACTCTCTGTCACACTCACTCTCCATGTTCCGCCTCCGGTACGCTATCTTCTTCCTCTTTTTTCGAACTTGATCACTTTCTTTTGTCTTTTTTTTTTTTTATATTTAATTTCATACTCCTTCCCTGTGGCTATTTTTGGTCTTCCGTTATCGCTTCTTCGCATTTGGTTTGAACTTTGAACAGGTGTTTGTTTGCTTTATTTAGACTTCAGTGGGAGTACTGTGATTGTTTTAGGTTAAGCACGTGGGGTGTTTGTGTGTGTGTGTTTTATTTATTTACTTATTACTAATTATTCTTAATTTGGGTTAATGGTTCGGGGAAGCTAGATTTAGAATGCCCAGTTTAAGTGTTTATTACGTTTATGTTTATTTTTTATCGTCAAATTGATTATTGGCTCTAGCCATGGTATGGTAAAAGTTATAAACTTTTCGCCAAACGCTGCGGTTAAGGATCCTTACCTTTTTCTATATTTCTAGCTTACAAGGCTGAATTCTATTTATTGCTTCATATTACTTTCTTTGCATGTGTTTGTTTGTTTGTTTATTTGGGCATTATGTGCTGTTTGATAGTATCAATCTAATGTGAACCACATGAAGCTCGTGTGAAGAATCTGTAATAAATGCTGCTAGGTTAATTGCAATCGGTTAAATTTATTCTCATGCATATATTTGCACTGATAGCATTCTCTGCCCTTGTTGTTTGCACATAATTTATTTGTGAGGTGAAAAGCAAAAAAAAGTTTCTAACTTGTATTTATGGTTTCAACTAGGGGATTGCTGCACAAAACATTCACTTGTTATGTGGTTCTGTCGTGCATCTTATTCTGGCTTGCTGGATATGGACTGTGCTCTTTGAATGGGATACAAAACCCACCAGATTATGATGGTTGTGCATCTTTCGAGAGAAGTTATGATTTGGGTTCTTCAGACGCCACTGTTAGTGACTCTAGTTTAGGCTATGGGTTTCCATCTCCCCATAACAGTTATGAAAACGTCTGTCCGAAAAGTCATTCGTTCTGCTTTCCATCAATATTGTCTGGATTTTCTCATAAAGAGAAAATTATAAAGGAAGCTTCTCCAGGAGAATCTGGCAGTCAATACAACAGTCCATTTTGTACAGAGTTACCTCAAGATGGCAGGCAAACAAACAACAAAAGTTGGTCATCTGAACATGGTGTTTTTAGGTTACTTAATGGAGGGGTTGTCTCGTGTTCTTTGAACACCAGAGAGGAAGTGGATGACGTACCACCTCTTCAAACCGAGGTTGGTCGTAAAGATGATATTTCTTCTTGTGGAGGCTCTTCACTTAAGCAGAAGACAACACGTTTTTGGTCAACGAACTCTGAGGTTTCCAAATCAAATTCTTTTGATGGTTCTGTCTCACCCAATGTAAGGATTGGCCCTACTATACTGGACTGGGGACAAAAATACTTGTATTCTTCATCATCAGCTTTTTTAACTGTGACAAATACATGCAATGATAGCATATTAAACCTCTATGAGCCATTCAGCACAGACTTACAGTTCTACCCTTGTAACTTCAGTGACGTTTCCCTAAGACCTGGTGAATCAGCTTTAATTTGTTTTGTTTACTTCCCTAAAAGTCTGGGCTGGTCATCAGGTAGCCTAATTTTGCAGACAAGTTCTGGTGGATTCATAGTAGAAGCTAAAGGATATGCTGCTGAGTCTCCTTTCGGAATTCAGCCCTTATCAGGTGTGCAAATTTCTCCTGGTGGAAGGTTGAGCAAGAATTTTTCATTGTTCAATCCCTTTGATGAGACTCTTTATGTGGAAGAAATAACTGCCTGGATAGCAATTTCTTCAGGGCATAATTCTGTTGAAACTGAAGCAATTTGTAGGAGAAACGATTTTCAGGTTGTTGATGCTTGGCTCTTCCCAACTATCAAGGATCGGTTGGTTGTGAATAGTGGCCAGTTTGGTTCACCGATTGTAGCAATCAGGCCCCGTAGGAATTGGGATATTGCTCCACATGGCTCTGAAACTCTCATGGAGATAGATATTATGGTTGGATTTGAGGGAAAAATCTTTGGTGCATTTTGTTTGCATTTACTGAGGCACTCACAAGACACATCTGATACTATTATGGTTCCTATTGAAGCTGAGGTAGATAGTCATTCTGCTTATGATACTGTTGGTAAATTTATTTCGGCAACTCTTGACGGTCTAGCCATGTGTGATAGTGGTGAAATTGCTATCACTATCTCTCTTAGGAATGATGCCCCATATGTTTTAAGTTTTGTTAAAGTCGTAGAGGTTTCTGACACCGAACTTTTCCGTATTAAGTTCGAAGAAGGTTTATTGCTTTTCCCCAGTACTGTGACTCAAGTTGGCATTGTTTACTGTAGTCACCTGCACTTGGATTTACATGACTTTGTGCCTAAAGTCTCCAGCTTGCGAGAGAACTGCAAACTGCTGATTCTTACTAATGACTCAACTAGTCCCTTGATTGAGATTCCATGTGAGGACATTTTATATATTTGTTTTGAACATCAAAGGAAAAGCCATTCATCTGATCAAGTAGAAGGCAAGTCCAAACATACCCAATTTGACAATAGGAAAACAGGGTATATGGGCAGAAGCATGCAATTTCAGCCAAATGTCAAGGTAAGTTGTATCAGTTGTTACTGTCTGTATTCTGTTTGAACACAGGTTGATGAACTGTTTTTAATTTATAACTCAAATTGAGACTACTGAGTAATGAATATCATCTTTTATTTATTTATTCATTATTTTAAGAATGGGGCATTTCAACTGAATCCAGTGGCATATTTTGTAAATGCATTGGAAGTATGTTCCTTTGACTAATTTATAGCTTTTCATCTATGATATTATTGAATAAAATACTGAACTTGACCAGCATTGTCAGCTATGCTTACATTGCATGTTAATTAGTTGACATGGGGAATTTTCATGAAAATCAAATTCTGTATTAATAATATATGTCTTTTATTGTTTTCTTCTCTTAGACGTGCTTATGGATAAGTTTATCCAAGCAGGGCCTTGGTATTATTGATTATTTATACTTATTTCCACCGATGACTATTAATGCTAAGTCTTTCTGCTACTTTTTATTTGAAGATTTTAGAGACAAGAGATGTAGATGAAATGGTTCTGGCAAACTGGAAGTCTCAAGGAACCACGGGTAGCATGTCTGTGCTTAAAGACCATGAGATGTTATTTTCGATGATTCAGGTTGGAAGTTATGTCTCTAAGTGGATCACTGTAAAGAATCCCAGTCAACATCCAGTTGTGATGCAGCTTATCTTGAATTCAGGAGAAATAATTAATGAGTGTAGGAGTTTAGATGATTTATTACACCCTTCTTCATCTAGTAACTTGGTTCTAGATGAAGGTGCTACTCCAAAAAAGTATGGATTCTCGGTGCCAGAGAATGCACTAACAGAGGTTTATGTGCACCCTCATGATCATGTAACTTTGGGGCCTATAGTTTTTTATCCATCTGATCGATGTGGGTGGAGTGGTTCGGCATTGATAAGAAACAATCTTTCAGGTGTTGAGTGGATACCTTTAAAGGGTTATGGAGGGTTGCTTTCTCTAGTTTTGCTCGAGAGGTCTGAGCATGTTGGCAGTGTAGATTTTGATGTTAAAATGCCCAAGACACTCAACTTTTCTCTTCCATATACCTTACTTCACATGAAAGAGATAATTTCTGCCTGTTCACAACATTTAGTGAAAGAGTTATATGCAAAAAACACTGGAGACTTGCCATTGGAGGTTAAAAGTATCAGAGTTTCTGGAAGAGAGTGTGGGTTGGATGGTTTTAAGATTCTTTCTTGTAAGGGTTTTGCTCTTGAGCCTGGGGAATCAATTAAACTTCTGATATCATATCAAACTGATTTTTTTGCAGCTGTGGTGCATCGAGATCTTGAACTCGTCTTGGCTACTGGTATTTTTCTGTTACCCATGAAAGCAAGTTTCCCTTATGATATGCTAAGTAGCTGCAAGAGATCCATGTATTGGATGCGACCGAAGAAATCCCTTCTTGGATTTGTTCTTGTTGCATCCTTAATATTTCTGCTATTTTGTTTCATATTTCCTCAAACCACTGCATTGGGCTTCTTGGATTTCTCTTACAAGAGTGATGATAACTTGGTCCACACCACCTTAAAAAGTGCTGAGAAAACCCCTATGCTACATCATGACCAGGGAAAGAGTAAGCTCTCTATATCTAGTGAGACGAATCATCTAATGGAGGCCTCTAGTGGCAAATATCCATATGGTCAAGGCAATCCATCTGAACTGGAAATATCTCGGCAGTTGACACAAAAATCTGAAAATCATGAACAGACTAGTCATGCATTGGATATTCAAAGTGAAAAAAAATTGTCATCCTCAGCAGTTCAGTGCTCTGACCCAATGAAAGCATCTCAGTTGGGTTATCTCACGGTCAAAACTGGTAAAGAAAAGGGTAGAAGGAAAAAGAGGAAGAGTCTTGGTGCCAAATTAGCGGCATTATCTGAAGTTTCAAGCAGTCAAAGTGGTAATTCTACTCCCTCATCTCCTTTATCCCCTACTCCCTCTGCTACACCTAAATGTAATTGGCCAACGTCTCTGGACTTGGAGCAACCCCCCGAGGCTCCTAGTCCAATGACACAGGTCGCTGCCCAACATTCTGCCAATGATCAAGCTTCTGCCACTGCTGCTGAGTCAAATATATTGAAACCTGTTTTTACACAAAGATGCAGTAATAGTAAGTCTTCTCAAGTACCACATTCAGCTTCAAGAAGTGCTACTAGTTTACCTGTTCAGATGCCTTCTGCTACTTCTCCCATTCCTGCCATCACTTTTCCATCTCGATTGGGATCAAAATCTACTGTTGACTTCCATGCTCGAGCTCCTGGATCCCAACTTCAAAACCAATCAGCTGTTCAAGCACGAGAGACAGGACTTGCAAATGAGTATACATATGATATTTGGGGTGACCATTTTTCTGGACTTCACTTGTTAGTTCCAAAAAATGTTGCTTCCATGAAGTCTAGTCCCGTGGAAAATAATTTCGACAGCTTTTTTGTAAGAGGGCCACAAACCCTTGTGACAAATTCTCAAGAAGGCTAATAAGTTGAAAAACGTCATTCCAAGTTTTCTTGCCTCCACTCCGGGCCTATGTTAATAAGAAGAAAAAAAGGTCTGGATAAAGCAGCCCTCACAGCTGCACACATGCACACTCACTATCATCTAGTAGTGTAAACAATTCTAATTTTGTGACTACTTTAACAAAATTAGTACATGAAAATCGTAGAATAATTATGCATAGCTAGACCAGTAATGGTCATGACACTATTTAAAAATATATTTTTAAATTTTTTTTAATAACTATATATATTTATATAATTAATTAGAATTAAAAATAAAATTTGGTATTATTTAAAAATAAAATTTGTCAATATTTAAAATTTGATATTACCTAAAAATAAAATTTACTCAATCACCGGTGTGGTTGGTCTGAACTGAACTTGATGTATGCATAGTAGGTGTTGACAATTACGTGTAGTGTCGTTGTCATAAGATCATGAATAATGCTGTTTAGGGTGTCTGAGATTTTGATGAGGTTAGTTTTGACTATTCATATCAAAAGAAAAACACCCGATACCTAACTGTAGATGTGAGATTAATTGCTTTATAGTCCTCTATTAGCATATTTGAATCTACACAGGAATTTAGCACTTTTAGATTACAGCAAGTATGTCGCTAAACTCTGGACTGGATCGGTGTGGCTACAGAAAGTTGGGGGTCTCAACTAGGCCCATTTATGGCTATTTTTCTTGTCTGATTTGGACTCGGTTGTAATGATGTCTTCAGTTTCAATAAAATAAATAAATAAAATTAAAGGGATAGCGTTGTTTACTTACCTAACTGGGTTGCATCAAGAACGCTGATGCCGGTAGTTTCAGCGCACAAATTTTATTATAGGCTTTCTTTCACTCTTGGTCTTCATTATGTAGTCTTAGGAGTTAGGAGGCATGCTCTATTTAGGAGCTAATTATTATTAATAATAAAGAAAAGGAATAAAGAAAAGACATTCTGTTGTATGATTTCTGTGAATAGACTATTATAAGATTTTTGTAACTTTGCCAATAAATTCGCTTCTTTAAGAGTTACAATAGCTAAATTTCATTATACATGAAGAGCACGGCCAAACAACTAATCACAGTCGACCAAATTTTAGTGAAATTTGGGACCATGTCTCCACAAATTCACAGCGGCGCCATAATGCACGAAGCAAGAAAGTTTGCAATCATGTACTTTTTGAATACACACAGAGATAGACATGTATGTTGCATAATTTATTTTCAAGTTTAAAAATGTTAATAGTGAAGTGCAAAGTTGCATAACGTTGAGAACGTCTATATAACCGTACTTTAGTTATATTACCGTTAGGGCATCATTGGGTGTCTAGACCAGTTGAAAGGTACCACACAGTCTATAAGTTCATTCAATTGGTCCCGGCGGTAGTAATTGAATCACTAGCAAGAGGTGGTCCAAATTCCAGTTCAGGACCATTTTGCACAGCATTCAAAGATTACAACCGGCACCATCACTGTGTAGTACAAACAATGGGTATTGAGTAATACTTCCAACACAATTCTCATTTCTTCGCTTTACCACTATATACGCACAAATTGTTACTTTTTTTATATAAATAAAATAGTGCACTTATGCCCAAAAACTCTAGGCATGTTCACTAGAGTAGAGTTCACGTGACCTTTTTGTCCCTTTAGAAGCATTGAAGATCTAATATTATTATTATATAAACAATACATATAAAACATTTGTTTTGCATTATTTTTTAAAAGTTTATATACAGGTTAATAACTTCACTAATTAATTAAATGTAGGTCGAGTTTGGACTAGAGTTAAGTATCCACTATAGTGGAGAGATCTAACGTTGGAAAAAATTATTGGGCCGTGGCAATGTCCCACCAAAGCTGGTTTCTTTGAGTGGCAGCAAAAATAGTGTTTAGGCTTTGAGCTCTCATCATTGTGTTTCAATAGTTGAGCAGAGCAGGGCACATACATGCAATATGGTGTTGCATTGATTGTCATATAACCTTTTTTTTTTTTTTTAAATATATGGTCAGATATTCGATTATCGAGTTTATATGCGTAAAAAATATCTATTGAAAATAGTCAATTCTTTAAATAAATTTTTAATATTTAAAAAAATTAGTCCTTTATTTTTAGCAAAAAGAAATATTTCGGATTCACCTGAAAAAGGACACGTACATTTCACATGCTATCTCGTAGTTTTAGCTTGATCGTCGGATCACGTGTGAAGATTAAAATAACAACTGTAGACAAACAGGGCGGGCAAACTTTTTTGGGGTTCTGTTTAATATTTTCTTTTTTTAGAAAATGGGGTTCTTAATTGATAATTTAAAAATAAATAATTTATTTAAATAAGAAAAATATTTTGTTCAATAAATATTATCAAATACTATTTTTATAGCTCTCCATTGGGTAAAACGTAAAAGTAGCAAAAATTATTGTTGGTGGAAATTGAACCTTGGATCCCTTGGTTATTAAAAATAAGCATTACCATCTCCTCTAGTTTTCAGTATTAAACAAATGTTACAATAATTAATATTTGAGGTCCCTTATTTTTTGGAACCCTGTGCAATTGGACACTTTGAATGGGCCCAGAACCAGCCCTGTCGACAAAGATGTAAAGCAATGCAAGCCCATTTACATATCGAAGGCAGCTAGACATAAAAAACCAACAATATCAACAGTCAAAACTATGTGAAGAAGGCAATGATCCAATAAGTTTCTGTCTTGGGACAAGTTTTCTACATTGGAATGGGATATTTTTCCATTGGTTGAAGCAATGTTATATAAGATAATTAATTACAAAATTAGTTATTTTAAGTTAAGGATCTTGCTACTTTTTAATATAATATATATATATATATATATATATATATATATAAAATGTTAGAAATGTATTTAAAATACCATGAGGTGCATTAATATTATTTTTAATAAAAAATTCAATTATAGTTTCACTTAAATGAAAAAAAATCATTTACCTTAAATTAAATCATATATCTATGATGGGATTCATATATAAGGTTTAGGTTTTAGATATTTTGATAAGGAAACAGAAGTAGCATTGCACTCCAATCGAAGAAATGAGTGTATGAATTATGAAGGTTATTAGAAGATTAAACCACTTTTAATTTTTTCCCCATGTGCAAGTCCCGTGTCTTTTTCCTTTACATAAATCACAACAAAGTAACCTCTGGTCGTTGGAGTTTATGCTTTGGATCAACTTATGGCATCGCTGCTCATTAGTTACTACTACGTGATTGAGCCCAAAATTTTATGGTGGGACACTTTGCAGTTTGCACCCTCCATTCACACACGGGATGGGACCATCCGGTACATACCCACAATTTACACATTTTTGAAATATGTTTTTTAATTAGTTTTTTATTAAAAAAAAATTGGCTTAATGACATTTTAGTTTCTTAGAAGAAGAAAAAATGTTCCAATTGTATAAACTGGAATCTTTCAGTTTCTTCTCATTTATAATCATGTTCTTTCTTTTTCTTTCATTCAATAGAATTAGTTAACAGAACAATTTATGCATAATATGACATTGAATAAATATAATATACAATTTTTTTTTTAAAAAAACATTGAATATTTGAACTACAATGACCTAAAAGAGTACTTTGATTGTTTGAGCTTTAATAAAGATATTTGGGCCAGCCTTATATCTATTTTTATTTATAAGATTTTTTTTATTCATATGAATTAAACATGATATTAAAGAGTTTATAACATATATCTTGTTCAATCAAATGAACTAGACCCCTTAATTCTACCTATAAAATATGAAAATTATAATTAGATTTGTTATTCATATATATGATTACGAAAATTATTTTTTTTATATATATAAAAAATATAGATATAAATATGAGTAGATAATACCTTACCTAAATTCACACAGATGTCATTCGAATGCTTGATTGTCCTTCTTCTTAGTGCATGTTTGTATTAGTCACACCAAATTAAAACTTCAACCACAATAAATAAATAAATAAAGACTACCCTTCTGATTGTGCATTAAATTAGTATATATAGAGGAATATATAAATCAATGGATATTTTTTGTTTTTCTTCTTTCAGATCTTTACATTTCCCATGCAAGTAGATCATAACAATCATGTGATATGAGCTTTCGAAGGTACTTTAAAGGAAATAAACTCACAAACTTAATGCTTAGTGTGGTGATGTGGGGTAGCAAATATCAGATTATGAACAAGAGAATACGATGAAGTTTGCCATAGTACAGATGTGCCAATGCTTATAATCCCCACATACTTGTAACTTTCGGGACAATGGAACTGCAACCTTCTAACATTACAAGCTTTGATCGCAACCTTTCACACTCGCTCTGTTTCATCTATTCATTTTTTTTTTTTAATTTCTCTCTTTAAAATTTAGAGCAAATAACCAACTCAATCTTTTGAATAGACGCAAAATTTGGATATTTTGTTATTTTTTAAGAATATTATTATCCGAGAATCATAATTCTTGATTCATTCCTCTCACCTGCTTCAGACTTTTTGATGAAAAAGAGAATTTTGGAGAAAGTATTCTCAAATGGATTAAGCACTTTGTACATCAGATATGAATATGATTAATGTAAAAAATTATCTTCTACATCAATTATAAAACATAACGGATGAAGAAAGTCGAAAATATTACTACAACAAAGACCCTATTCAGGATGACACCTCTTACTTGCTAGAGGACAAATGAACATCTAAAACAACTACAATCATGTAAGTACTTCTCAATAGAACTCGTTTGTCTATTTATTTTCTCCAAAATCTCCATTTTTGTCAAAAAGTCCATGCTTCACAGGGGTTAAATTGTCATTCACGAGACAAAATAGGTTGCACAAAATGATGTTCCATGAGTAGGTAGAGCACACAATAACGTGTCTGAGTAGGTATGATAATGAGACTCCGAAATACTATAACTTTCGTCTTGGGTAGTTGTGTGAATTTTTTTCACTATTTAAATTGAAACATTTTCTTTCAAAGTAGCTTGAGAATAATAATAAAATTCTTCATGCGATGGAAGGGAAAAAAATAAAATCAAGGAATAGCAGAGTTATAATTTGGTTGTTGTTTATTTTATTTCCTTTCTTGGAAGCCTAAGGAATTGATCTCCTTCTTATTAACGTTCCTATTCCTCTTATTAAAGAATACAGCACAAGCCCCTGACTAGTATACACATAATATTTCCAAAAACAGGTGGTGCAACACTGCAACACAACTTTTAGGCAAAACACATGCAGTTAATTCATGATATATATTGGTATTTGTTGAGACTTGAGAATCTTAATTGCAATAAATTAAAAGATAAAAATATTGTACTAGCATTCATAGCATACGAGACTCTGAGCAGATTTCTGACTACTGTTGCTTGCTTCTTAATCTTGTGTCTCCATGACTCCATCCAACAACGATATATGTGTTTGCTTTTGCGAATAACATAAAATTCGCCATTGTAATTTGCTC
This sequence comes from Glycine tomentella, assembly GCA_007407185.1. Taxonomy (NCBI): domain Eukaryota; kingdom Viridiplantae; phylum Streptophyta; class Magnoliopsida; order Fabales; family Fabaceae; genus Glycine; species Glycine tomentella. The sequence goes on along the minus strand of PYAF01004539.1, from coordinate 1,432,765 downwards.
GACGGATTCCTTATACTTGACTTACTTTTTTTTAGTATTAAACAACATATCTATAACTGCACTTTTTTTTTTTTTTTGGTAAAAGTGAAATTTAATGTTAACTTTAACAAAATAATTCTTTCAAAATCACAAATTTTCTGTTCAATAAGCTGTAGAGCATGCAATTAAACAAGTTACTCGATGCCGAAACATGAATATTTTTTTTTTTTAAAAAAAATTAGTTATGCCTTGCATTATGCATAATTATATAAACATAGATAGATGACAAGAAGTCACATTTTTTGGAAAGGTGTCAATCAAAGAACGAACTTGGCACTATATGAGCACCCAAAAATAAAAACATGGCATTATACGCAATAAATAAACAATAAACAAAGCTGGCTTTCTCAGTCTTACTTTAACTCTCAAGGCCAAGTGGCCAACGACACAATTGTCCTATTTTTTTGGCTAAGGGTTTGCAGACAACAATCACATCCCATAATCCCATTGTGTATGCTTTAAGAATGTATCAAAAAGTCCATGACCACTTAGAAGGAGCAAATTAAAGTTTGTAATTGAATAACAAAACATTTGGGAAAGAAAAGCTCATAGATATTGAAGATGAAGAAGCTCAGACAAAACAGTATAATAATAAGATAACAGAACTTAGTGTATCCACTTCCTTATCCTCTAGAACTAGAAGCATTTTTATTGGACAGAATCTAATTATTTATATAATTGAGGGAGGGTGGATCAAATTGTACATACAGTATTGTATAAAACATAAATTTCCAATTTCGCACGAATCTCATATCTAAATTCCAAAACAAAGTTATTTAGTTACATGTCACAGTCCACTGAAGAATCTCTTTCTCTCTCTTCAATTCCATGTCTGCCAACCACATTTATTTGTTTGCAATATGAATGTTGCATAGTAGCAGAAAATATCATTAACCAAATCAGTTCAGATTTGGTTTTATTATGGTTTTCATATAACGTTGGTACTTGGAACAACTGGAACATTTACATTGGTCCTTGAATGAGGCATTGAGCTTAAAACCTCGTCCTTTTCTTCCACCTTCTAAGGTGGGCTTCTCTTACTTTGTTTCCACTCTGTTTGATATTTTTTAATGTTATGCAAACAAAAATCCGTGTTGTCTTCTCTTCTTCTTCTTTTATTTTAGACGCAGAAGCCGGCATTTGTGTTCCCGTGTCTTTCCTGCTTTCTCAGTTTTTTGTATGTGACTCTGTCTCCAAAGTCTGTGTTTTCTATCATTGCCATACCCTTTTGCAGATTTACTTTATCAATGTCTTAAAACTTTTACATGTTTCATATTTTTTGCAGTACTAGATTGCATTGTTTTCTTTCTCGTTTTCTGGGAAAGTGATCACATAGTAGGTGAATATCAGAGCTCACACCACTCTTCAGGCAATGAAGCCACCTTTAAATGATGGCAAAGTAATTTCATCTTCTTCTTTTAGTTTAACAAAAGCGTAGCTGATTTTTTTTCTTTCTTTCTTTTTCTGTTTGTTTGCAACTTGCAAGATTTTTAGAAGCAAATGGTCGTTAAATGAGGCTATACAACATAAAAGCTCCTAAAATTATGACATAAATCAACGAACGTGTCACAGAGTTATTCATGCTTAATCAATAGTTTCAAGTTTGATTCATGAATATGAATATGATGACTTAGAGAAAAAAAGCTTTATTACTCGCAGTGGTCTTACTCGACTCCTGCCTGCATATTGCTTCTTGAAGAGGATACCTCATAAAAAAAGCTCTAAATAATTGAAAAATAAAACGGTTTAAAAGCTTAAACTAAGAACTACTTTAACCGTACGCATGGCCTTTTTTTTTTTTTTTTTTTTTTTTAAATTTCTCTTTAGGAATTATTCTTATGGATCATGCAATCGCTTTCTATATGAAGAGGTTTACGCTTTTTATCTAAATCTAAAACTGGGCTCTTTCACTTCTCATGAAAAAAACGTAGTCTTGTCCTTCTGCCTTTTCTTTTTCTTTTTCATGCATACAGCTTGTATCACAGATTTGATGCATCAGTTAACGTGCAAAGCAGGACAAGATGGAAACTCGAGGGAGCAAGGCAATGATGGCTGCAGAGGAAACCGTGAAAAATGGGCGTCGATCAAATAGAGAAAGAAAAATGGCTTTGACACAAGATGTATGTGCATGATGTTCATATTTCTTTTGTGATTGAACTCCCAAAGTGTTTATTCTACAACCCCTTTGGCAGTGTAGTTATGTTGTGTTCAAACTGTGCAGGTTGATAAGTTGAAGAGGAAGCTCAGACATGAAGAGAATGTTCACAGAGCGTTAGAAAGAGCATTAACAAGACCTTTGGGATCCCTTCCTCGTCTTCCTCCTTATCTTCCTCCACATGTCAGTATTTTCTTCATCTTTCCCTTAGTGCATAGATGGAACACAAAAGTGGCAATGCAGCATGTTTTTACACTGATTGAAGTGCTTCAGGAAATAAATTTAGGAAAACCTCAGATGAAGGCAGTTATCAATTGTATTTCAATTATATTAAATTTTTTAACTTTTTATTTAATTTTTTTAATACATGGAATTTTTAGACATTAGAGCTTGTGGCTGAAGTGGCAATATTGGAGGAGGAGGTGGTTAGACTAGAAGAGCAGATTGTGAATTTCAGACAAGGTCTATATCAGGAAGCTGTCTACATTTCCTCTAAGAGGAATGCAGAAAATTTGAGGGACTCAATGGACCAAAACTCCATCAGGAGATCCAAACATCAAAGATCAAAATCTTTGTCCCAAAGTGAGCTTAATTCAACTACCATGGCTAGGCCTCAACTTTCTCTTGCTAGAAGTGCTTCCAGTAGAAAGCTGTTCTCTGACATTGTTGTTGATCACACTGGTAAGCTAGTGAACGGGAAACAATTGCACATGAAACAAGATTCACTATCATCAATCCGAGAAGAGGGATGGCGAAAAGAGAATCCACTGTTTTATAGCTCTCTGAAGGATAAGCAATCTCCAGAGAAGAAAACGGCCAAAGTCATTACTCCAGTGAAGAAGTCTCCAATCAAAAAAGAATCAGCTGATAAGTTTGTAGATCACTTGAAGTTACAGGTATCCAACAGTTTTCAATTAGTGCTATTTAATGTGAAAAATGATTGAGATGTGATTTTAACAATGATTTGTTTTGCTAGTTCAGATGGAGGGGAGATTAGTAGATGAAGAAACAGCTGAGAGATTAGATGATAATGTGTCAGAAGTTGATAGCACACCCAACAGGATTTCGGAGGATATTGTCAAGTGCTTGTGTAGAATATTTGTGAGAATAGGCACATTCAAGGAAAAACTAGGGGAATCAAAAACACCTCTCAGTTCTACATCTGCATGCAGCAAGGAAAAGGATCAGTTGTGTGATCCATATGGTATATGTTCAGAATCCAAAATGAGGGATATTGGTACATACAATAGTTTGTGTGAGATTAAAGCCTCCAATGTTGACCTCAGTCGAACAAGATATGTATTGTTTCTGATCCATAGGTTAAAGTAAGTTATAACAGGTTATTAAGCTGTTGGTTGATACTTGATAGTTGATACTATGGGTGTCTATCTAAACTAACAGACATATTCAGGTTTCTACTCGGGAAACTTGCCTCTGTGAACATGAAGGATCTTACTCATCAGGAGAAACTTGCATTTTGGATAAACACTTACAATTCCTGCATGTTGAATGTAAGATACCTTTCTGTCACTGATTTACTACTTCTCAAAACAACGCAAGGCTGAAGAATTAGGCCTTTGTTTGAGGACTTGATTTCAATTTGATATCATCTTAGCTTGCCAAACATGTTGAGGGTAACCATGATTGTTTGGGTGTATATTTTAGGCATATTTAGAGCATGGCATACCCGAGAGTCCTGAAATGATTGTAGCATTAATGCAGAAGGTACAATAATCTCTCTAATATTCTCAATTTGTCTTTTAAGAACAAGTGTTCAAAGCAGCAGAAACAATAAACCGTGCTGCCATCCCATGCTGACGTGAGAGAATTTCTCAGTGCTCTTCAATCTAAACTTCTAACGACTGTTTTTTGCCGCTAGAAATTAAGAAAATACTAATAAGACAGTATAATGAATAAAAAACATCCCATCATTATTCTATGTATTTTATGACAGATTGAACTGAAGTGTATGCACACATGCACGCGCATATACACACTATTAAATATTTAGTGTCCTGTCAAGATGAAACTCTAGATAAACATTCAAGTTAACTAAAACTTGGCAATGCTTTTGAAGGCAACAATAGAAGTGGGGGGCCAGCTGCTCAATGCAATTACAATAGAGCACTTCATCTTGAGACTTCCTTATCACCTGATGTTTGTAAGTGCATAATCTCCTCTCTTGCCTATGCTTTCAGAGGTATAAAAAGTTTTTCTATTTTTCTGAAGTCCTTGTCATGCTTTGTAGATTACAATTCATCTATTGATTTTCATCTTTTCTTCCTGCTACAGACCTGCCCAAAAGCTGCAAAACACGACAAGATGAAATTGCGAAGCATATTTGGCTTGGAATGGTCAGAACCCTTGGTTACATTTGCACTTTCCTGTGGAAGCTGGTCTTCACCTGCGGTATCTTTGTTTCTCAAATTAGACAATATTATTATGTGGACACTGACTAATTACTTTTTTTAACTATAACTTGGTTTGTGATCAATTATTAGTCTGACAATGTATGACGAAACCAAAGATGTCACGGTTCTGCTAAATTTTTTGCTTAAATATATTTTGGATTTTTTTTCAGAAAAAATATCTCGTATGGTTGAATATTACCAGACCAGGTGTTATATTATGAGAATTTGAAATATCTGGTATAGGAATTAAGAAGACATGCGTGGATAAGCTAAGAGATTCACGAAATCATTATAATACAAAATTAAACCGAGTAAAAAGGTTGCCACTTTTCCATTTTTCATTTTTGGGATCAATAACAATGTTAGTATTATTAAATGCTACATGCTAAATTTCTTTCTTGATGTGGATAAAATCTTTTTTATGTTTTTCCCTGGTTTGTTGAATATTGATGGAACAAGTGTGTTTTTATTTTATTAAGGTTAGGATATACACAGCTTCACAAGTTGACAATGAGCTGGAAGCAGCAAAGAGGGATTATTTACAGGCAGCAGTTGGCATTACAAAAACAAACAAGTTAATAATTCCAAAGTTACTAGATTGGTATTTACTTGACTTTGCAAAGGACTTGGAATCTTTGTTGGATCGGGTTTGCCACGAACTACCCATTGAACTGAGAAAGGAAGCAACTGAATGCCTTGAAAGAAGGGGAAAACAGCCCCTTTCGCAGCTGGTACAAATCATGCCCTATGACTTCAGTTTTAGGTTGCTTTTACACCAATAAACTTAGAGAGGTACTGTTCACCACTCAACATTTCAGTCAGCACAGATTTCTGAATTTTATTGTGGTAAACTTTTGTATATGGTATAGTTCACACGAAAAGTACATTATCAAAATAATGTGATGTATTCACTTGGTAAAGGGTTTTGACCTTTTTGGACACTGTAATTGGGTCCGTAGAAAGGCTTTTGCAGGAAATATATAGAAATGGCGGTTTCTTATAAAGCAAACTTGTTTATTGTCTGAATCAGCATCTGTGTTTCTATGTTCACAAATGGTCAATATAAGTTAGAAAATTATTGGAAAACAACATTCTGTAATTACATAGAAAGCGTCACCTGGATGGCAATTGGAAAAACAAAAGGAAAACCCAGGCCATCACAAATAATAAAAAAAAAACTGAAGTCGTGTGTGCACAAAATGTAGAAACTATAATTTTCCTAGACTTGTGAGAATTTTCCCCAGTTGTATATATCCCTCCCTACGATGGAGTTGTGTCTCTCTGTACAACAGCATTGCAAGGGAACACACGGTACAAGCAAATCTAATCTGGGTGACTCAACCAAATGGTGAAGGAACTGGTCCAGTGACTGCATCTGATCTTTTGATGCTTCCCATTCCACAGATTATGCATCCAGGTGCAGTCACAGCTGAAAATTTGGATCCACAGAGATCACAGACATCATATCCAATGGTTGACAGCCTGCTCAATGTGGCAGCACAGAATTGCGATGGATCTTCCAATGGGTCAATGGACTTATTAGTCAAACCCCTCTGAACACACAAGTCGATGAGGCTCCTAAATTCCTCCTGCTTGCTTGGAGGTGCTTTAGACAATAGTAGTTCTAACATCTGCTTGGAATATACATAATTTTGTACCTCCATATTTCGTTTTATGGCAGTTCGAATGCAATTAATTCTGTGCTTGGCGAGAAGAGGCAATGAACCCAGATGGCGTGAAAGTCTAGCCATCTCATCTTTTGCACTAATTGCACTTGGGCCATGAACTCTTTGTAAACGTCCAATTTCCTGTAGTCAAGACACCCTTATAGTAATATAGGAATAAAGACTTTCAATGCAACAATAAACACAGCTTTAAGTGAGCTGTCATTGCTTACTTAGCTACACAATAAATATTCACAGCATGGAAAATCTGTAACTAAAGTTTTACAACAACACTGCATTATGGCCTAGAGAAACAGAAGCTCAATTACCTAATTTACTTGTAGGCCAGAGTCCATTCTATCCATGCCATTAGCAATTGAAGCATAGTAATATTACCTGAAGAAGAGTGACTGTTATCTTGTATTGAGCACAGATTGTTGCTTGAGCTTTTATATCACTTCCACGAGATTGTTCTTTAGCTAATGCAAGAAAAGATTCATCAAAGCAAGACAAAGCATCTGAAAGATGATTTAATTCAAGGTGAGCAAGTCCAGTCTTGAAACATACAGAAGCAGCAGCTTCTCGGGGAACCTGTCAAGTGAGCCATGAGATGGGGAACCCAAAATTAAATTATACAAACTAATAGATAGGAAACTAGAACTATAACACAGTTTTATTGAAGGAATCTCTACAAGGTCCTTTAGCTTCTGGTATTAGTGTCATATAAGGATTTGTATAAAATAAAATATCAAAGATAAGGACTCAAACAGAAGAAAAATGGCAGATGCTAAGACTCTTCAAGGTCTTTGCTTCCTCCTTTCCCAATCCCCACTCATCTCCCTTCTCTGTATTCTAATTCACTAACAGAATCAAGTCACTTCCCCACCTGTCATCTGTGGAGTTGTTACAATACACTCTCCCAAACTAATTTTCTCTCATGTCATGTCCCCACTATCCCACCTGCTTCTAATTCCTTGCTGTCCTTTCCTTTAGTAAAGCTGACTTCTTGGCTGTGGCATTATCATAAGTAATCACTGTTTATAAGCACAAGAGCTCAATCATAATTTTTTTTCTTAACAAACCTATTTAATTTATTCTCTATACCTATCATCCACTAAATGATTAAAGGAAAAATCATAAAATGAGAATTTCTGTTTATGCTACATGGCTGTTCAATCCAGTACATCTAATTCTTGCATGTATTGATTGTATTCCCATATTTTTAATATTCTGGTTAAAAAAGCATTACTCATCCCACATGTAAATATATAGGCATGCATGTATGAATTTATACCTGTCCAGGTCGTACAGAAGATGGTGGAGAACCAGTTTGGGGAGGCTTTCCTGAATCAGAAGTATTTGGTACTCCAAATATACTAAGATCAAGAGGTTGGCTAGAAGTTGGTTCCTGCAGCTGTGGTGGGGCCATGGCTGCAGCCTGAGCTGAGGATTGTGTTGGGACACCACCATCAGGAAGTCCTCCGGACTCAATAGGAACCACAGGCTGTTGAACAGCTTGAGGAGGAACATCATCTTGAAGACTAACATCAGCTTTGGAAGCACTAACCTGGTTATGAGTTTCCTTGCCACTTTCAGCCCCTGCAGCAAATTTAGAGAGATATGTCCCAGCAGGAGCCAGTGAAGCAGCGGCCTGAAGGGATGGAATTGTATTCTGAAAGAAGTCTTCTGGAATAGGTCCTAATTTTTTTCCCCCACTGGCAACCCCAGTAGTTGGCTGTGAAATTGATTCTGGTTGAGTCAAGATATCTGTACCAAACAGGTCACCTGGAGTTGAAACAGTACGAGCAGACACTTCAGTAGCTGCAGGTGGCAGAGATAAAATCTGGCCAAGATCTTGGGATACACTGGTAAATGATCTGCTCCTTGTCGGAGCTAACCCTTCACTTAGTTTAAATTTACTAGTGGCTTCTTTAATCTTATTCACATCCACAGTAGAAGAGGCAATTGGCTTGTCTCGTATTCTAACATGTATTTTTTTGGTTTTTGATACTCCTTCCTCATCACTGCTACTATCAGCAGCAGCAGCTCCATACATGGATTTCTTAAATTCTTCTGCTGCTTTAGCCTGTTCATCAGTAGAGGAACAGGCAAGCTGTTTGTTAAGACTTAATGGACCACCTTGTGAATTATCAACTCGTTGATTAGATATGGGTTTAACTGAAGATATTTCAAGACCATTTGCTTTAAAATCATTTCCTGCACGGATGAAGTCTTTAACTAAACTATCTTCCCTTACCTCAACAACACTGCCTCTTCCTTTAATTGAGCCTACATACACGCCTATATGATCTAAAATAATGGATGGAATTGCACCATCATCAGTCTTCATGTATGGCAACACCTCTGCAGCTAGTTCCCACTGAGGTATATCCTTTGCATTAGTAGGGATTTTGATTTCCCAGTCTCCACCACCCCATTCAGGTCCTTTAGGAACCATACTCTCTGCAGCAAAGTTGGCAAATATGCCTTGTGTCCATCCAGAAGAACGAACCCGTAAAATCCTTTCACAATGTCGCCTCAATTCTGAGTCAAGAGCTTCGTCTTCCAACTTCTGAGCAAGACGCCTCATAGCACTAGGATTAAGGTGGCATATAAATAGATCAAGCATGCTCTCGTAATCTGCAGTAATTTCAAAGGTTTCTTTTGCTCTATCAAACTGGCCAAACCTGCAAGTATCTTAAATTACGAAAGTGAACAAACCTTTAAATCACACTAACTAGTCAAAGAACTAAAGTATCACCATCCATACAGCGGCTCATCAAATAGTATGATAGTATGAGATGAGTAGAATATTGATGTGGACTACTAATTATGATTACCATATCTCTTTATTTAAATCTTGAATTTTCCACTTTATTTGTTTCTTTATATTTTCCTTTCTAGATGAGATCTGCATATTGAAATCACTAATTTCACATTTGTAAAAGACAAGGTTCGTGGAAATATAATCTGTTACAGATTGTTATTTCTAACTATACCTAGAAACTACTCGTTTTAGTCTCTACACTTAGAAACTATTTGTTTTAGTCTTTATAAATACTCTTTTTAACTCATTTTAGTCCCTACACATACACTTTTTAATCCGTTTTAGTGTCTACAATTTTGGACATAACGGTAAAGTTGTATCTTAGTGATTGGTTGGTTTTGGGTTCAAATCTGAAAATAGTCTCTTTGCATATGCCCTTTAGGCTGCGTCTAATTACCCCCCCCCCCCAACCCAAATCTTTGCATAGTGAGGAGCCTTTCGACACTGGGGGTACTCTTTTTTTTTTTTTTAGTGTCTACAATTTTTGGAGGGAAGGGACGAAAACAAGTATTTTTTAGCTGTAGGGACTAAAGTGTAAAACATTGTGTAGGTATAGGATCAAATGAGTAAATAAATCACACAAGAATAAGATCCTATTTAGATAAACTTCTCCATAAGTACTTTAAGAGAATAAAATAAAAAGTTAAAATGAATTGAACTTCTCCCATAAAAAAATCAATTTATGCACCTTAGCTTTTGGAGAAGTTTATTGAGAGGGGTTTTATATTAAGGACATAAGTTGATTTTAGCTTATGGGAGAAACTCAAGTCATTTTAGTTTTTTATTTTCTTCTCTAGTGCTTATGAAGAAGTTTATCCAAACAGTTCCAAAGCCACAATCATTAGTGTATGTTATTGATGATATGCAACAACCACTAAGAAGTTCAATAATCAAGCCTTTTCTTGCTAGATGGGTCAGCTACACGAATTGAAAGACATCATAACGTTCTATTATAAATCATATCTATAGACAAGCAATTGAAACATTCACTAAAAAGTTAATTAAAAAAAAAACTACAGTTTACAAATATAATATAGAATCTTAGATGCATAATTGCTTAGCTATTGGCTGAGATAAGAGAGTAAAACCTTACCAATAATAACAAGTAATAATTTGAGAAAATCAATAATGATGGAACACATAATCACCATATTTCAGCAGTTCCTTTAGATACATAGCAGTTCCTTTAGATACAGTAGCAGCATCAAAAGTACAATGAAGTTTCGTAGTTACCACTACTAACCTGAGACAGTCATAACCCAACTGCCTGAACCTGTGAAATAAATGAGATGTAGGAGGACATCGTGGATAATCTCTTGAACGTAGAAATTCGTCTTTCAGAACAGACAAAGCAGAGGAAAAACGAAGAGCTTTCACAGCATAGACACCCCGCATCACCTGATGTCAAAACTCGACATCCTTAGAAGATCAGATAGACCAAAACTAAAAAAAAGACAGAGAATTCTATCCCTTACCTGGGTGAACTGTGGACCAGATTGAGATAATGACACAGCTAAGTCTCCACAAACAGGAGAACCTCTAGCTAGGATGTCCAGAGACCTAGGTGTTATGCGCAAGCTGTCAAACCTTCATTCAAATAAGAATTTACAGTGTCACCGTGTCAGTTGTTACCAGCTTTAACATAGATAAAGAAATGTTGAAATAGATCTTGAAGTCTTAAACATTCTACCCTATATAGAAAGAAGTTAGATTTTTCTTATAGCAATAGGTAGCAAAGAAGCACACCTTGAAGTTATCTGGTATAGTATTTCTGATAAGTCAAGCTTCTGCTCAAAACTTTGTTGCATTGTGGCAAATCCAATAAGAAGAGGCTCTAGAAGACCAACAAGACAACTTTTGATCTCAACCCCCTTCTTCTGTTTAGGATTTATTTCCGTGGGGCTAGCAAGCAACAACCGATCATTCAAAGCACCAATCAAGACTGCATAAGGAATTTATAAAAATAGATCCGTAGGACAATACACAAAAATAAAAATGTTAGAGCATGAGTTAATTAGTCTTTTAATTTCCCCATTTCAGTTTTTACTCATACAGATTTGTTTCCCTGTAGTTAGTTTTAATTTCATTTCCTTTAATTATGATAGCAACATTCTCTCCTGTAAATACTAGGTCAAAATTAATTAGTCAGTATATATTTGTAGTGAGATGCAAACTATGCAGGGAGTATTGTATACAAACAGACCCGCTTCATGATATTATATACGTTCTTGGGTGGGAATCCGGTGACTTGGAAGAGCAAGAAGAAAAATTTAGTTACAAGATCAAGTGTGAATGCAGAATTTCGGGCCATAGTCCAAGGGATTTATGAGTTGTTGTGGATTTTTTTGGTGAAGTACATAAAATGAGCAGGCTAAAAGCCTGAGTAGTTCTGGATGAAATAATTCTTGATAATTTTAAAGTATTAGGCCTCTATGACACATCTGCAGCAACAAATTGCCATAGCATTGCACAAAACATAATCCAGTTCAGCATGGTAGGACAAAACACATAGAGATAGACTGATATTTCATTAAGGAGAAACTGGACAGTGGGCTTATAACAACATCATATGTCCTTTCCCCATCAATTGGCAGATATACTAAGGGACTTCCCACAAAGCACTTTCAAGGTCTTTCTTATGAGATAGGAATGATAGATATCCATTCACCAACTTGAGGAGGATTGTTAGAGCATGTGTTAATCCTTAAACTTCCCTGATTCTGTTTTTATTTGTACAAATTTGTTTCCTGTAATTAGTTTCCATTTCATTTCCTGTAATCATGATATGAAGATTCCTTCTTTCATGTAAATACTAGGTTATTATTAATTAGTCCATTAGTATATATCTGTAATCAGCCTGAGCACAATTAGTTGACAAAAAAGAAACCACACAACAGTTCGCTAAGATATTGTGATACTGATACCCAGCATGCAATAAGAACATTACCTGCATAAGGCATACTAGTTGACAGTATAGTCCTTACTTTTCCATCCCAGCCAAGTATACTAATTGCAGTGGCAGTAGAAAAAAGAAGGGCAGGACCAACCCATAAGAGTGATCTAAAGTAGGCATCAGTTAAGGCTTTAAAAACGAGAATATATCCAACTGAAATATGAAATTTATGGACTTCTTGGCTGAGTAGGTGTGGAAAGTGGGAAGGCAGAAATAGAAAATAGAGTGAACATGATTTTCAATCTAAGTAATGGCTTCAAGTGAAAGTGAGGACAGTTTATGTTCCATCTCCTTCCATATTTTCCACCTGATCAATCAAGCGCGTAATTAATAGGAATAAATGGTTCCTTGATTTTAATTGAAAAAAAAAAATCTAAGGATATTGAAGGAAGCCCCTTGTCAAAATTTGTCGAAGTGCCTGCAAGTATGTCAAATGCTGCCGAAACAGTAAGTACTCTATGTGTTGTTAAAATCCCTGCAACATGTCCCCTAAGAGTCTCTTGCCAGTACACCTGCCAAGTTTGAACAAACATGTATTTGCTACCAAGCAGAACCATGATAAAGTCATTTGATATTATTTCCACAAACAAGGAACCCTAAAACTATAGAGTAATGATCTTTACCAAAGGGAGGCATGGCTCTAAAGAGGCCCTTGGATGCTAAGAAAAGGCCTTTGGTTATAATACCCATAAGACAAGGGAACAGTTGGCTAAATAAACATACATGCATTTGACTTAACACAATCAGAAATGCGAACCAACACGCACACCTATTCCTCTAAAATTTTGGAAGACTTCCAAATAGGGGCAGAGGCCAAGAGTTTAAATTCTACCTATGGAAATGTCAATGTGGTGTAGGTTTTGACATCCTCCGTCCACCCATAATCATCTTCAGAACACGAGATCTATAGGAATTCAACATAGAAATATAGAATGACAGACGGTGACAATGCATAATACAAAATTTTATCTTTTTGTCCCTTAAAATCTACAAAATTTAGTCCCTCCCATTTTATGGCAACCATGTTAATTGAAGTTTCTCAAAAGTAGACTGCTGACGCTGACATGAGCAAGTCTGATTAGTTCTGTTGTACTAGAGATTATGATTCTAGTTAAAATTTCATCTCCATAAGATGGAAGCAAGGGGACTGCATTATGTAAAATTTATGAGTTTGAGAGAATAATTGAGAAGACTATGTATGAAGGACTAAAAGAATATTACTCTAAAATTTATGGATATAAAATATTTTTTTAGAAAAGAAGGAATTTTAAATAAACACCCTTCCATTTGTCTCCACTTTTTTTTTTTTCTTTCTTTTTATTCAATCTTATCCCTGACTTTTTTTCCTACTTAATTTGCACACAGCAGGTGTGCACCACTACTAGTTCTAGTCATAATTAAATAAGGACGCTACTGAATGATACCTGAAGTACAATCTCATTTCTTTTCAACTTGATTGACTTTTTGCCCTTACTCTTCGTTGATATAAAATGACCACTGAATTTGGAAGATGAATTGGAAAGGCGGTATCCTTGTATGAGCTTTACTAATCCAATTTGGTTCCCATGAGAAGCAAACATCAAAGTTGAATCTACAACCAGAAGAAAAAAAATCAATACTTAATACTGCTAATAAAATAATGGCAAGCATGTAAAAATGTGTGTTGATGGTAAGGGAAAGGATCAGCTGACACCAGTTTCGGACTTGATATTATTTACATTCGGTGATTTATTCTACAACATTGTGTTGACCAATCCCAACCATTGAATATGAATAAATATTATGTAAATCTTGCAAGGTAAATGTCCAAAGCTTTAAACAAGAAAAATTTACAGAAATTGGTAGATGTTTCCATGTATTTGAAAAGCATGGTATACAAATATCTTCAAGACTTTTTGATGGAGTTCGAAAGGTCTTCAATATGAAATTTCATGTGCGTGATGTATATAATACAAATTTTAATACAATAGGAGGCAATTTTTTTTTTTTTTTTTTTGCATAAGATTGGTTTGATTTACTCCAGTATCAATGGACCCCATCCCTACAGACGCACACAACAACATACAAATATACATGTATTCAAGCACCTAAAGGAGTAGAATAGATACGATCAACTTCAGTTTCAAACATAAATGGCATTGGGCCACTAATTGAACCAACGCTAGTTTCTGTAGGTTGATTTTCTTCAAAAAGTTTATCATTTTCCTTAGCTTCTTGTGAGGCTCCTCCTGATAGTGTATATACTGCCAACCCTGTCTTGTCATCATCAAGAATAGCAAACTGATTTTCATTGGGACCAATAAATGCAACATCTCGACCTGTAGACAATTACTTAAATTATTTACAGCACACAATGCAAGACCATACTCAGGCAGAAAGAGAAAATAAATGTATTCCGCGCATATAAATAATACCTTTCACTGTGCTGCTTTTACTGTTTGATGTCTCTGCATCAGTATTTTCCCGGTAAAGTACAACTTCATTTGTAGTACCACTAAATTCATAAACTACAAGAAATAGGTGTTGCTTTTTACTGTAAATCAAGTATTTTGCTTGATACTCCACACTTCGAGGAATCTATACAAATTTGCTGAACATTAGAAGATTGAATATTATTTTCACTTGTAAAATATAAATAGTTATAACACATCAATTGTCAAGAGCTGTATGTGCTTTTATTTCAAAATTTCAAATAATTAAGGATTTTAGAAGATTTAGGTACCTAAAATCAAGATTATATTATTCAAATCTGATGTTTTCTGATTCTTCCTTATTTTTCTCCTTATATTTATTTTGTAATCATAATGATTAAGATCTCTCCTAGCTAGCTGCCTCACTAACTCGTGTAATTTTGATCAATCAATAATAAGAAATATCATTTTCTTCTCCCATCAGAGCTTCGGCTCTGATCTTGTGTTCGCCCACCATGTCTTCGATGAATTCTGAAGTTGACGAAGCTGCATGATCATCACTAGTGGTCGATGCTCTGTCCTTCGGTTCCATTTCACAGCTTATAATCCAAAAGCTGAATGGATAAGGCCAGGCATTTCAAGTCTCAAATTGAGAAAACATGGAACAGAAGTGCAACTGAGTCACTCTCTTTCACTAAGGAACTATCAGACTCTTGTATAGGTTTTTTTTCTACTGAAGTGTCTGTTGGTACCAAAAAGGTATCTCTTTTTCTACTGCTCTTCTTAGTACTAAAGAAAATTGTAAGACCCATGGGTCATTGATTCTAGAGCTATTCATCACATGCCTAATTGTTCATAGTTGTTCTCCATGTATAGTCCTTGTACAAGTCATAAAAAGATCAAAATTGGATATGGTATCTTTTCTACTATACTTAAGTACCTTTTCACAGAAAGTGGCAAAAATTCTAACAAAGGACTGTTTAGACCTAATATTGAGTTCTTTATAAGCAAGTTGGACATGCTCGACATCTGGGCACCAACTTGGGGGGTGGAGGGGTGTTTACAGTTATATGTGTTTTTATTTTAAATTTAATTAAGGATTAAAAAGATTTAGGTAGATAAGATCAAGATCAAATTATTCAGAAATGATCTCAAATGATTCTCCTTTATTTATCTCCTTATATTTATTTTGTAATCAAGGTGATTAGAATCTCTCCTAGCCAACTCTACCTATATAACTCTCATGTAATTGTGATCAATCAATAATATGAAATATCAATTTTTTTCTCCTAAAATTTCATCAATATTATGCAAATGATAAAAACTATAGAAATCAGATATACAACATGAAATTTGTAAAACTTACTGCTCCCTCTAGTCTCTACATTACCGAATTATAAAGCTTCTTGTAGATACTGTCAGATCCAGATGAAAGATTATATGCCATAAGATTGGGTCCATCCACATAGAATGCTCTGACAGGATAATGAAGAACTCGGTTCTCTTTATTGAAGAAATTTAGCTCCAAATGAAATGGCTGGTAGTGGCATAAATGGTATCAGTTGATTGAAGAAAAATGTCTATGGAAAATAAATCAATTTCAAAATCAAATGTCAAAGGAATCTTGCCTGTATAACTGGAATGTCCTTCAGTTGATGCTTGGTGTCTAGAATAGTGATGAGGGGCAAGCGTGATATTGGAGCACTTTTTGTATTGCCTTCCATAAAATGCTACAAAAAAAATGTAAAAGAACAAAATATGAGTCAGGGAGCTAGAAGATTTTAAATGCTTCTAAGGAGATTAAGTGCAGGATTGTAAGGAAATTTGATCCATCCAATTTGGTGGTCAAACTTAGAGTCACATGTAAACCATTGCATCATATATAACTATAAGAAAGAGAAAATATAAGAAATATACACTGTAAAGAAAAGCCTTCCTTGCAATGTCTAATATTGTAAGATGATTGTGGCTGCAAGGAAGAGAGGAAACAGTCAACAATAACTCAAAATAATTATGAAATGTCACTAATTACATGTACTAGATAACAAACATAAGGAGAAAACAGTCAAAAGTAACGAGTAGCAAAGCAATTTGAACCCTTTTAATTAAAGCACCTAAATTGTGTCATCAGTGGACCTCATATCCAAGTAGAAGCTGCATCTAACACTCAAACACTGTTGTTGCAACTAAGCCCAATGTGCAAGTACAGATATCAAGTGTAATTTCATAATCCAAATATAATCTAGTACTGCCCAGTCAAGTTTTAAGACTAAAAATCAGCACAATTAATAGGGAGATTTAGAGTCAGAACAACATAATGTAACACAGTGGATTCTAACCACCAATTTTTCCATAAAATACTAGTTATATTTTCCTCTACCCAGTTGCAGAATTCAACTCACCCTTTCAAATGATGTTCTTGTAATTGAGCTTGAAGCTGATGATCTGCTAGCACTCCAGATGAACCTAAGGCTGACAATTTTTCTTTCCAAGTAGATGCTGCATAGCATCTCTATCATTAGCATATATCTCATTAAAGAGCTAGATTGAAGCAGTAATTATTATGCAAATATGGTCAAATTAAGGTATATAAGTGAGAGACAATCCTCTCTTACAAGCCAAGTTTTTAAGGTTGAGTTAGGGTCCAGACCCAAATTCTAAGAAAAATATTGTCAAATATTAAAGGCTCTTTAACCTTGATATAGCTAAATAGAAATCAATCACCTGACGATCCCCGTGCACTTTGCAAAACTGAAAAAAGTTGCTTTCTCCTTTCTCTACTGTATGTGGTCTTATTTTTCAAAGGGTCTCCACTTGTTACATTCTGTTAAAATAAACAACAAATTCATAAATCAAATATTCACTGGCAAAAAATGTATAAATAATGAAGGTTGCACGTAACTGCAAACACGAGTGCCGCTAAATTAGATTTTGGATGAAATTCTAAAGCCTTAATGCGTGGTAAGGGATACACTGCTTCTCCACCCTGTTGAGAAAGGATGCGAGGGATATCAAGTGATTCAATTGCTGCATCGAATGTAAAAAGTATTAGCCAACAAAGTTTAATGAAATGAATAATAAGAGAGTGAAGCAAGATAACTGTTGGTATGTTTCTTCTCTGTATCTTTCTCTATGTCAAAACATTCTATACAGGAGGTGGGTGTAGCAGCAGAAATTTGCATGACAAATAATATAAGAGAACCAAATGGTCAAAAACCAACAGAAAAATCAGACTAGAGGCTGAAAGAGTCAAAGTTAGCTAACCCGCAGGCTCAAAAAAACTAGCTGGCATAGGAGGTGTGTTAGGATTAACTATAACCCGTGTTTTCCAAATTTGCAGACTTCCATCCCTTGATAGGGTTACAAGTAAATGCAATGTGGTTAGCCAAGAAACTGATGTTATTGGTTGTGATCCAACTTGTGTTCTGAAAATGAAATAATATAACGATGATACAAGGTCTCTCAGTTACAAAATGGGGAAATTTCAACCATAGCCAACAGTTACTCACAGTCCAATCATACTAGGTCTCTCAGTTGATACATCCCATGCCAGTAGTGTACCACGTCGATCACCAACAAATATCCATTCTAGAGTTGGGTGAAATGCAAATGCACCAGCACCATTAAGCTTTATAGTATTGTCAACTGAATAGGAAACAAAATATAAATAACACTAAGGATATGACTTACAAGAGAAATATAAACCATGTCAACAAGAATAGAATGTGCCAGGAATCAACTCACGTTGAAGAGTGTAATGAACAGCATAGGTGTGAATATTATATGCTCGAATCAAACCTTCCGCATAAGCAACATACTGGACAGAAAAGCAACGGAATCAAGAAGGACAGAGCTGAAATAACATTAGAAGAAAGACTGGAGACTAAGTCTTTCCTACAGCCAAATATATAACATGAAACTGTCAAAGGTGCCGAGAGATATATTGAATACCAGAACAGGCAGGCGAGGATGACAAGCAAGATTCACAATAGGCTTTTTCAGGTCTGTCTTGATTTTTGTGGGTGCTCTACCGCCTTCAACAGTTCCAACAACTCCATTTATGCAAAAACAGACATAGCCCAAAAATATCAAGATTAGTAGTCAAACTGGGGACAATAGCATGTATAACCTCACAGATGAGAAATCAGACATCCAACCTGTCACACTCATCCGTTTATGTAATCCAAAAAACACAATAGATTGTAGTGGGGTCAATGCTAGATGAACTTCTGTATCAGAAGAAATTTGCTCAGTCTTCTTCTCTGGTGAATGCAATACACATGTTTGCTCGAAGTCAAAATCACAAGATCGTATTGTAGAATCCTATAGATGGAAAAGCAACAGATGTAATAAATATAAAAGAACTTCACAGTCACAACTCAACATATAAACAAATAAAGAACAGGATTTAGCAACATTACATTCAGGAAAAACATAGACTAAATGGTTCTATCTCCCAAGCAACAGGAAATCAATAAGTATAGAGAAATGTAATTTTCCCAACAAGTAAAACAAAAATTCGCTACACTGGATTATCTAAGCCATATGTTAGAGAATGATAACATCAGAATCTTAAAGGTAAAGGAAGACATAACACCAAGCTCATAAGAAATTCCCTTCAGTAAAGAGACTCCAAAAAGGGAGAATGACAATCTGACCAAATACCGAGGTATGATTTAAATAGAAAAAAGGAATTAGTAAATTATCTTCCCAAAAAAAATCCAATTACTCGAAACCTCTCAACACACCATCTCTGCTGCCTTCAAAACAGAAGAAATATTTAGTATGGAAATACTTTCTTAAGTAGAACACTTTTTTTTCTTATTTAGAAGGACAAAAGGAGCAAAATTCAACCAAATTGCAGTCCAAATCTCATGCATAAATCCATTGTGTCCACTTTATTGTTAAATCGTGCACACCTATATAATCTCCAATTTTTTTCTCCCTAAAATTGTATTTTTCTGAACTGAACTTAACCATGCAAAATACTTCAACAATGTCCTACAATGTTATCCCCATTATGTTAAATATACACATGAGGACCTGATTTGCACTTTGTTTCATATCTAGCTAAAAATACAAAAAGAGCATTTCTGAAAATTTATCGACTCTTAGAACAACTCTATAGACAATAATAACACATTAACCCTAAATACAATATTTGTAATATTTTGCCCTTCCACAGTCCATACTTCAATGTGAGAAAAAAGATTCACAAGTTCCATTGAGAACTGAAGCCCCAGAAAAAAAAAAAACCGTTAGAATACAACAAAACTTTTATCCCACTTAGTGAAGTTGACTATATTTGATCATACAACGTCATTAGGCTCAGTTAAAGACCAAATCCTTATAGATATATTCATCATGAGATTCCTCTTAACAACTTCCCCCAATGTCTTTTTTGGTCTCCTCCCTCCCCCTTTTCATAAAACTAAAAATCATGCAATATACTCTCCTAACTGGTACTTCTAGTATCCTTCATTTGTGCATCCTCAAACCACCTCAATTGATTTCCTGACATCATTTCATCATTTGGTTTCACACCAATGTCTCCTCCAATACAAACCTTTCATATCTTAAATTACTACTATTAGTATAAACTAAAAAAAAATAAAATCACATTTGCACATAATAGAAAAGGGTAAAATATGTATTTCATCTTCATAAATTGAAAAATGTTCGGAATTTGTCATAGCAAATTTTTAGTACATTTTTCATTCTCACAAAAATGAAATGTCTCATCTTTTGGCCTAGAACATTCATGTAAATCCAAACATATAATGATGACTTTTTTACATCAGTTATGCATATAATCAATGGGAAATGTAGCGTTTTTTACATCAATTGTGCATATAACTGATGTAAAAAAGCAATGCACATAGATTCAAATGTTTGACCCTGCCAAAAAATGACACATTTTAATTTTGCGAGAACAAAAAATGTACTGAAATTTTTGCAGATACAAATTTCAAATATTTTTATATTTATAGGAAAAACATATTTTAGCCTAATAAAATTCAGGTAGGGCCAACCTGGAGAATTGCAATCACAGTATGCCCTCTTGTAGGACTATATAACATGCGGACAACTGGAGCACCAATGTCAAGCGCCGAAATCTTGCTTCCTGTTAATGCATCAAATTCTGCAAACATGGAAACAAACCAATTAGGAACACCTTTACCAAAAATACGTCAAAAATAAAAATGATGCAGCAGAACAAAAAAAAAAAAAAAAAAAAAAAAAAAAAA
>PYAF01004539.1:1382984-1411957 GCA_007407185.1 Glycine tomentella | reverse complement strand
AAATGAAAGATTCAAGAGTAAGTTAAGCAATGTTTACAAGGCATTGCCATTGTGGTGGTTTACACTTTACAAAAAATTATGTACTTTTGAGTGAACAATGACTTCAAAGGCTAGCAAGCATCAAATTGGATATCATTGTTTTAGGTTTATTTATGAATGAAAGTAATTCTTCCATCAAGAAAAATAGCTCATGTTTGTGCTCATAATGCATTGCTTCTCACGAGTCACGAGTTTGTTCTCTGTTTTAACAGCATAAAAACAAGCGCAGCTTTAAGTCAAGGAGGAGTAAGGAATACAATTACACGTGAGAGGAACTCAAGGTAAGGAGCAATATGATGGAAACATTCTCAATACAACCACGAGAAGGAGAGAGTGATAGTGCAGTTACCCACCGACTATGAAGGTTCCAATGGCGACGGCAACGAGTGCTTGGTGAGGATGGAAGGTAGCTGCATGTGGCTGCAGAGGTCTCACGCCACGACCAACGTGGCGCAGGTCAAGGTGCTGCAGTGTCGCCCACTCCATGGATGAGAAGAGGATGCAGAAGCATGGAATCGATACGGCTACGAGTTTTAACTGTAAAACGGAAAAGGAACTGCGAAATCGCGCAAGGCAACGACCAGCTCCGATTTTAAAACTATAAAAAAGGAACAAGAATAGGACAATGGACCAAGTGTGGCTCGTTGCATCTACCTGGGCCTCATATGAATACCTTGCAGCCCAATATTCCTAAGGCAGCTACTTAATGCAACCCATGTTTTTTCTTGGTGCACCCCATTATTTTAAATATTTCCACACTACCCTTGTTTATTATAACTTCATACGGCTTTGTTACGCATCAGGGGCATTTTTTTAATTACCATTTGAGGGTAATTTTCAAATTAGTTACCAAAAAGGGGTAAGTCGTAACATCTATTACGACTTCCTATCACCATTTTTATTTTTTTAATTTTTTAAACTGAAGTCGTAAAAAATTTTACGATTTCAGTGTATTTTTTTTTTTCAATTTATGACTTTAAATTCGTAAAAAGTTTTTCTTATAATTTTAAACAAGTCGTAAATATATGTACGACTTCGAAGTTGTGGAAGTCGTAAATATATTTACGATTTCCTAAGTTTAGATGTTTTTTTTTTAAACTATAAATTTTTTATAATATTATTACTGTTGGAAGTCATTAATATGTTTAAGACTTCCACATTTCCAAATGAAATAATAAACAAAAACAACACATGCAACTGTCAAGGTGACTAAAAAAAAGTATATATTAAACTCATCAAATTAAAAATTCCTAAAAAATATATTAAAAATATTTATTATACCAAAATTAAAAATAATTAAATGAAAAAATATATAAAAAATTAAAATACCAAAATTATGAAAATATTAAACAAAACTTAAAAATTTATTTATTAAATAATTAAATTAAAATTTTATTTATAACTTTTTTTTAAAAAAAAACTTAACTGAAAAAAAAAATAGAACTGTGAAAGTCGTAAACATATTTACGACTTCCAACAATCATAATAATTAAATAAAAAAGAGAAAAACTTAACTGAAAAAAAAAACTAGAACTATGGAAGTCGTAAACAGTAACAATAATATAAAAAAAGAAAAAAAACTTTACCGAAAAAAATTGGAACTGTGTACGACTTCCAAGTTGTAAATATATTTACAACTTCAAAGTTGTACACATATTTACGACTTGTTTAAAATTGTAAAAAAAAAAAACTTTTTACGACTTTGAGTTGTAAAAGTTACACTAAAGTCTTTAAATTTTTTTACTTCTTCAAAAAAAAAATGGTAACAAGAAATTGTAACAAATATTACAATTTATCCCTTTTTAGTAATTAATTTAAAAATTACCTCAAATAATAATTAAAAAAAAATGTCCCTTATGCCTAACAAAGCCAACTTCATATGTGACCTTCTTTCTCCCAATTCCTTGACTCCTTCTCCCTCCATTCTTCTTCACTCTTCACTGCAACACATTTTTTGTTTTTTGGATCACATATTTCGTAACCCAGTTAGTTTATTGTATACGGATCAAGCGTTCAGCTGGAATTCATGTTACAAAGTTACCAATTGAGCAATCCGCAACAGAAAATACATTCCACATATATATGATTCAAAGTTTCTTTTAATCACACTGCCCTTTCTCGATTTGTCATTTATGATGTAGGAAGATGGTATTAAAATTTATAGGCCTTAAATTCAAGAGTGTTTCAATTATTCACTTCATGCACATCATCGTGATAAAGTAACATTCACGGTTACCAACTTTCTTCCAGAAACCCTCACTCACGCTGGATAACAGACAGGTACACTTCTCATTTATCAGTTATGAGCCATGTTAAAAAAAAAAAAAGAAAAAAAAAAGATCTTGCTAAGTGATAGGTACCTTAAAAATTAATTCAAAAACAATTATAAGAGGATTTTACTAAATATTATGTTAAAAGTATATTAAAATACAATAGTGTATTAATAATAATAATAATAATAATAATAATAATTTTAATGTAAGAAAAGATCACAGACGCATGTGTTAAAAGGCCCCTCTCTTTTCGGCCTCCCAGCTAGATGCAACCACAAACTCTTGTTTCGGGCCATATGCATTGAATTGCAGCCATTAAAGTACAGCTTGCCTACTTTCCTTTACACTAAATGAATTGTTGACCCTTCAAAATGCCAATAAAGGAATGTAACGTGGTGAATTACTAGCTAGAACCTAGAGGATGACAGTATAGAATGTGATGAAAATGACAAGGCCTACATTATTACTCCATCGTATCGGTTTCTTTTTAGGATAAAGACACCTTAATGGTGATAGGTTAAAGAAGGGGGAGTGAAAAGAAATAAAGTAATAAGAGAGAAAAGAAGAAAAAGGAGTATAAAATAAAACAATTTAAATTGTATGGTAAAAGAAAAAGTGAAGAAAAAAAATACTACTTTGATAGTAAAATCCATCAAGATATTCAAAAAATATGGAGAGCCAAAAATATATAAAATAATTGTTGATATATATATATATATATATATATATATTATTAAGTACGAAAATTACTTTTCACATGATTATCATAGCTGAACTAATAACTTTGATTAAGTTTCAGATATATAATTATATAAATAATATTACTTAAAAGTAAATTTTGTTGTTTATATAATCATCTTATCTAAAGTTTAAATCTTTTCTTACATATTCATTTAGAAGAGATCTTAATCATTAAAACTATTTAATTTAAAAATAAGATGCATTAAATAAATATATCTCATGTTAAATTTTAATGGAGAGAATCTATTAAATAGTGAATTAAAAATATAACTGAATCATATAAAATTAACTTATAAGAAGAGGATTGTTTCTCATTTCTCATTTTTCATATAATTTATATAAACACTATCTTTAATTAATATAGGATTTTAACATGCATTCTTTTTAATTTGTCTACTTATTTATATGTCATGTAAGATTTTGGACATACCTCTTTATTAATAAGTGAACACAATTTAAGTGGTTTTTTCTAACCGAATCATTTCCTTCTTGTCAAACTCAAAGAGGAAGGAAGGATAGTTGTTGGGTGTAAAAAAGACAAGAGAGATTAGGAATGAAAATGTCAAGTAAAAACCAGTGAGAGAGTGTTCTGGGGCTTAATTTAGCACCGGATTGTCTGGTAAGAAATAATTAAATTATTCAGTGAAGCTTGAGAGAGAGAAGGTAGGTGTTGTTGTGGGGAGGAGCAGTAGTGGCGCTTGCAAGGGAGACACACTGATTCAGACAGCACAGCCAGCTGCGACATAATATCATATCAACCCCAACCCATATCTTCCATTCCGTTACTTAATAAATCTCACTCCTACTTAGTACGTAGCGTCAATTCCACCAAACTACCTCCTCCTTCCTTAATTAAGAATCTGCTAGTTTTCATTTAGATGATAAGAAGCATGACAAGCTCTGCCTCCTCACGAGGCAATATTGCTGCTATAGTCGGGGTTGGGCCCAAACTGGGTCGATCCATCGCCCGCAAGTTCGCTCACGAAGGCTACACCGTAGCCATTCTCGCTCGCGACCTAGGCACGTATATACATATATATATATATATATATCGACAAATATTAGTTGTTAATTGTTAACAGAGAGACTCAAACTCGCAAGCATTTTTGTTTTGTTGCAGGGAGATTGTCTGGAGTGGCGGAAGAGATAGCTAGGGAGGAGAAAGCACAGGTGTTTGCAATACGTATCGACTGCTCCGACTCCAAAAGCGTCAGGGATGCATTCGAAGGAGTGCTCTCGCTCGGATTCGTGGAGGTTCTTGTTTACAACGCTAATCACCAACCCCAACCCCTCTCTCCAAACCCCACCTCCTTCCAAAACATACCTCTCGACACTTTCCAAAAATCCCTCGCTGTTTCCGCCGTCGCTGCCTTCCACTGCGCTCAACAGGTACCTATATACTCTCACTTTTTTTTCTTTCTATATTTGCATAAAAGTATCACACAAATTCGACTTCCGACTTCTGAATTAAAATTCATTTACTCAAATTAAACACCGAGCACATTAAATCAAACTTCAACTTGTGTAACTTTGTTATATATTCTAACTTAATTAGTGGTTTCACATTCCAGTTTTGGATATATTTCATCATAGTAATTCTATTCAATTTCAACAAAATTACTTCTGATAAAAAAATAAATTACTCATCTTAATTCACAAAAAAAAAATGAATAAAGTAAAAGCTTTTTTAAAATATTTTACTGTCCGAGTTGATTTTTAATTTATATATACATACATTGTTCCCTAGAAAATAAAGTGCTGCATTAAATTAATTCTGGCTATGGTATTGAATGTTTATGGTTTGTTGAATGGATGGAATGAATTAGGTGATAACCGGGATGGTGGAAAGAGGGAAGGGCACAATCCTTTTCACGGGCTGTTCAGCGTCACTAAATGGCATTGCCGGATACTCCCAACTGTGTAAATAATCATCATTTTTATTTTCCTACTTTCTCAACCGTGTTAAAAATGGAACTAGCTATAGCTATATATATAATATAGCTGATGATTAGATTATAACTAATTAATAAATTGAATATTAAGACATATATATAAACAGGCTGTGGGAAATTCGCGTTGAGAGCACTAGCGCAATGCCTTGCGAGGGAATTTCAAGCTCATGGAGTGCACATAGCCCATGTAATCATTGACGGTGTTGTTGCCCCACCCAGGAGGTTCGTTTTCCTTAGTTAGTTTCATCTGTTGCTTTGCATTTGCATATCCCTTCCCTTTTATATATATTCCGATTCCATTCAAGTCCTAATCTATCTAAAAAAATCTAAAGAGATGTCAATGAATATATCTATACATGAATTAACTTAAGATGCATCCACATCCACATTAATTAATGGTACAATTTAACATAAAGTCTAATTAATTGCATGCATGTGTTGTGGACGTGCATGTATTGGAGAAGATCATCATCATCAAGTTCAGTTAGGGATGAAAGCATAAGCAGCGGAGAGGATCATGAGGGCACAATGGACCCAGACGCAGTGGCTCAAACATATTGGCACTTGCACATTCAGGACCGAACCGCTTGGACCCAGGAGATCGACCTGTGTTCCAACAATGCTACATTCTTCTAGCTCACTGCACCTTTCCCATTTTCAATATTTTATTTCTTTACTTGATGTCTATCATATCATTAATTTCATCTCTCACGTAAAATATATATATTGGTCAAGATTCACGAGTGATTTTCCTTTTATATGTTTTAAAAAATCATGCATTTTGCTTTTAGCAGTGTACTAAACTTTGATTACAGTGATCATAAGGTAATCAGTCATCTTTGTTGTTATTTTATTTTGTGATGTACTAATTATATATAACTAAATAAAGGAAGGAAATGATTTATATATATATATATATATATATATATATATATGTATGTATGTACAGTACTATTTAGATATACAAAGATTTTGCTCATCAACCCAATCATTGTATTGAGCAAACTGGTGATAAGGTGCTTAATTTATCGGTAATGGATGCAAGTTGCATTGGAAGGGTTGGTATGGGCCCGGCATTGAAAAAGGGAGAGCCAAGAGGAATGGGATGAGAACAAGGTTGCATGGACACAAACATGACTTCGTGTTCTTTTCTACGACACATAAACATTCTGTATTTGCTTAAATATCACATGCATGTGGATATTTTTAGTGCCCTGAAATTAAAAATAAAGACTATTTATCCTATAAAACTATAATAATTAAATCCACTGAGCGTGAAATATAGATAGTTTACACGATCGAGTTGTAAAAAAATGTAAAGTTGTTCTATATTTCAATTAATATATTCAACTTATTTTAAAAATATAAAAAGGTGCTCTTCTATATTTTATGTATTTTAATTAATTAATATATTCAACTTATTTATAGGAAAATAATAAAATCTGAGAGGATCTAGCGATTGCTGCATTTCCCTGGCTTAGCTAGTGTAGATGCAGTGCTGACATTTCCTGCCATATTTGGCTAGTTCCATTCCATTGACATTTCACTGGCATAAAAATGGAAAAAGATGTTTCTCTTTTATCTTTTTCTTCTTTGGTCCGCAAAAGAATGAAAACCAAGAGGGAGAGGGACGTGACACGCAGCACGCGTTGAATGAGATATACCATATTGGAGCCGTCATAAATGTAGCGTGACTTTGTAAATAATTCTCCGAACCAATTATAAGTGAAAACCTGTCAATTGATATGATTTAAAATATTTATTTAATTTAACTTTTTATTCTCTTTTTTATTTTCAAACTTGCCCTCTTTCAGATGATCCCACCCATTCAGTCTTTACTGGGTTCCGTTTGCCACGGTTGACGACAAGAGATGCTTCGTCTCCTCTGTTACCATTTTCCATCTCATTCTTACACAAGGGAAATTACGTACATTTTACTAGTTTCTTTTCTTTTCCGGATAATTTGTCATCAGGAAGAGGCATAAATTTTTGTCTATTATCCGACAATACCATGTAATAGAAAACTATTGAAATAATCTCTTAAAACAATCTTTGCAGCAAGCTAATTTACACGTTTTGGTCAAACATAAAGGACACCAAACAAGATTCCTCCAGTATGAACTATGAAGATGAAAAATAAAAGTATATATTTTATAAGGTTATCAAAGCATGTAAACCATCCGTTCCAAATGCTGCTGCGGCTTGCCATCCTTTGCTTTGGTGTTAGCTATCGTGTTCTGTGTGGAATGTGGATGAGTACAAAGGGTAAAGCTGGAAAAACAAATCCACTTTAAAAAGTTACAGTTTAACTCTTGGGGATATTTTAGCATTTCTCATAAATTATACTCCTTCTCCCTTTTTACTCATATACAAACAAAAGTAATTAATTTCATGTTATTTAAGAAGATTAGTTAATTTTTTTTATAAAAAAATATATTTAAGTTTTGAAAAAGGAAAAAAATTTATTTAATTTTTTAAAACCTTAGAAGATATTTGCATAATTTATTTTTAAAAAATTTGTTCAAGAATACTTTTATAGTTTCATTGAATTTTTTCTTATTTACACGCTGACTAAGAACTCTAATGTCGGAAGCCAATGTAATTAATAATTCTTTCAGTAGTTTCTTTTTCATCCCTAAACCAGTCAGCCACTGGTTAGAATAATTTCACAAAATACCTACAAATATTTTGTTGTTGTCTCAAAAAATTCTCAAGATGTTGTCATAAGTTTGAATCTTAAGTACATAATGTAATGACCTAGCACACCTACTCATAGAGCTCCTTGTAGTTTATGAGAACTAAGGAACCACTTGGTGGTGGTGATGAGAAATAATTAATTTGCCTTCATAGACATGGGTTTATATATGTTTAAAAGTTATTGTCCAAGCATGCTTTTATAACTTCATAAAAAAAAAAAAATCTCATTTACACAGACTCCGAAGTCTGATGTTGGAAACCAATGGAAAACTAATTGTTACTTCAATAGCCTTTTGTTATATTGACAAGTTTGCAGGATCAAGTTTGACTCTACATGGAATTGGAGGAGAAAGTTATATTGACAATTCCTAAAGTTTCATCAAAATACCCCTTCCTTTTTTTTATTCTTATGCTAACCTAATAATTGTTTGAAATACACAATACTAATATCTAGTAGAAGAGAGTTGTTGCAAACATAGAAAAAAAATAAAAAATAAAAAAATATTGTGTAAGGTTATGTTTGGTACTACGGGATGAAACGAAATAAAAAAGAGTGTAAAATAAAGTGATTTAATAAAAATGAAACGAAGTGTAAAAAAGATAAAATAATAGACTTAAAGTAGTTGAGTAAATATGAAAAGAAAAAAGTAGAAAAATAATGATTAACTAAAATGTCTATTTTACCCCATCATGATGTTCACTTCAATTTTAGCTAAGATGGAATTTAAAAACAAAACACACACACAATAGATTAAATTGCATAATTAATTATTCTATCAACGCGAGGCCAATGCGACCAAATATGAAAGCTTCAATGCTTATATAACTTATTATACCAATAGGATAGTTGATTATGTGTTCAAAGAAGCAAGAGGATGTTGCAACTCATTATCTATTATCTATTGTACCGTGCACTCATGATAGATACAACTTTCACTCTCTTTCATCTCATTTTGAAATAAAAGTTGAAAAACATGAGATTCATATGTTTTTCAAAACTTTCTTCTGCCTTTCACCAAACACCTTCTCTCACACACTAAATTAGTTGCAATTAGTTTCTGTTGTGATTCACTCCTTAAATCAATCACCCCCTAAATGTTAATCTCAATAAACCTTATAGAATATCTATAATTTGCTGTATTTTAAAACATATTTCATATTACTTTATATTTAAATCTTTAAACAACTAATAAAATATGTATAGGACATATAATAAGTTCGCCACATCTAATTTTTATCAATAATTAGAACTTTAAAAAATAATTAACATAATAATATTATATTGATATTTAATTATATGGATAAAAAGTTTCAAAAAATGAAAGAAAAAAAAACGATACTAATTACAAATATCCAACAGTTCATCACAAGTATCAAATTTATTTGATATATGATTGCATATCGGTTCGGCAACTATGTTGAAGTATCTGTACATTCTAACCCAGACCGCGTTTGAAAAAACAATGCTTACATTCCATTTCCATCCATTGTGAATGTGAACGTTCACTAGAACAAACTGGAAAAGCGCAAACGGAGAGCACAGACCATGCCACTGTTAAAAGGCAAAACCCAACTGTGTGTACTCTCGAGTCTTCCTAATGAGAAACAGATCACAATTCACATCATATACCGTATTTTCTCCATCCATAATTCTTCATTTCAAAGTCGTATAGGTTTGTACGAGCATGACAAGTATCGTTGGATACCGGATGTTGCGATAGAGATGTGAATTCACCAACACGAGGCCAGGAAGGTGGGTATCCTGTCATATTTGGAATTAGGCCTCTGTTGTGATAAAAGAATTCACTTGGCACATTCCTGCTTTGAGAATTTACTTGATATTGGTATGTATTTTGTGGATAACTATGTAATGGATAAACTGGAACTTGGTAACGGTCAAATTCAACCGAATTGTGCCTTCCCCTTGTATATCCGGAGGCTCTTGAAGATGCTATCTCCTTCTGTGTTGCTTGAGTTGACGAAGTGACCTCTCGAGGTTGAAAGTGCCTGATGCCATCTTGGTGCCTAACCTTATCTACTACATTGGATCTTCCTATTTTTTATCCTTTTTTATTATGGATTTCATGCTGCCGTTTTGAACCTAATAATTACAAGAGATGAGAACAAGTAACCAATAATGTGAAAAACTGTAAGATAGTGCACCAAGCGCATCCGCTAAAGTTCAAAATTACCTTTAGATTCATTTGCAGAACAGCTTTTCTTTTTTCGCTTCAATGAACTCATAGATCTCGCTGCTGCACCACATTTGTGCTTCTCACTAAGTACCTCAATTCTATCTTCCATCTCTAGAGCATGAAGAACAATAAAAGTAAGGAACCGAAACATCCAGAGGATAGAAGAGAAAACAGAGATAAAGGCTTGCACGGACTAATTGATACCTGTCTGTAAGTTTCCTGTTTAGAGATTCCGGACCTTTACAAGCAAAGGAGAAAGTGGAGGCAATTTCCTAACCCCACTACTCCACAATACTTCAACCTGCAAGACATAGATGAAGAATTTGACTTCTATTAACGTGTCCTTATTTGGTAAAAAAAAGCTGTATAATATTAATCTGCAAACTCTGGCTAAGAAATTTCTTTGGCATAAAATGCCACTACGAAACCAAGTATGTTATTTTTGTTTTCTGATTCACTGTTTCTCCATTATCAAGTACAAGTTATTGGCTTAGAAAACAATTGTACCAACACCAATAAAAAATTAAACATAATACCAGAGTGAAATTCTCAAGACAAACTTGAGAGAGAAGCCAGAACTCTACTTCACTAACCAAGATAGCCATTGCTCTGCTCGGTTTACAAGAGTATATATCATCCAATTATGTGTGTCCGAATAAAAGACCAAGGAGCAATACAGGACTCTTTTTCATGTATCCAACTTATTGCGGCTAACTTTAGACTCACAGTAAAGGTATGTTGTTGTTTAACTGCACCATAGCTCTCCTTCACAACCCTTCCAGCAACAGTTCTGTTTCCTAGAGTTTTTCCATGCCGAGTAACTTTATGAAACCTGGTGAAATGTATAATTAACTTGTAAAGGAACAATTCAGGACTGGAAGGAAATCATTGATTAAAAATGACCAGAGCAGACAAATTACTTTTCATAAACCTTCTGTCTGAACAGAACAACATCTCCCATGCAAACATCACCTGAGGAAAGTAAGAAAACAAGTATTTATTCAAAGAACAATAAGAGTAATGCAAATGAAAGAAAAAAGATAAAAACAATTTACCAGTACAATTAATGGTAAAGGACGATCTCGGGTAAAGCGTATAGCGGCTTCCATGTTTCAACCTGAGAAATTAAAATATACACACACATTTTCTAAGAGGTAAAAACAACGATTCATAATCAACGATAACAAGCCTTATCTTCTCTAGGAAAAATCACTATATTGCCTCTTTAATGGATATACCGCATTTTTTTCCTTAGAAATAACTATAGGACAAACATAATTCCTTTCGTTGAAACAAATTGAAGCAAAACTCATCGACAAGAAAAGAAAAAATAAATTAAAATGCCTTCTAAAAAACAATGTAAGTATGAATACATCTACAATTGATTATTGGGTTTTCAATTCCATACAAAATTTCAATGCCTTGAAGCATGCTTCTAAGTCAATAGGCTTCTAGAATCCGAAACCCTTACCTCCAATGCTCCTTTATACTGGCAACACAAATATCTCTATTTCCTGCGATCCTCAAGCCGTGATTCCGTAGATACGCTTTGCATTCGTTTAATTTCAAAGATTCAATATCTTTACCTTCTGGCGAATTCAAACGAAAAACATAGAAATTCAATGGCACTGATCATCAACACAGCATTATTAATTTCGTTAGTAAAATTAAAACCTCGAAGAAGGGTGACGATTTCGTCGGAGAGGGAGGAATAATCAACGTCGCCGTCATCGGATTCGGACGCTTCATCGCAATCGCTGTCTTCTTCTTCTTCTTCTAAAAAGCGGGGCTGGACCTTGGTTTGGCTCGCTCGACACTTTTGGGCCCAATTTCCAACTATCTCAATTCTCAACGACAGAATTTCCTTTTTTTGAAGTTAAAAACTATTATTTTATATTTTTTGAGAAAAACAAGTGAAATGATATTTTTTTTAAAATGTTTTAAAATTGTTGATGCAAAAATATTTTCCATTTTTAATTAATTTTTTTCATATATCAACTTTAATTATTTTTAATATTTTATATATTATTTTTTTCGTCTCAAATCTCAACTCTTTATAATCAACTTTTCAAATAGATTTTTTTTTAAATCAAAACTAATATTTTTCTCTTCTTTATTTAAACTAATTATTAAAAAATATTGTAATTGTACATAGTTTTCTTTTAATTTATATTTTAAACTTTTATTCAAATAAAAAATTAACCTTACAATACAGATTCTTATTAGTATGCAATTTTTCCATTTCCATTGTCAATCTGATTTTTGTAAAATACCAGACGTTTAGCAACATCTACAATTATACTGCAACAGTCAAATAGGGATTAGGATTGTGCAGAATTGGGGTGGGATATAGATACTTCACATTTCCTGCCTCGGGCCAATTATCAACATAATTAGCACCTTTAAATGATGAGAAAATCATCCAAGAAAAATCAAATTACAAATTCTCAAAAGCTACAATTATCCTGAAAGCACAAAAGTGCCCCCAAACCCTCTTTCCTTCACCTCTGGATACAAACTACAAAGCAATGAATTTGCATGTGGACAAGATTACAAGAATGATGCACCTCAATTGTGAACCTTCTAACATGTTACAGTATTGAGTGTACCCCTTTTAATACACTACAACTTTACAGTGGAAAATACAAACGCCTGTAGCAGGTTTGCCTCCTGCTCCAAGTTGTTAAAGAACGAGATCATTCTAAAAGCATATATGCTGAGGCACAATGTGAAAGACAATCACTTGATGATAAGGTTGTGATGATTCCGTTAGCAATTTTTAAGCCACAGATAGATCCTCATATAGTTTAGTCAAGCACTCTTGGATATTCTATCGAGTTTCTAAGGTCTATTGAGGTTTTGCAAGACTTCTAGATGGGCCATGCAACAGTTTGACAAATCCAAGGAAACTTAATTTTCCATCAGTGTGCCGAATCCAATCATGGAGAATAGCATGAACAGGGACAGATGGACCAAGCCCAAGCTCCTGGTTATTTAGTTAAAACAAATAATATAAGGAAATGTAACTACGCATTACGAAATAATGAAGAAAATTAATATATTAATTTCACAATGCAACCCCATGAAAGTTAAAATAGGTAGATATCTTCATTTATATAATAATGAGCACAGTAATATTATCAGTATAAAGATTTATAAAGGCATGTATACATAAACTGTCATCAAGTCATCAGTCAGATCAACCATACCGAAGCTAGTTCGTCAATGACTATAGCCTTGTTTCCATCCTTTTCAAAAAGGTCATAGGCACAACGTGCATTTTGCTCCCACTGGTCAAGTGTTTCAAGTTGATGAACACTAAGGGCAGCTGCACAGAACTCGTCAAAATCCATCCTTCTATATTGTAATGCATTAAGCTGCCACCCAAATTATTTGTATCAATAACCACTACCGGTACAAAATGCCATTTGAATAATTTCTATGGTTAAATCAATACACTTACTGATGCCAAAAAGTCAGGTATGCGTAACTCCTTCATAGCATCAGTTGCATTTACCATCAAGACCTAACCAGCTCAAAGTTGTGAGATGACAAACACCCTCCTATTAATATCTTAAATAAAAATAAATTGAAACAAAACCAACCGCTTTGATATTTTCAAAGTTAATGGTGCCATTTTTGCTTGGATCTAAAAGTGCAAACTGCTCCCTCAAATAAAATAGCTCATCAACAGTTAGCGTCATAGACAGAGCCTGCCCCAATGCCCATGAAAAAAAAATCGATTTAAGTTATTGAGAAGCAAGTATAGTGTGATCAATAAAGTAAAGGAACCAGGAACAATCAAAATAACAGAAAGAACGAATGCTATAGTAACACCAAACATGGTCTGCCTAGTTAGAAAAACTATAAAATATTCAACACGGTAGCTACTAAGATGATTTGGGCAACAATAAACTCACTTAGCCAGAAACATTTACTTTAAAATAAATTAGATAAGTAGTAATGTAGTATAACTCATTAGAGAAATGCAACACAATTCTTTACTAATGGAAGAAATTTATTGGAGATCAAAATACTTTGTTGGACCCACAACTTATTTAATGAGTCTTACTCAAAATTTTGTAGTTTTCAATAAATTCTAAAGCAATATTAGAGTGTTTAAAAGAGTGTGTCAAATAGTGTATTGATAGCACTTCTCATAACTATTAATAAATGAAGAATATGAGACCAATGGAGACCACAGTTGTAGTAGCAAAAATCAAGCGAGATGATATCAAAGGATAAAAGGACATACAGTTCATCAAACTGTCTTTCCCATCAATATCAGGTTTTTAAAAGCAGAAAAAATTCTACATAGATAGACATACCCTTAAAGCTGCTTTTCGCAGAGATGAGGAACGCATATATGCCTTCATGAGCTTGAATATTAGAATATCCAGAGGCACTTTTGCATCCTTGTTTCTAATCCATGGATGACCTGCAGTATGCAAATTGTAAGTAACAAATATAAGCACAACAGCTACCAATAATTGCTGAGAAAACTCACTTAACGCCTGTGCTGCAGACATTCTTTTCCGTGGATCTTTATTTAGTAATTGCTTAACAAAATTGGTTGCCTCATCTGACAGAGAAGGCCAAGGAGGTTCATCAAAAATTGGATCAGCTTTCAATACCGCACGAAAGATACCAGACTCGGTCCGGGCCCAAAAGGGACGGCTACCACATAATAAAATATATGCAATCACTCCAATACTCCAGACATCAGCCTCTGTACTGTAAGCTCTATGTAGAACTTCGGGGGCCACGTAGTATGCACTGCCAACAATATCATTAAGTCTTTCATCTGTAAAGGACAATGAAAGATCAAAAAATAAAGCAAATCCAAGATAATAAATAGCACAGTGTAAAAGGAATCAAAATATACCTAGTTTAACAAAATCTGACAACCCAAAGTCTATGGCCTTCAGCTTTGAGCTCTCATCCTTGGATGCAAACAAGAAGTTCTGATCCAAAAATTAGCCATCTTCAAAAGTTGTACTTGATAATAATTAGAAGACAAATCAATCAAAATCACAATCATCTTATAGCCTGTTTGTATTAGATGATTGTGAACAAAAACTTATGTTGATTAAAAGGAAAAGTATGTTCCTTATGATAAATGCCATCCAAAAGCTGGGAATGGCACATCAAAAATTGTGTTTTTTCCCTTTTGCATTGGTTGAAATCTTTAATGAAATCACACAAAATAAAAGAGTAAAAAATTCCATTTATAGACAACAATATTTTTTCCATAGCTTCCATTTTATTTTTTTCTACCCCTTTTTCCACAAAAGATAAATAAATTTTCAAACATAAAAGGAAAAGGTCTTTCTTTAATGCAAAAGATACTTCATACATTTGACTCTCTGACTACTTAAGCTAAGCAGCTGAGTTCAATACTATGAAAGTATGAAACAAAATAGGGTGGGTGGGGGGAGAAGAAATCTCTAAAAACTGCACATATACTTCACCTCAGGTTTAAGATCACGATGCACAACACCCTGTAAATGGCAAAAAGCAACGACATTCAGTATTTGTCTCAGGACAGCTTTTGCATCTTCCTCTGTGTACTTCCCTCCTCTGAAAGAGCAAAGAGATATCTTATAGTTGTTAAACACACAATTTGGCATCTTCCAGTCACTTACATTTATCCCCAATTTCCATCAGTGGCATTCAAATTTTAAACATTCAGACATTGTATATTTTAAAAATAAATAAATACCTTGATAATATTCTGTCTAACAGCTCTCCTCCTTCACACAACCTAGAACATGAATAACAGTTTAAGAAAAACTGTTATTTATAAAATTCATTACACTTTTCCTTGCTTAATTATCCAAAAAAAAGGACAAATTATCTTGATATTATAAATCAAATTGCCACAAAAAATGAACTATAGCATTTAACTTCACCAAGCAACATAATTGAAGCTTACTCCATTACTATATAGACATTATCGTGGTCTTCATATGCATCATAGAATTGTACTAGATTCTTGTGTCCAGTTAAAGCTCTCAATATTTTTACTTCCCTTCTTACATCCTCGATAGCAATTGCAGTGGTCATCTACAATTAATACATACAAATTAAAATAAATTATTGCAAACATTTAATAAGTAAATAAATAAGTTAATACATGTGACTTTGCTTTATTCTCAAAAAAAAAAAAAAATTATTATAAAATTCAAAGACGCTAGAGGCGTTTAAATCAATAAATTACAAGGTATACTGGTATAGACAACAATAATGTGTTAGATTTTCGTAATAGATTTTATGTCTACTTCTCTTTTCATAAATATTCACAAATTTGATAAAGCCTCACTTGTTTCATGCCTAGATCCAGTACTATTAAAGATCCAACAATGGAACTGTGTTGTAATAAAGTAGCTTAAAGGAAAATACTAAAATCAAGACAACCATAACAAAAATGTAAGAACTTCACTCAATTACAAATGAAACAAAACAGATCCATACTTGACTATAAGACCCGTTCAAGTAGAATTGTCCCCCTACATCACAACACATTGGATAATTTCAGCTGGTCATTTTATTTGCCTAAAAATTTTGCTATATTTGTTCAGAAATCAGTACTATTTTAATTTTAGACAGCATAAACTGATACATCACCCTTCCATGACACAATTTTCCCTAAGGCAAAGCAGAAATGCATGTGCAGCACAATTGGAAAGCCCAACGCATCCAATCAACTCCACAATACTAACAAGCCAAATGAAATCTCCCAATCACAGTTCAAACATCAAGAAAACTAACAACAGTTGGCAGGAAGCTTTATGATTTCAGCCACGACATCATGGTTTCTGGACTCTACAACCGCAATTGCAACTGCATCGGCCACATTTGTCCTCGGGTTTTTGGGAACAACAAAAATTGCAATTGCAACTGCATTGGCCGTATATGTCCGTAATTTCCCGCATTCTCAAGGATAGTGACAAAACCGCAACAATAATTTAAAATCTTAGTTAGGAGTGACAATTCAACCACAATTTTCAAAAACTAACAGAAAATCATTCGGGATAAAACAATAAGTTAATAACTAATTATGCAATGCATGTGTTTGTGAATGTTGGTGGAAACCTTGGCTTTTGGAATGACTTTAACGGCCACTTGCTGTCCCTTAAGCTCTCCTTTCTTCACCTTCGCAACACAGGTGAACCCAAAATGCCCTCTCCCAACCTCACCTCCAAGTTCATATTTATTTCCGAAATGCTTGGAGAATCCGAAGTTCTTCTCGAGTCCGGCGACCGCCTCGGCCTCCGGTATGGCAGCCTCATTGGGCTTCACCGAGCCGTGCCGCCGCGCCAGCGCCGCCTTTATGTGCTTGGCCGGCGACGGCGGCGGAAACGGGCGCTTGAAGAAGCGCCGCGGCGAGACCGGGAATACGTAGCGGCCCGGACTCGGACTATAGAACGGGAAAAACGGAGATTTCTTACCGCTGTTCTCGGGCTCCTTAGGGTTTTGGTTTTCGCCATTGGCGTGAGGTTCGGCGCTGAGAGTGAGTGTGACGGCGTCGCTTTGAGAAGGTGCCGCGGGGGAGTGAGTGGCGGATTGGGGAGAGGAATGAGTGGGTTTCGAAGTGCAGAGACCCATTCGGTTTTGCTTTGCGACGAAGACACGTGATTTGGTGCGGTGGCTGAAGGTCAAAGCATTGCATTTAGTAAGTAATAATGCTAGTGAATGGATCGTGGATGAGGTTGAATTGAAAGTGAGAAGCTCTTCCTGCAGAGATCTTAAGTGGAATTGAAATGTGGAGTTTGTGAGAATTAAGGTAGCTTGGTTGGGTTCGTTGATCGTGGGGAGTGTTTGTTTAACAATGGTGGGGACTGGTGTGAAGAAGAAGAAGAAGAAGAAGAAGAAGAGAGAGAGCGTTTGGTACAAAAGAAAATTAAATGCCGAAAATTTCGGTGTTCTTTTTAATTAATCTTTGATGGGAGTATAAACTTTGTAATTAATGATGCCAAACAAAATTGCTAGAACATTCAGATTACATACTTATGGTCTGATTAATGATGCCCTAAATTTTCTAACATGGAATGGAATAATAAAAGCAAGCCGTGGTGCGTTAAAATACAGTGGTCCTCATGGTCTGATTTACACACTTATTTATAAATTTAAATAAAATATACAAATAAAATAAATTATAAAAGATTATTAATTTTTATATATTGTTAATATAAAAAGGTTAGCATTTCCACACTGATTTACATCTTATCTGATTATTCTATTTTATCATCCTAAATAGATAGCCTTTTAAAACAATAATTTTCGACCTTCTTTTGAATTTATATTATTAATATTAGATTGTTATAATTAGTTTTGGTGCAATATTAGACTATTCTATTTGATCATTTTATTTTTAATATAATTATGATTCAAAAATTAAAATTAGGAAGGACATTTCCTTTTTTTTTTTCACTTTTAGTTCTGTACCTTTATTTTTCCTTTGTTATTAAGCAAAAGGTTAAACAATGTGGTGGAGCTCAAACTTAAGTAATTGACGTAAGCAAATTTTATCCATGTAAGAATTTCAATCCAAATTAAAGCACTAATATACAAAAGGCCATGTAAAAATTTCATGTAAAAAATACTTTTCTGTTGAACATTATTTGTAAATTACAATCCGAACATATTTTTACCTCGCGAGAGAAAGAAAGCAAAAGACCAGTGCTTTTTATCTTCCCGTGTTTTCCTTCACCGTTTTGTATGCATCTATTGACTATTGAATATTTAATTTTCGTTCGTTTTTGTATGCATCTATAGCCTAATTATTAACTACAACAATCAAATTTATAGGTTAAAAAATCTTTAGAATATGAAAATGAGTTTAAATATTTTTTATATAATATTTTTCCAATTCTAAAAATTTCATCTCCTTAATTTTTCTTATTTTATAAAATAAAAATCTAATATATTATAAAAAAATCATCTCTTATTGCATTTTATTTATGATGTTACCATTATTTAAGAACAATAATATTTTTCTTATATATTTTTAGTTTTATCTTTAATTTTACTTAAATTTATAATACATGTAAAATACACAATAAATTTCATAGTTTACAGTTAAAATAGAGAAGAAAAATATTTTGCAACTATCTTCTAGTGCACATAAGATCTATAATGTATCAATTTTTTTATTTATCAAATATTTAATTATGTAAAATATTACTTTTATTTTGATCTTTTGTATAAAAAATAGTTAACACAACAAAAATTATGAGATGGTATAGTAAAAAAAACATTTTACACTGATTTAACTTTTTTTTACTTGATTTTATCAATTTGGAATTTTATTATAGCATTTCCTTTGTATGTTTTGGTTAAACAAATTTTATTATGTATATTTGGTAAGAAAATTTTGTTGTTCAATTTAAGTAAAATTACGTCCTGTGAAAAAATCAATATTCCATACAAAAATACAAAGTAGTACATACATGGTATTGATGAATTTAGTTTGTGTTTGAATTAAATTTCAGTCAAAATCATTTCTAAAATCAAGTTCAAATAACAAATAATTGCTTCAATTTTTTTTTTCTATCATAATTTTAGGGGTCAAAATTTATTGCACGAGGTATCCAAATACACTATGTTAGTAAATTTTAGAAAATAATAGTTCGAACAATTACTAACAATGCAATATATATGATTCTTCTCATATTTTATACATACATACATACATATATATATATATATATATATATATATATATATATATATATATATATAAGCGCTTTCATTCGTGTAACTTATACCTATCTTGTCGTCTTGTGTCTGAGATTCTTTGGAATGAATCACCCTTTTAGTATAAATAAATGCCAAACTGAAGAATCCATTCAATCCCACCTATGCTTCCAAAATTTTCAAATATAAACATTACTTTATTACAAAGAAAAGTTATCAACACAAGGTTACGCATTAGGATGATTATTAGGCTTAAATAATTCTTTTATTTAGTATTTTTTATTTTTTATTTTTAGTTGTTTTGTTTTTCTAATTTTAGTTTTTATAAGTTTGTATTTTTTTTTAATTTTGATTTTTTAAGATATTTTATTCATTTTTAATCCTTATAAGTTTAGTTTTTTAATTTTAAATTTTATAAGTGTAAACTTATAGAGATTATAAATAAAAAATTAAAATCTTATAAGAAAAAATATAAAAAATACTTACAAGATCAAACTTAAAAAAATATAAAGAATAAAATTAAAAAAATAAACTTATATGAACAAAAAAAATTAATTTACACGAAAAAAAACATATTAAGTCTTATTATTACCATCAAGCACATAAATTAACTTTGGATATAATTATATTAAATATAAAAATGATGAATTTTATTATTCATAATTATTTTCATTGACTCAAGTAAAATTGTTTCGCATAAAAAAAAGTAGTCCTTACTAAGATAATCATATTATTATTATTATTATTATTATTATTATTATTATTATTATTAAATATAAGATCAATAACATCTATAAATTTTAAATCTTTCTCTGAATTTATCTTTTAAAAAAATCTTGCTCTGAATTTTATACGACAATATCGACTACCTTTATTCCTAATCTATCTAACCAATAAATTTATCATCCTTCTAGATTTTCTATCAGGACCACTAGATAGAGAAGCTTACCAACACCTAAGTAAGCACCTTCATGTGCTACACTCAACACAAAAAAGATTAAAGTATATAGACAAAATAAGAATAAAATATTTATATGAAACTAAGAAGTTGTGAACACTAGTAATATCAATATCTAAGCCTCTCTTGCGACTTTGAATCTAATACCAACTGTAACTAGATCTATGATAGTAATGACAAATTTGATGATGAAAATGTTCCTAATAACTAATTTATTTATATACGAAGATATGTATAAACTTAAAGTATGAAATAATTTAAATTAAAACATGGAAGAAGCTTATTTATACAGCAAAAAGTAACATTGCATTGATCATATGGTTGAAGGATATATAAGATGTATTATTATTGTCCTTACAAAGTTCTTCTACATGTCTCTTCAAATTTAACTGATGTTAAGACACTACCGATCGAGAGATTCTAAGGATAAGGTGTTGTCTTTAATTATTGTCTTTAGAACATTATTAATGGAGTTTTACTCCATTTTTCTTTTTTACTGTTGTTATATTCCTTTCTCACAGTCCACACTCTCATAGTATTATTGATAATAAATATCATACTTAATTGAAGTTTAGTCCTATTATTATTAGGATCATTATATTTTATGTTCTGTTGTCTTGGTTTTGAATTGGAACCTCATCCGAAGACTCTATACAGATTCATTATGTTGTTCTTGCTGCCCACTCACTACGCCATCAACATGATTCAGCTCCCCACGTACGTAATGTTCCTCTGCAATTTCATTTTACTTTGCCGCCTTAAAAACATAAAAGCACCATAGCCCACATTTCTGACCCTGACCCGTATTTTATGTTTCAGCACTTGATGATCAGATTCAGCTAGCTAGTAGTATTACTTTCTTTATCGGCACCTGATCATTTTTGCTGAATTACATGCTATGTTCCCTTGGCACCCACTCATTAGTCATTACAGGAGGTTAATTATAATTAAGAGGTAGATTGATTAAAGAC
This sequence comes from Glycine tomentella, assembly GCA_007407185.1. Taxonomy (NCBI): domain Eukaryota; kingdom Viridiplantae; phylum Streptophyta; class Magnoliopsida; order Fabales; family Fabaceae; genus Glycine; species Glycine tomentella. The sequence goes on along the minus strand of PYAF01004539.1, from coordinate 1,390,432 downwards.
GAAGTAACTCTGTGCGTCATTCATAGAAACTTAGTCAACTGTATCTAATCATTAATTCCTTCTATTAGAAATTTAATAGCGACAAGTTACCTTCTGATGATCACCTCAGCAATGTTGTGACAGGAAATAAATTTAGTTACGACTATATATATATATATATATATGTGCGCGCGCGCGCGCATTTATAATTAGAGTATTTGACATCCAAATTAAGATTATTTTAGTGTTTTCTGTTGAATAGAATCATTTAAGTTGGACTCACTTGAAACACAATTGTCATATACTAGTATATATTTAGAAACACACATACAGTACACTATCATACTTAATGCTAAAATCCTGTCCATTATTATGATTATGTTATTTGCTGCACTTGATTTCTTGTTTTGACTTGTGTTTTATATTGATGATGCTGGAAGCTGACATGATGACTTCCTGAAATGGGCTAGGCATTTGGCGCCAAATCCTGTGGTAATTATTGGCACTCCTTGTATGCAAGTGTTTTGGAAATAAGTAGGAGTCAAGCAAAAAAAAAAAAAAAAAAAAAAACGAACTATAATATCTTGATAAAATTCAAATTGGATAGAATAGTGTCAAGAACTTCCGTCCAAAAATCAACAACTTCCACAAATGACAGAATATGCTTCTTGTCTTAGGAGTTTAATTATTCATTTTTTTAACGCAGACAAAATGAATGAAATACAATCGAAAATTTAAAAACCCGCCATCCCCACTCTTCAAAAGATGATATCGTGATGTGATATGACTTAAGATGCACATAATGGATAAAACAAATCATTCCTAATTAATGCAAAATTTTGATAGCTAGTTTCCTTGTCACTAATTGATTACATTGTTCAAAAATCACTTTCTTCATTACCCTTGAAAGAAAGTTGCAACAAATCGGTACTTCAGTTATTCACATTCACACACCAATCCGTGATTTTTGGTATGCCCATAAAAGGGAAGTTAAGGTAATTGATTCCTAACTAGATAATACATCATAAATTAAACTCAGATGCATTTTATACTTTGTCAAAGTTCAAATTCTTCGTTTTCGTGACATGGTTTAACTTGTCTAAAGAGGATAGCATCAAACATTTTAAAAGTTTAATTCAATTTACAATGGAAAGTTTGACTTCCTCAAACAATAATGAGGCATGTAATTAAAAGGAGTTTGGTAATCATGTTACTAAGAATCGAAACACGAAGGAGTTTTTAATGAAAGTCAAAGAGGGAACCTCAACGGAAAGTAGTGATGATGATGGGGAGAGTGAGAAAAAAAAAGGCTGAACATGCACGAAGAAGACATGGTGGTTCACGCATTGATGACTACCTACCTCAGAATTTTCATCAGAGAGCCCCACTATTGATACGCATGCTCACCCTCCTTGTCACCAACAAACAAGAAAAGAAACAAAAAAACAAATATTGGCCCATTTTTCTATCTATCTTTCTTTGTCAGGGTCATTTTCCTTCATTCCTACCCTAACCAAAACATAAGAAATGTATATTAATTTGAAACTGCAGGTAAAGAAAAGATAGAAAGCGAAATGAAGATTAGTTCTTTGTTTGTATTCATCCGATCAATTCCAATTCCTTCATGTGATAAATCAGGGTCAGAAATTCACAAAAGTAAGTAAAATCACATGTGAATTTAATTCTATAGGCCGGATCAGAAAATATCTTAAATAGGAATTTAACTTTAGAGCTACTACATACCAATAATTCAATGTATTAAAAAACACTACATATGTATCAAACGCGTTGTTTTTAATTTAATCCTGGGTCAAACAAGCTAATTAGATTATATGATACATATGTTTTTATTTTATTTTATGAGATAAAAGAGGCAAAAAAAGAAGAAAGGAAACTAGCTCGAGTCTGGTGGATCACAGAGGAGGCATCGTACCGAAGTTTAAAGGAAACAAAAGTAAGAACAAGGGAGATGTAGGCCTTTCGTTGTCGATTGGTTGGCCAATGGTGCCCGTGACATCCGGATTGGAACCCATGTTTTTCTATGTGTGTGATTATTATTTCATTCAAAAAATTATTGTATGGGCTTACCCGCCCAATGGATATGCAATAGTTGGTTTGATGTTCTGGGCCTCTGGCCCTCCTTTGAATAATTAAAAAAAAACTGGGAACAGCCTAAAAAATCAGAGGTAATTCTTTAAGGCAACTCATTATTTATTTTGGTGTACCATAAGTTATTTGGGCAATCCGTAATACAACTATATTATATTTAGGCTTAAATGACCTTTGAGAAAATTACATCCACTCCTCCTAAAATTTGCCTATATTGTACCTTACTGGTTTTTCTTCGGCTCTATCAAGTTATTATTAAAGATTGGGTATATATCCAATCTCTTCTTAATAAGGTATTTTGAATCCTACCGAAAATGTTTTATTCTTTGGGCTTTTGTTACATTGAATCCCCTATTGGGCAGAAAAAATATTATACCAACTCAAGAAGAGGCTCAAAGTAATGTTACAAAATAGAAAAATATAGAGTGTAATAAGAGATAATCTCATAAAGTTTGTGCAATTTACTCATGACCTTTTGATTTGCTTTTTATTTTAGTCTTTTATGTTTTTGTTTTTGTCCCAAAGATTGTTTTTTTATTTTAGTTTCTGTTATCAAATTGTAACAATAATATTTGTAAATCAGTGAGAGATTTATAAGAGGAGGTATTTTTTCTTTAAACTTAACTTTTTCACGACAGAAAGAAAAATACTTGTATTTGATAATTAAATCTAGTTGCATACGTTAATTATCGAAACACACAAACATGCTTCTAGGCCCTAGCATATTATTATACATTTGTATAATAGAAGTCTGCATTCTGCAAAGTTTTATAAAAGCCAACAAAGAGCAAATGCAAATGGCCGGATATATATCTAGTTAACAGCCCTACAGTTTGTTCTTATTTGCCCCTGTGATCCTGTGAGTACACCTATGCGACCCATTTTCTCCATAGATATTCCAAAGTCTCTGAAGAACATAAAAGGCCACTTGCTATACGTGTTGACCAGTGAAGCAGTGGTGCTGTCACCCAAAAGAGCCTGGTCTGACTGAAGCAGCCCCGAATTGTTCACAATGTTTTTGTAATACATGTTATCAAATGTGTTGGTGGTGACGGGATCCAAGGGAGCCAAATTGGTGTCAGAGTCAGCTTGATTTGGACACAGTTTCACCAAATTTTGTTGGAGTGAAACATCAAGTGCTGGATCAGATTTACCAGAGCCACCAAAGTCGAAGAGCCTAGGCTTGAACGTCAAGCATTGAGCAAACCCAAGAGTGTGTGCACCTATACATTCGTTATATTTGTAAACTTGGTCTTTTGATTAGCCTGCAAGACTGAAGCATATAATATAAATGTGAAGGAAGTATTAATTAGCATACCTGAGAGTACTGCCACATCCTTCTTTTCAAGACCCTTGGATATAAACTTGGCGGTAATGTTTTCTATTGGTTCAAAGGGTGATGGCAAGTTATTTGCCTCGCTCTCACTTGCTGTTGTACCATCTCTACGACCCAGAGGCACATACCAAAATGTACCTTTACTCTGAAAATATTACCAAAGGTTTTAATATGTTTGATTTGATGTATACATTCAATATGATTAAACTATGACCAAAATCAAATAACCAATTACTAAATTTTTTTTTGTTTGTTTAATTACTCGATCATTTGATCTCTATAATTACCGCTTTTTATCTTTTGGTCCCGTCGTCTAATGTTGTTTGAGATCTATGCGGACTACATGAGTCGTGTCACATTCATTTCAAATGAAATTAGACAAGTAGAACTAAAAGGTAAAAATAATTCTAACTATAGGACCAAAATAGAACGTTTAAACGATAAGGACTAAACAGGAAAGTTGTTGCAACTGCATGCATGTATTTCTAATATCATATATTAAATAATATATTCCAAATAGTTAAAAATTGGTGTCTTACAAGATTAACAGCTTCTCTTGCCGCTAGAGCAAGTATATCAGCACATGACACAGTGGATGGACAAGCCTTCTCCAATGCAGCCTTGATAGTGTCAATGACCTCAAATCCTCTGAGTGAATTTTTATTAGGCAGTGCGTTTTTCTCCCCCTTTAAAGTGCCCGTATCATCAAGTAGCACAGAAGCATCACATCCCTTTGTAACAAAAAATGAAAGAAGCAGCACATGTAAAAAATCTATAAAATTATCCCAACTAAAAGAATAGCTAAAATTGAGACAGCTTATATATTTACAATGACAAAACAATCATGGAAATGAAGGCGCAAGAGAGAAGCAGCAATCCTTGCATCCTTGGCCATAGCTGACCACACGTTGGATCGAACAATTCCGGTCAGGTTTGGACAAGTTGAGTCATAGAAATTATAATAAAGTTGACAGTTCACTAAAGGACCTAGGAACACAAGCCAAAACATTGAAACAAAAGGAAGCATATTATTAGGGTAAACTCCAAAAGTTGAAACTAGAATATGATAACGAGAGAATTTAGCTAACAACTTAATTGGAATTGCTTGTGACAATAAGCTGTAAACTAAAGCAATTTATAGGAAAAAATAAAACATTTACTAGCTTGGTATTATTGGAGAGTGGCAGAGCCACTATCCATGTCCCTACCACTCTAGTTTGGTACAAATCCAAATTGTCTGCTATTTTTGTTTTGGAGTAACGAGTCCGCATTTCGTTAATGGAGTGAAGAACTTGCGTAGACCCACTTCATGAAGTTAACAATTGCTCTGAATGGCAAGATGATATAGTATGATAATATATCTGATAAAAAAAATTACAGCTTCAAGACTACATTCAATAAAGTACACTGCGTAGTTGTCACATGACGTTTCCATATGAAGAAAATAGGGGCCTTGCAAGGGTTCAAATTTTCACACAAGTCCAATACAGAGTGAGTGTGGACTATACTAAAATAGTATCAAGCATGAGAGGAATATAGACTTTTGATTGTCTTTATTAACCGAAATGTGATTTTATAGTTCTCCAACACTTCTCCTTTAAGTCTAATTAGGTTGGTTTGTTTATTGCCCAGTTGTAACTTAGGTACCATCTTAGCTTTGGACTACATTTTAGGTTGTAGCTACTTTTTTATTGCCTGAGCTTGTTTTTCATATTGTTCTTTTTTTAATTTGTCTAAGCTTGTGCTTCTTGAGTCTTTGAGTCCTTTTTTTCTCTTCTTTTTAATTTATTTTGGTAGGATTGTTATGAACTGTTATTAGTCTTGGATACTATGTTAGAATTTTCACACAGGTCCAACGGATTTTGCGTAAATTGGAATGAATTTGTATCAAGCATAGGAGGTATATCGTCCAAAAAATTCAAACTAATTAGACCTAACCTTTCTATATTTATATACATTTATGTTTGTCTTTATTTACCTATTGTGTGAGACTTTATACTTCTCCCACAAAGAGTATAATCACTCTCAGCGTGCTCTGTGTGTCTTGTTTTCTTTTTTCTTAACTGTCCCAGCACTGCGAAGTTTGCACTTTTGAGGATAAGTCGTATGCATTGTGGGAGTAGGAGGAGAATTTTGAAGGCAGAAATCATAGATATATACCGAAAGTGCTTTACATTTGACTGTGTCATATGGTGGACTATGTGTGTACAGTCATGATAAAAGCTAGCAAAACAGGAAATATAACCATGCATTTTGTGGGAAATGACATGATCAAGTTCACGTAACTGCTATTATGTGAGATACATATAGTTTAAGCTAGTCAAACGTAATATTTTTTAATTAGAGCACTTTTATTTCTGAAACGCTATTGGGTTGTAGAATTTTATTTCACTTGCAAATTGTATGTATGGATGATTGTGTGATATGGCAGTTGCTTATAGAACAACTCTCTCCCTCACTCTCTTTGTCTGCCACTTCATTACCAATCGTGCAACTCCACAAGCAGGTTGTTTAACAATAAAACCTTACTGATAAATATGCTCTTAAAATAAGTTAAGTTTAATATAACAAATATTTGTTTTCCTATTGTCCCTAATCCACGGTTCTCATTCATACCGAATTAAGTGTTAAAATCATTGCAAGTATAACCTACTGATACAGAGTACAGGAAATCACCAATGGAAGATCACCTCAGTCTCTTTAATTGCGAGATATGTATGTAATCACTCTCCTCTCTTTGAGCTTGATATATAGAGCATATTGAAATATTAACTCTATTAGATATTTCTATTTCATTTTGTTATACTTCAATTTGCTTTATCCATCCATTTTAATACATTCACCATTAAATATCCAAAGATATCTTGATGGATGTTCACCAACGGGGAATTAAAACATTTATAACATGCACTTGAAAAACAAAATTTGTTAATCCTTGCGAGTTGAACTGATTGACATAAAATAAATTAATCTACACATGCACGCAAAATACTAGATAATGGTGTGTTGGAACTGGAATAAGATAGAATAAATTGGTTAGACCAATCACCTTATTATCGTCGACGCACTTAAAAAAGGAAATTTTAATGTTTGATTTCCGACCTGGATTCCAGTGAAGAATAGTGGGGTTTACAGAATGGATGTCCCTTTAATTAAATTGAATATCAATAGTCAATAGTCCACATTCAGCTTATGGAAGTCTAAAATCCTAGCCTGCCCCTTTTTATTCCTTGACGGTCCCGTCTTCTATTCTTTTTTTTTTTTTGTTACATTATTTAGGACATTTTTTTGGTATATAATCTTTATCAATCATGAGTGAGTTCGTTTAAATTTTAAAAAAAAATTAATATAAGTATTTATTTAAAAAGCAAATTGAATTTATTTCTTAAAATAAATAGAAAATAAATTTCTTAAGCAGAAGTCATTTAGTCAAATATACTATAAAAACAAAAAAATAAAATTATTTTATTAAAATAAATATTTATTTCAACAGATTGGTCCATATCTGTATAAATTCCCTTTTACGCACAAGCACAAGGGAATATTTCACTCTCTTAGATACCTTCGTTTCACGTAATAAAAGTTCACTCATGAGAATTTAATATGGAAATATCATATAGCCATATTTATTATAAATTTATCATACTGTTTATATTTTTATTTTCATGATGAGAGACGAGAATTAAATATTCTCACGGGAATAAGGAAAATTATTTCCTAAAATATTATTAATTTTTTTTATGTATTTTTCATTTGGATTATTCTCAAGAATATTAAAATATAACTAAACATATTTTTTTAAAATATCCATGAATAATATTTTCATATTATATTTCTAGAAATAATATTCTTAACAATCAAAACAGATTTTATGAAACAAAGGTCCTTGTTATCAAAAGATTTTGTTGCATTTGAACATCATGTTTATTTCAATTTTCAATAATTGCTTCCATAACATTTTTTTTATTCAAGACTTAAATATGTTATTGATTTCTAATAAATATTCAATTTTTAAGTTTGTTTT
>PYAF01004539.1:1354107-1382884 GCA_007407185.1 Glycine tomentella | reverse complement strand
CTCATAAATTTTATTTTGTGCTAGAGACTCAACACAAAATAAAAAGTTATTAAGGAGCAAACACAAATATCAATTATTTATTAGGGATAAAAACACATTTAAACTTTTATAAAATAATAATTTTTAACGATATATCGTCAATCTACCTAAAAATTAAGGAACAAGATCTTAAATATAAATATTTGACGCATATATATATATATATATATATATATAATTTCAACTCAAAATTTTTAGTTAAATTTAAATAATTTCGTATCAGTTTGATTTGCATATTCATTGGTGTTGTATAAATAGATAAATATATTTAATAACATTTATTAAAGTCATGTATTTTTTTTCTAATACTTTTTCAGAAGCTAAAAATAGTAAATAAGAAGGAAAAAAATATCTTTATCACATAATCCCTTTGTTTTACTGAACTCCCAATAATTAAATTCAAGGATCATCACGCCTTAACATGCAAAACGCGTTCCTTGTCATTATAGAACTTAGCTAAGCCTAATAAACTATGAAGTGTAGGTCTTTCAGCCCAAATCATAAGAACTGGCCTCATTCTGACATATTGCATCACAACTGAATTAACAATATTCCAATTTACTGCCAAAAAACGTTTGGAATTCAAAATGTTTTACACTATACGTTTTGAGAATGTTTTTTTCTTTTCTTTTAGCGTCAAATGCCCATTATTCTCATAAATGTTACAGTGAACCGATTAATTCTTCGAATATGGTTCAAAAATTTGTTTGGAATCACATTACTTGAATCCCACTAGCACCATGCACAATTGTTACTGTTACTTTATACTATTTGAGTATTTGGTACTTAATTCATTTTTACTGTCCAGAAAGCGTTTTGTGATTCAGATAAAAATAACTTTATTCATCAAACATGTAAAAGGAGAAAAGGAGTTTTGCAGGCCCACTCCACTTTTTGGTAAAAGGGTCCTCTGCTAGTAAAAAAATTACTGATATTCCCAAAGCGGTTTGGATAGTATCAAACTCAAATTCAGTTGGTAAAGGCATCCCAAAAGACAGAGAAACGAAGAATATTCATACTAACAGTCACAATAGTTAAAAATCACAACTTTTTCCTAGTTAATTCTGATCATCCATCAATTCTATGGTAAGGGGATGGGAAAATAACATCTCAATATACCTATAACCTATGTCCCAATGACTTTACATATTGCTGCTATTAAGTAATAACACTGAAATTTAATCTAAAGACTTCTAAAAAAAGTTGCAGCACAAGAAATCGAAGAGACCCTGTGTACAGTCATAGCAGCAAGAGCAACTACATATCCAGAAAACAAAAGTTAAGAGTAGTTCAATAATCAGCATATTATATCTCACATCACATCAAATTTTATAAAGAAAAAGAAGAATACCATTCATTGATGACCTTGTCTTGTGTATCATCTCCTGCTTGGTATCCGTTCCCAGAAATTTCAATGGATTGTGATAGAGGAGGTTCCATGGCTCAATTCACCTCTCTCTCTGGCACTAATGGAATATGGACAAATAAAGTTAGGCACAGAAAGTGAAATAAATTCTAGAAATAAATGCACGTGAAGACGCCTATTTGTCACCAGGTCAGGCCGTTACAAAAGACAAAAGAATCAAATGCCATTCTTAACCCATGATATTCCCAAGCCCAAATCCATTTCTATGATATTAGTACCAGACAAACAAAAGTGTTACTAATATTTACCATCTAATTCTGTTCTTTAAAATGTTTATTAAGAGAATATTAGTGTCTGTCCAGTTTAGAGGTACTAGAGTCAATTTTACATGTTACATGCAATGCATTATTTTAATGTCAAATTGGAAAGTAAAATTCATTTAAACATATGAATTTAAGTTATGTTTTATGACTTAATATTTACTTTTTTGAGTTGTACAAACTTAAAATTTACTTAGTAATATTTAAAAGAATAGAATAGACACATATATGAGATCTTTTCCAGTAAAAAAAATAGACATATAATATAGCTGGGTGCTACTCTCATGAAAATATTTTATTATGATGATAAATGAAACCTATAAATTTGGATTATACAATGATATATTGATTTTTTACAGATAATCATCTATTGATTTTTTTACACAAAATCAAATATTGATAATCACCTAAAAATGTGTATTTTTTTAATCTTAGTCATTTAATATGATTTAATGGTCTATATTTAGATTTCAAATTTCTCATAAGAGGAATCCGCATTCTAGTATACCTTAATAGAAATGATATCCTATCAACATGACAAATGGAATATGTTTAAAAAAAGAAAGATGCTAATTGTTACAAAAGAAAAATCACATGAATTATACCAATGTAAAAATATATAGTGGTGATTTTTTTAAATAATTATTGATTAAAAGATTTAAAAAATATGTAATAGGAAAATTCATGAAAATAACTTGTGCACTTATGACGAAATCTGTGTGCTTAAAAAATAGCATTTTCCTAAAAAAAGGGAATAAATTACTAAATTGTTCCACTAATTTGGAAAAAACAAACCTAGTAGTTTGTGGTTTTGAGTTTTGATGTTATGACCAAATAATAATCCGACAATCTCCTGAACAAGCGGCCACAAAACACGGAGTGAAGGGCCAAAGTACCTGTGGATAATTTTTTTAAAATTTATCATTTGCCTTACAATTTTTATTTTATTTTAACGTCAAAGTCATACAAAAATCTACGAGATCAATTTATTTTTTTAAATACAATTTTAAATCGTAAATTTTTTTATGACTTTAAAATTATAAAAAAAATTATATTAAAGTTGTAAATTAGTTTACAACAATTTATTGTTTTATTTTAAATCATAAATAGTTTATTTATTTTAATCATTTAAAGAATTAATATATGATTAATTATTTGTTTTATTTAATATTTTCATGTGATTTTATTAATATTTTTATATTATTTTATTTAATGTATTTATTTTTTATATAAATTTATTTAATATTTTTATATTTATTTTATATTAATTTATTTAATACAATTTATTATTAGTTTTATAAATTATAAAAATAACATAAAAATTTAAATTTAAATAAAAATATTAAAATATTATACATATTCATTTAACAAAAATATTAAAATATTTTATTACTATTATTAATTTTAAAAAATAATTATTATAATTATTATTAAATAAATTAATAATTTCATATAATAGTATCAATTACTTGTATTTTATAAATCATTTCAATATTAACAATAGAAAATAATTTAATAATAAAATTTATCTTTAAAATAAAAAAATATAATACATTAATATAAAATAAATAATTTAAATTAAATAAAAACACAGTAAAAAAATAATATTAACCGTTAACTTATTTGTATATACAATTATTATGATTATGTCTTTTAATTTTATATAAAAATCATTTCATAAATTTTTTTGGAATTGATTTGTCCATCTTATTATATTACAATATTTTTATTAAACGAATATGTAATATATTTTAATATTTTTATTTAAACTTAAGTTTTTTATATTATTTTTTTAATTTACAAAAAAATCCTTAACAATTGTAAAAAGAATTATAAATTATTAAATATATAAATTATATTAAATGAAATCATACCAAAAAATATAAAAATATTTAAAAAATCATATAAAATATAAAAATATTAAATAAAACAAAAAAATAAACATATATCAATTCTTTCATAATTAAAATAAATATATGTTTCACAATTAAAAAATAAACACAAAACAAAATTGAAAAAATCGTAAACTAATTTACGAATTTAATATAAAAAATATTACTTTATCACTTTAAAGTTTTAAAAACAAAACATAAAAAACGTATAATTTAAAAGTTGTATCTAAAAAAATTGAGTTATAAATTTTTTATAACTTTAATATTTTTTTAAAAAACGTCATGAAAAATACTATAACTTTTTTCACTTATTAAAACTTATTTTCAAATAAGTATTAATTTAAAATTTACTCCAAATAATATTTCTTTTAAAAAAATTATCCCCAATCGGTAATTTGGCCGGGAATGAAGGGCATGTAATTCTTAAAATACTTTGGTTTCAAGGGACGAAAATCTTCTGTTGATTTTTTTTAATCTTTGATCAGATATATGAGTAGGTATATTTGTGAAACTATCGAAGATATTGGTTAGGTAAACCTTTTTTTTTATATACCGAAATAGCCATTTATGAATTGAAATATTTGACATTACAAGTAGATTTGATTAAGAATATATTATACTTTCTAGTGGGAACAATCGTCATTGAATATACCTATTTATTATGCTTTTTTTAATGTTTATTTGACAAAATTGATTAGAAAACTAGTGAAAGTTGAAAAATTATTTATAGTTAAAAGTTAAATTTCTATTTTATTGAATCATAAATATTTGATATATTAATTAAAATAATTGAAAAATATAAAATTACATCAAGATTAGAAATAATAAAAATTTATTTTAAATAAAAAAGATTAAAAAACCTAATAAATATTTAAGAATAAAAATGAAATAAATATAAAAAGCTAAAAAAATAAAATATAACATTTTAAAATATGTTACTAGTATTTCAAAAAAAATATAAACTATTAAAAAAGGTTTATTTAACAAAAAGTTAAATATTTTTTTAGCTAATAAAAAAATATAGAAGCTAACTAAAATACTTTGTCAAACACATTTATCTTCTCAAGAAATTTCCTAATATTTGAATAATATAAGAGATATTTTCTTTATTTTATAATTTAAAAAATTATAAGAATATCTAAAACCACAAATATTGATGAAATAATATTGAAGATTTATTGCCCATTAGTTTTAACAATAAACATAATTTTTTTACACATGCCTATTCATTGTCATACACTATTATGTAATCTTTAGTAATATTTTTTTTGTCTAATATTTATTAAAAATGTTGTTAAAAGCTTTTTGCAATATTTAAAAAATGTTGCCAAATATAAATAAATATTAGTAATATGTTTTCGCTATATTTTATCAAATATTATATATAATATCCATGTAACATTTTTAATAAGTGTTAGAAAAAAAGGTTACTAAAGATTATATGTGTTGTAGTGACCTTATAGGAAAGGAAAGTCTTAGTTTTTTCAATTTATTATTAGCCATTTGTATTTCTTACCTTCTTTAAAATAGGGATCAATATAATCTAATTGCATTTTAGCATAAGGAACTTACATCTACTCACACATCTTGTTTAAACAATTAGACTAGACAAGAAGACCCCGGTTAATCTAATTCAGTTTAACATTATTTGCATGAAAATTGAAAACCTAATCACGTGTCATTTTTCTTATACGGAAATTTTGTTTAAAAAACAAAAAACAATGTTGTTATTTGATTGTAATGAATAATGATCCAATCTAATGGAAAAAAGAATGATGTTATTGTCGTTAATTTTTTGTACAGGACTCGTGTGGCTGCTGGATCACTCTAATATTATACAAAATCTGCTTCTATATTCTCGTGCTGCAAACTCCACAGTGATCACTTACAGGGGCATCAATGATGATTCCGGGAAACAACCTGCAACATCTCCAGGTGCAAGTGCAAGTCACCTAAAACAAATTCCGTATGAACTCAAGCCATTGGCATAATGTGAGAACTTCTCCCAGCGCAATCATTTCAAATTAAATACCATTTTTTTTCTATTGCCATATTTGACAGAGACAAAGAAATCTCATTGACAGTGTTGCAGGCGAGTTTTTAGACCTAAGTGTGTAAGGAAGTACTTCAAGAGTAGAGCGAGAAGGGCACTGCAATGCCACTGTCAGATAGAAGTTATTTTGTTAGATAGTTGCCTAATCGCAGCACATGAAATGGATGGATCATGGATTCATTGTTTCAAATTAAATATGCAGGAAGATATTTGCCTAATCTATGGAAGAAATAGTTAGAAATTCTGACCTCTCAGTGACCAATTTTCCTTTAGGAATATATGCACTGTGAATAGAAATTTGATCAAGTTTATTTTCAGACAACTCGCTGGAACTATGGATATCCTGCCAACATTAGATAAATTTAATACCAAACACCATAATGTGACAAATACTACTATAAAAGAGTCACAACATTTATATTACCATCAAGTTTGTTCCATTATACAGCTGCATGGAAGATGAAACATCTGGCTGTTGCAAGTTTTTCAGAAATTGATGTTCTAATAACATTGAAGCAGTTGGTCGCTCTGCTGGATTTCTTATAAAGCAAAGTCTTAGGAAATCTTTACCCTGTGCTGACAATGTTTCTGGTATAGGAGGGGTATCCTTCATAACCTTAAACATAGCTGCGGCCTGCATAATTAGATGAGAATTCACCCCTAGTTAGAAAATGAATTGGACATGTATACATATAACATCTATACTGAATCAACAAGCTGCAACAAATGAAAAAAATTGTATAAATATGCTTTAAGCTGGTTGTTAAACCAAACTTTAGCAATATAAAAAGTTTATGTACATTATAATCCATTAGAAAACTTCAGCATCTCACTTAAGCTCATATAACCATGTCTAGATATGAAGTTATTGAAACAATCAAGAATGTTCTTTTAATGAATATTGGGTTTCTTATACCAATATTGAGAAGGAAATAATAACACTATATTCTCTAACACTTTTTGACACACTTTTATTTTGTGAAATTGATGTAGGTCTCACTAAATGAGACTCATTTCTCATTTGGTGCATCTTCTTTTAAACTAGTGGAATTCAAATAAATTTTAACCAATAACAAAAGAGAGTGTATTAGAAAGAGAATTATAATTATGTTACACGGGGCTGAAGTGCCCTGAGTAGCAGATTGATATAAGACAAGAAATTTTGTTTGCAGGTACTTACTCCTTCGTACTCACTCCAAGGAGGCTTCCCCGTGAACATTTCAATAATTGTACAACCCAAACTCCAAATATCAACAGCAAAAGCAAGGTCAGAGCTGTTATCTTTTTGCACAACCGCTTGAAAAAGCTGCATGTATGAGGAATAAGTGTCTATAGAGAATGCATGAGATATCGTGGAGTAATATAGAGTTATAAACTTAATTATTATATACCTCTGGAGCCATCCAATATGGACTTCCCTTCAAAGAAAGATCTGCATTATGTCCAGTTAGCTGTGGACATAGACATCCCAAAAGTATTATTAGGGGCACAGAAGCTACTAGTGGCAATGGTATTGGTGAAACCAACAAGTAAAATTCAAAAGAAACCATAATTATATATATTGAAAATCATAAAAAAATTCAAATTATATATTCAACCAATAGAAATTTACAAGTAAGCACTAAAGCACAAGATACATATTCAACCAATAGAAATTAGCAGATGTACCCGATATTCCGCAATGGCTGTAATGGGTAATAAAATTTCTAAGATAAGAAATTTCCAAAACAAAAAATTTGGCTCTTGTAACTTAATGCCTGCATTTTGTAATGCAAATTCCCTCAGGAATCTTTTTAACAGTGTAAAGATAATCATATCGATCATACGTAGAAATCCAAAATAGTAGTACAACGAGAGAACCATTCTCTCTCGGGATATGAATATGATTATCTTTAGAAGGGGATCGAATTCTACAACTCACGTGCTTGGCCATCCCAAAGTCAGCAAGCTTAACAACACCAGCAGAATCAACTAGCAAGTTAGCTCCTTTGATGTCCCTGCACACATGCAACAAAAGAAAAGATAATGATATCAGATGTTCTAGTTCCAAATTGAATTAGTAATATCTGAAAGAAAGAAAAACTACTAAATTTTCTAATGGTTGTTACGCAAATATCTGGTAGATATTTCTCATGCAACTGAACAGTACCTATGAATTGTTTTTTTGCTATGCAAGTAAGCCAACCCTGATAGAATATGGCGCGTGAAATTCCGAACAACACATTCTGTTATTGCACCACAATGTTCACGAACGTATTTATTCATTGAACCGGGATGGACATATTCCAAATAAATATAAAACCTGTCTTCTACCTAGTTAAAACACAACCAAAAGATATTTGTAAGAAGTTCTATAAATAATGATTATTCTTAGGCAACTAATCATCATGAATAGGAAAGTTCCTTACTATTTCGCTACCATAATACTGCACAATGTTTGGATGTTGAAGATGGCTAAGAACTTTAATTTCCTGAAAAAAGGTAGAAATTGGTAATGAGGATGTATAAAGTGATTATAAAAAGGAAATAAGTTTGGGTAAATAAAACACTTCATATAGCTAAGGTGAGACAATCTTAATCATAAAATACAACATGGAAGTTAGTGTATTTTACACAGTTAATAAATAAACAGTTGTATATACTTTATTAACTAATGAGATTAATAACCTGCTCTAACTGCTTTATGCACTCTGCGGACTTTGGATCATCAGAAAATATTTCCGCTTCCTTCATTGCACACAATGCTCCAGTTTTTCTGTGAGGAACAAAAACACGTCCTAAATGAGCTTCAATTCCAAGAAAGAGAGAATGGAAATAGCATTAATGCTTATGAAACTTGTACTACATAACGAAGCATATACCTATTGGTGGCAGCATAAACAGTTCCAAAAGTACCACGACCAAGAAGTTTCCCTTTTTGCCACTGGTTTTTCATGGGCATGGATTCAGTCTTAGCCAAGGGTGGGGAAAAGGTAGAAGAAGATGGTGAAAGGATGGGGGCCCCAGGCCCAGCCCAAGGAGGCAAAGGTAAGGGGTGAACAGTGAGAAGAGCATTGGTTTCACGACGTGCTAAGGAGGTATCAAGGGATAACCTGGGGGGTATGGATAGAGAAGAAGAAGGCCCAGTTGGGCTTTTTGGATTTTGGGTGGTGGGGCTTTTTCCGGATGGGCTTTGGTGGGGAGAAAGAATTTTATCGGTGCGTAATGCTGATAAATCAAAGAAAGCGGGAGGTGGGTGGGAAGTGTCGAATGTGGGCATCTCTGGTGCTGACCAGAACTGGTTTCCTTTGGGTGAGACGTAATAGTATGGAACAAAATCATCGTTTTTGTTCACGCAAGTGTTTCGGCTGATTTTCGGACTCGCGAAAGGACTCGTTGGAGCACTTCTTGCAGGGAACCAGCACCCATCTCCATCACTGCTTCTGTCTTGTTGTGACCTTGTCTCCGCGTGCTCCATATTTTTCCTTCTCTCTTGCCCCGCAAAAACACTGCATGTACACACAAATCCACCCATCGAAACAAAAACATCAATAACTTCTTTCGCCATTCCATTCTTCTAAATTGCTTAATTAACATTTATTATTTTTCCTCTTTCTATCAATCACCACACCAATCCTAATATTCATAAATACCTCTATTACAAATATTTATTTGACATTTTTTTTGTCTCTCTTCTAATTAATGTAGTATCATATTACTTTTTTATATCTATATTTCTCTCTTGTATTTCTTTATCGTCTTGTACACCAATTTTTTTTTCCTCATAATTGACCAATTGGTTGAAAGGATGAAGAAATAAAGTACTTAACTACAAACCTGCAGAATTGGTTACATTGCACACAAGCACAATTAATAAACATTTAAATACGAAAACATAAAAAAATGATTTTAATAACGACCCACTACATAATGAAACGGAAACCATGCATCATGCATGCACCAAATGAAATGTGAATCAAGTTACCTGCGCATTCGAAAACCAGGGATGAGGGTGACATCGACGGCGGCGGCATCAGCTCTGTCGACGGCGGCATCTTTGGGCGAGGGTAAACGGTAATCAGCGTCTCTGGGCAAGGGCAAGGGCTGAGGCTGAACGCATGAGGTGGAGGAACGATCGAAGGTGCTGGGGGAGCGAGACAAGGGGGGAACGACAAGGGCGTCTAAGTCGGCGATGTGGGTTAGCTTCCTGGAGCGCGTCGACGTCGACCTTTTCCCGAAGAACCAGGCGGAGCGGTTGTTCTTCCTGGGGTCAGAGGCAGAGGACGTCGAAGGGGAAGACTTTAAAGTCGCCGAAGAAGATGACGACGACGACAACGACGACGAAGTTGATGCTGATGAATTAGACTGAGAATGAGAATGGGAGAAGATGAGGGTGGGGAACCAACGCATGGCGATGCATATATTGTACAATTAATGCTTCATTGTGCGTATATGATAAACATTGTTATTAGTAATTAATGTTGTGCATGCAGAGAAAGGAACAGAAGAGAGGGAATTAAGAAATTAGATCATGGATAGATTTGTCTTTCTCGTGCATTGTTATTGTTGAATCTGTTATGTGCGTGCCCATGCTTCTGCAGACAACGCCAAATCCGGGTGCCGCCAGATGTGCAACCCTTCCTACGTTTTCTCTCAATAATGCTGAGCCGTCATGACAACATTAATACGCCTCTAACTCTAACATTAACATTCCTAACTCTATTCTCTTTTTCCTTCATGCATAATGTTAATACGTGTATGCTCTATTATTATTCTAAAACCAAAAATCTTACACCCCATTTTTGGAAGATAAACAAAGGAGAGAAAGAGATAGAAATTTATAAATATGACAAAAAAATATGATGAAATTTTATATGTTTTATAAAAATACATTTATTCCAATCAATTAACCTACCAATTTCAATTCTAAAATCCAAACCAACTTTCTAATTATTAGTTAACTTTGCGGTTAATCATGTCAAATAATGAGTAACTGAACTTTAGGAAACAAAATCTATACATACAGGGGACAGCTGGGAAGAAAACTAACGAAAAAATTTCTTAAACGTAACTTTAACCATGCATTCATCCGAAACTTCTGATCCATTTAAACCAAAAAACTTTGTGGAAAGATGGAAGGAGAACGGAACAAAGTAGGAAATAAAGTTTCTCAAGTAAGTTATTTGAATATCCTCATATAATACAACATGATAAAGCATTTTACTTCCAAACAAAATGTATGAGTTATTGTAATTTTTTTTATTTGTCTTTGATTTCACGGATTAAAAAAAATGACAATCAATCAATATTTTGGTTAACTGGAACCATGTATTTCTCAAAATGAATCACCGAAATAGCATCCTCCCAAATTCCAAATACAAATCGGGGAAAAGGCCTTCTACGTCAATCAAAAGGCAAAAGAATTTACCACTGCACTGTCTTGGACCTGTTGTTAGAAGCCTTGCTATGAATTATTATAATATAAGCGGCTGTCCAATAAATAGAAATTTTGGGCTCAAGGCTCCTGGGCCTTCAACTATCACCATTTTCCAGGCCAATCGTTATGGGCCTTTCAAACTGGACCTCACTTGGACCTAAAGTAACGCCCGGTTTCACATAATAAACATTTCCTTTGAGTAGTTTTATCTGTGTTTATTGACACACGGGTAATAATGACAAAAAGAAAAGCTTGGTTTCAAAGCTTAGGTTTATATAGGAACTACAGTTTATCTGCAAGTGTTAAAAAAAGGTGAAATCCTCACCCTTAAAAATCAAATATGTATAAATTGAAATAATAATCTCTTATTAATTTATTCACTCACTCATTCATTCATAAATGAAATTTATTTATATAAATGGATATAACAAATATTTCATAATAATAGAAAAAAATAACAATTTTATTCTATATAAAGGAATCAGAGAATGTGAAGGTTAAGAAGGAGATAAATGGTTGAGTATTTCAGAATCAGAATGTTTGTTTGAGAATGTAGAATGTGAAGAAGAAAGACTCTTATAGCAGCGAAAGATAATTTTTTTCATAGAAGATATGATGATCTCTCATTTATAGAGGGAACCATGACTCATGTTAAAAATAAGATACGGATAAATCATTACTTTTATTCATCTTCTTCCTTCTAGACAAAGTTTATTTATAAGAGTGGGTACAACAAATATCTCATAACAATAAAAAAAAAGAATAACAATTTTATCTTATCTAAACATTATATAAACAATTTTATGAAGGAAACCATGACTCATGTTAAAAATCAGTTACGGATAAATTACTACTTTTATTCATCTTCTTCCTCTTAGACGAGTTTACTTATACGAATAGGTACAACAAATAACAAATATCTCATAACAATAAAAAGAAGAAATAATAATTTTATTCTATCTAAATATAGTACTAACATCTAATTTACATTTAAATAATTTATATTTTTATCTAAAATAATAATATTTTAAATTCAAAAACTTTGTTTGTACTCACTTTGATTATTCATTTCGTTCCAGCACCCGCCGCACACGCTACAGTGCGTGGCATGCGAAAACTCCAAAATCTTTTGCTTGCAGAGCAATAATGACATTTTGTTTATGACCCTCTAAAGAAGGGGCCAGAGAAAAAACGAAGAGTGGTTTTTCTTGTTTCTTTCTTTAAAAAAAAAAAAAAAAAACTACCAAACTTGCTAGTTTCCTTCATTATGATAACATCTAACATTTTTAAATTATCAAAAAATATCTTCAAAGAATATTAAAAAATAATCTTTTAATATTAATTAATTATATTATGATAGAAGAAATTAAACTTTAAAAAACATTAAGACACTAGAAGATATTAACAAAAGAGATTGAAAATATAAATTATCAAAGATAAAGATAGAAGAACAAAATCATCTACAGTAAAATTTGAAAATGAAGTCATTATTGATGAAGGATTAGTAAAAATTTATAATAATTATGGTTATTGTGTATATATATTCAGTTCTCAACTTCTATAAATTTAAGGATGTTAATTTTACCGCATATTTTTAAACTCTTGACACTTTCTAATATTTATTTCTTTTCAAAATTTTATTTTTTTAATTCTTAAACTGATTACTGAATTGAAAAACAAAGCTGTAAAGACTACAGTGTAAAGACAAATGAAAATAAATACTCATGTTTGATTGATGTATATAATGAGAACT
Source organism: Glycine tomentella (assembly GCA_007407185.1). NCBI lineage: Eukaryota > Viridiplantae > Streptophyta > Magnoliopsida > Fabales > Fabaceae > Glycine > Glycine tomentella. The sequence goes on along the minus strand of PYAF01004539.1, from coordinate 1,370,045 downwards.
TGGCTTCTGAATTATTGTATACTAGTTAGTATAATTTATAAATTGAAACTAATTGTTAATTGCACCGTACATGTAACAGGTTGTTTCCATTAAAATTGCATAAGACCTCAATATAGTGGTCCATGCATTTTTGGATTTGAATGGCTAGGCCTTGGATGGTCATTATTTGCGGTGGTAATTGTTGTTAAAAGCATTTTTTATAGTGAGTAGAATTAATGTCTATAAACAGTTTTTAGTCCTTTCTTTTATCATATGTGTCTCATACACTGTTTATAGCGCGAAAATGAAACTAAAGAAGAACTAAGAACATAGAAGCTAGAGAGAAACGTCATATGTTTCTTTTTTTTGGATTCAAGTCTTATATCAATTTTATTTTACGAGAGAAAGGTTTTTTTTATTGTCTTCTCCTATAATCACTTTTAGATAAATTATCCAAACAAACCCTAAATTAGTAGTTACCGTGTAATTGATAAATTTCAGATTAAGTTTACATACACAAACCTCAATAAATCAAACGAAGCGGACAGGGCTGTTAGAAGTTCGGCCCGGTTTTTTTTGGTGTCGTAGGAAAGGGATTGACCTTTTTACATATTCAGTCAAGGTGTCTTTGAGGTGATCTCATAATTCCTACAGGGTGGAGACAATGGAGTCGATCTATGGATTCTTTTTCCTTTTGCCACATTTCGCCCCACAAATTGTTAATTTTAAAGACAAAATTATATATGCTTTGAAAATCTTATGACATAAATAATTGTATAATTGTTTTGATGATTTTATAAAAATAACTTATGATATATTCGTAAACAATTTTTAACTAATATTATAGTAAGTTATTTTTTAAAAATCGATTATGAAACCAACTTATAACTTATATAAAAATAATTATTTTGTAATTTATTATAAAAATTTACATATAAATACTTACATAATAAATATTTATTCAATAAAAACCCAAAAACTACAGTTTGTTGATTTTAAATGAACTGAAATAAAGAAAAAAATCTGTACGTAACTTACAATGCGAAATCCTCTTGGCCATGACTTTCCAAAATGCTAATTGCATAAAAGAATGAGCTCTCCAATATGATTAAAAATTTCAAATGTTGCCAGAAGTTTCTCCTTTATTATTAGTAGAATTGAACTTTATAGTGTATAGTGTTGAATTATGTAATTTAAATTTTAAATTATTGTTAGAATTTGTTAGGTTGTTACAATTTATTATTATTATTATATTTGAATAAGATTTAAGATATATCAGTTTGTTATTATTTTGTATTATTAACATGTTGTTAAACTGCTCTTATATAAGAAGAGATAATATATGAAACAGAATGAATGGAGAAATGGAGTGAATGAATGAAAGAACATATTATAATTCCAATTTATTCAAGGGGAGTCACTCCTTCTTCTCAAGGGGAGATTCAATATATTGGAGAAGAATGAATCTTTACCTCTCATATTCAAGGAGAGTCACTCCTTCTAGTGTCCTCTCTCTCCAAACAGCCCCACAAATTCAAACTCCCTTCAAAATTCTTCCCCTGAAATCTTTAAAAGAGCTCCTCTTAATGCAAGTTCTCCTCCAACGAATGAATCTTTACCTCACATAACCTTTGCGTCTTCGATCCTGACTTGAATTCCTTCCTTTTCCTCTCGCTAAATTACATCCTTTATTCCCTTGAAGCAGTCTTTCCATGTGAATTGACACAACATTGTGATGCCTCAATGCACTCGTTCTAACATATCCACAAACCTGTTTTGAATCCTTCTCGTACCTCGATTTTGAAGCTTCCATCATGTATTCTATTTGAAGGTCATTGATGTGAAGCTAGTTACATTGTTCTGAATCTTTTACAGACCAACCCTAAAGTCTATTGACCTAAACATGTGATTGTTCTAAATCTCTTCTCGTATCTCAATTCTCTTTCTATCTCACATATCTGAAACATCTGCTATGGACTATCCTGAAGCACTTCCTAAACCTATTGATAATTGAAGTCATTCAGGGGTATGTTGAATTGTGTAATTTAAATTTGAAATTATTGTTAGAATTTGTTAGGTTGTTACGGTTTGTTATTATTATATTTGAATAGGATTTAAGATTATATCAATTTGTTATTATTATGTATTATTATCAAGTTGTTGAAATGTTCTTGTATGTATAAAAACTTCACGTTGAGGAAAAATATATGAAACAGAACGAATAAGTAAATGAATGAATGGACAAATGGAATGTATATGAAACAGAACGAATGAGTAAATGAATGAACGAATGAAGTGAATGAATGAAAGAACATATTTATTATTCTAATTTATATATATCTGATTTTTAACAATAAGAAGACTCAAATTCAACTATCATTCCCTTGCGCATAAAAAAATGTCGCTTCTTAGAGGTACAACTTTTAGATGATTGCAAGTAGCGCCTCAAGATTCTATCAAACATTTTGGCTTTGTGAGCCAAGAATTCCATTATATATTGTTAACATATTGTTCGACTTTAAACGTGTTGGGGTCTGCAGGTTGGTCCCTCTTTCCTAGCAGCGTGTATGATTAGTGAAGTTGTTTCCCAAACTCACCATACCTTGATATGTTTGACAAATATGCTTTCACAAAGTCTAACATGGCATTCTTGTTGGAGTTTTTGTTTAAACTTCATGGGTTATGAATAAGAGGTGGTTAACAATTCAAAATAATAACTACTCCTAACCACTCTTGGGAAAGGTTAGAAAAATAACTACTCCCAACCGCTCTGATAACCAACGGTTACGATGATTCATCGTCAAGAGTCGCGATGGTTTACCGGCAACTCTTCACCAGGGTTGTTTGTTGTCTATAAATAGACACAGAGACAGTCAGAAAATAAGAAGTAAGAAAACTGATAGAGTTTTGATAGTCAATCTTTTCTTATATTCTCGCTTAGACATTAGTGCATTTTCATATCACATAACTCTTCACTCTTTGTGAGTGGTTCCTCAAGCATTAGCTTTGTTCGTTTGGGCTGTTGATTTGAAGTGTCATCAATCTTCAGACGTTGATCCGTTCTATCATGGGAGACAATTGTTCATCAACCTTTTGCATTAATTGGAGGGAACAAATTGTCTTAAGGAGACAACATTGTTGGGCTCGGATCCTTTCATCTCTTTGCATCTGTGTCTGATTCATACTTATCATACAGGTTCTATTTAATTTGTTTTTTGTATAGTTGTAGTAGATTATATTGTTCCTCTTAATTACTCAGATTCTGACCCTTGTGCAATTGGATATATTCCAATTCTAAATTAACTAACAGATCTAACAATTTCTTTATACGTCTGATGCTCATTTTCTAACAAATATATTAGAAAATCAGGTCCAAAGGATGTGGTGGTCCTTTGCCTCTTACTACGTCTAGGTTCTTCCTCTATAGGATTAACACTAGTTGTAGTCTCTTGAGGTCTCACAACATTATCATTGTCATTGCCACTTGGTTCATATGCCTTTTTATGCGAAAATATATCCTCAAAGAAACTAGCATCCCTTGATTCAATAATCGTATTAACATGTATATCTGAGACATCAGATTTATAAACCAAAAATCGACTAGCACTACTATTAAGTGCATAACCAATGAATACACAATCCACGGTTTTAGGTCCGATCTTCAACCTTTTGGGTTTAGGATCTAACAGTTCTATATGTCCTTTTTTATTGTATGAACGTTTTATATGTTCAGACACTACATGAAATCTCATAATCAAAGTAATGTGATAAATTTATTGCCTGTTTGGTATTTGATAACATTATTTAGGTTAGCAATGATCACGACATTATCTAAAAAATAAAACTTAATTGAGTGGCGGATAATTTTTTTTAAAAATAATTATATATACTTATATAATTAATTATGATTAAAAATAAAATTTGACACTACCAAAAAATAAAATTTAATATTACTTAAAATTTGACATAGACTAAAAAAATTTACTGACTCCACCAGTGAAAGGGCTTATCCTTATAATTTGAAAAGGCACCCTGCACCAGTCCCTCTTGTGACGTAAGACTTCTGCAAATAAGAGATCATTAACGTTTCATTATAATTTATTTAAGGTTTAAGAATGTTTCTATTCTCTCAAATTTTAGATAAGTCTGTTTTTAGTCTTCCAATTTAATTTTTTTTCCTATCATTTGAAAACACATAATTTTAGTTCTTCTATATGAAATTTACCTTATAAGGCTAACAAATTACAAGTGACTTATATAACAAATCATTTTGATTTCACATTTTTTTATTATCAAACATCCTATCATTTGAGATGTTTGAATAGGTAAAGATCCTAAAACAAACTTTTCATGATTATAATGAATAAAAAATCAATTTAAATTTTGGAGAACAAAATCATACAACTAATTCTTAATTCGAAAGATAAAATTTTTATTTTATCACCAATGTAGCGTAAAATATGGTTTGGGGGGAAATTTAATAGGAAAAAAAATGGGGTGCGCTGAAAATAAAATGATTATCCCAAACAAGGTAAAATGTCAGTTACCAACAAGAAGAAGGTTAGGGTTACCTTTGGGGGCATAGGTAAAGAGATGGAGTCGGGTATTGGTTGGCTGAGAGGACAAAAAGGTCGTAAATCAAACAACCAAGCAGAGCAGACCAGGAGACGTTATTGATGGCATCAGAATATTCATGTCATCCATTTAATAGTAATGATGACAATAAGGTTTCCTTGGTATTCATTCCATCATGTCAAATCCATGCACGTGATGGATTCTCCCGTTCTTCTCTCATTTTTTAAGATTTTGTTTGAGAGTTAAGAGAAAAAAGGAATAAAAGAGATTTAAAGGACAGAAATGAAAGGATGAAAATAAGAGAAGTTCATTTCTTTTTGTTTGAGAATTAATAAGATATTAAATGTGAAAATTATATAATTTAAATATAAAATATATTAAAAATATATTTTAATATATTTTTGAATTTGTAGTTAGGATAGGATAGTAATTTTAATTACTTTTCCTTCTAAAAACTCCTAAATTAGGAGAATAACAATTTTTAGACTTTTGAGAATTTTAAAGGAGTTTTAAAAATCTTCAAATCTTTCTTCTCAAAAATTAAAACTTCCAAATAAAAAGATATCTTCACCTAAACTTTTCCCTTTTCTCTCTTTTTCTCTAAAATCTCTCTTCCAAGCAAACAAAACCTAAGTGAACAGCAACAAAAAGCATTAGAAAAAAGGAAATAACAAGGAAGGAGAATTCTAAGTTTTGGAGGGTTGGGAAATAATTGAGTTCCACCCATATGAGACAAAACCCAGTGCTGTGAGTGAATGTTGCTGCAGGGTCACCTGGTCAATTCTCATGCAACTAATTCATCACACATATCACATCTACTCCATCCCTTCTACCTTTTCATTTTTAGAGGATGTTCTTTTCGGAAAATATTTTTCTCAAATTATTTATCATTTTAACATATAAATTATTTTTAAAATAATATTATGCCCTTATATAAATATTCGAATTGGAGGTGGCGAATTGAACGTGTACTGTCGACATTTAAAACTTGAAACTGACATTTCCTTTATCCATGTTTATTTCTCATGGAGTAAGGTTGGTTAATTAATAGTACTATCTTTTGTATTCTTTTTTGTAAACGATTATTGGTGTAATGTGTATTTTAGTGATTGATTTTGAAACGAAAGAATTTTGTATTTGGATGTTTTTATTATTGTAAAAGTAAGTTAATAATGCAATTTAATATAATTTTTGATTTAACACAAAATATTTTTTAAAATTGTTTTAATTCAAAATGAATTTCAGATCCAAAATCAATTCAGATCAACATACACTATAAATTAAAATATGTGAACATTTAATTAAAATCACAGCATTTAATGTTTCAATGAAATTTTAAATAATTCAACATCCAAACTTTTATGAAAAGAATAACATTCCTTTAACTGTAAGTACACTATAGCCTTCTTCAAAAAAATTACATTATACTCCTTAACCATTAATTTTTGTACGAATAAATATTTCTTTACTTGTTGCGCCAATGCTATTGATTTTTGCTTCAGATTATTTTCTCCTTGTACTTAATCTTTTTCGTGTCAGTTTAATTTCTTGAGGAAAAAATAATAAAGAGAATGGATTATGAAACGCTTTTAATGTCCTACATTAGTTTAATAATATCATGTCTGTTCTTTAAAATATGCTATCACGAATAGGAACATGAAGCTTTCGTTGAATAATAATCCATTTTGTTTGTCTCAATGATTCCTCAATTTCCATGCCTTCTATTTTTTTATTTACAGCTATTACTGATAGACTATCGTGTCTCTTTCACCTCCATATTCATCTATATATGTCACTTCATATACCTTCTTGTGTTATTAATTTTGAAGTGCATGTCTTTATATTGTAGTGAACTTGGTATGTTAGGAATAATGTGCATGTGTGTTTTTTATGTGAGACAGACAATCTAAAATTTATATGATTGAAGCTCAAGGTTCATTGTTTGAGATGTTTCATAGGTTTACTGAAAATGATGTTGGTTGAGCCTTTAACTCTTTCTGTATTTTACATCCCTATTCACCCTATTTGAGCTAACTTTGATTTTTATTGATAAATTATAATATACAACCCTTTGTGTTTTGATTAAAAATTCCCTTTTAGGTGTGGGTATGAATAGTTTCTAAAGAAGTGTCATGAGGTGTCTAGTTGAAAAAGAAAAAAAGGGGGGGAGGATGACAGTGGAAAGAAAAAGAAAAGAAAAATCATCTTGATTTTAAAAAAAATATTGAAAGTACTAAGCCGATAGGAAAGTACATCTTGACTTAACAAAAAAAAAAATGTTGAAAAAGTATTAAATGGAGAGGAAAGTACATCTTGATTAAAAAAATGTTGAAAATATTAAGTGAAGAGGAAAGTAGAAAAATATGCTATGAGTACTATACTTATTTGTTCCTATCTCATCTCATTGTTTCATATCCACATTGTAAGTTACAAGCCTATAAAGACCTATTGATTTGGTGACTTATGAAATATTTATAAATTAAGAGTGGAGAGCACTCATGATATACAAGCTTATGGAAAGTCTGGATAATAAGAACATAGAATGATCCTAAATATGATCGAGAAGGTTATTTATTGCAATGTTAAGACATGTGCTTTGAAATGTTAATTTTTTTGCAGCCTTTCATCTTTCTCACTTTCTTGTTCTTCTTTTATACTAAGATTCATAACCATTCTCTCCGTCATGATTGTTTGTTTTAATTTTTTGGATGATGTCAAAAGGGGAAAAGAGGTTTGAATGTCATGTTATCAAGGTTAGATTGTCGTGAGTTATCAAGGTTAGATTGTTGTGAGTTATAAAGGTTAGATTGTTGTGAGTTTAATATCATTCATTCATATTAATTATAGTATATTTGTTCGTTCCATTAGTATGTGGCATTAATCATTTGTCATCATCAAAAAAGGGAAAATGGTTGGATATTAAGAATATTTGTTTCTATTTTTTTTATTAAATTTTACTTAAGGAGATTAGAAAATTGATCTTGTCAAGATATTTATTTGTTAAGATTGCATTGCATAATAAGATAGAATATTTTTTAATATTATATTCAAAAATAGGATAGTTAAGATTGCATTGCATAATAAGATAGAATATTTTTTAATATTATATTTAAAAATAGGATAGAATATTTATAAGATTGTATTGCATAATAAAATATCTTTAAGATTACATTGCATGATAAAATATTTTTAGGATTGCATTCAAAAATTTGTTACCATCATATGCTTAAATTAGTATAAATCGAAACATATTTTTGTATTTATGTATGCATTCTATTCTAAATAATATTAGAACGTCAGAGAATTTATGTTTGCATCATTAAGAGAATTGTTGCAAGAGTCTGATTCTTCAACTCTCCATTGGGGATTTAAAGATACCTATTTGTTTAAGGAATACAAGTGGAAAGGTAACAATTTTATTGTATTATTCTTCTTAACTATGGAAGATATCCCATTTGTGAAACTAAAATAACAATTTTGTCTTTGAATCGAGACGTGGATGAGGGAACAAGGATACCCATTTGTCTCTATTCTTGGTGAATAGACTAGAAAACTAGGATACCAGTTAAGATAATTGTTATATAAAGATATACTAGAAAATTAGGATACTAAAAACTCTGTACACAATTATGATAATGGAATTGTTTATTAGATTGGTTATCCAATTTGGACGTAGTAGTTTTTCATCAATTAGGTATTCTATGTTAAAATTGATTGAATCTTCTATATATTTTATATTTATATTATTACTTTAAATTTAATTTTTAATTGTGAATTATTTTATAAAATTTAGTTCATCCTCTAATGAGTTCATTTAGGACTAATAATTACTATTTAATTATTATTATGATCATCATCATTGTTTAGTCTTTCTCTTGTTTGTTTGTTTGTGTAGAAAATTAAAATTGCTGGGTTGTGAAAGCTAGATACTAATTAGATCGCTGATTCGAAGAAAGAGAAACAAACCATAGTAAAGTACTCATTTTTATTAGAGATTTGATCTAATATAATATGATTTCACGATTTAATTAACCGCAGAAGCTGCCTTGGTGTGTGAGGGACGAGACAGAAAGAGAAAAGGAGAGAGATCGGAACAGATGTCATCATCATCGAATTCGCCGTGCGCGGCGTGCAAGTTTCTGAGGCGAAAGTGCACGCAGGAGTGCGTGTTCGCGCCGTACTTTCCGCCGGACAATCCTCAGAGGTTCGCTTACGTGCACAAGGTTTTTGGCGCCAGCAACGTGGCGAAGCTGCTCAACGAGCTCAGCGCGGCGCAGCGAGACGACGCCGTTAAGTCCCTCGCGTACGAGGCCGAGGCGCGTCTCCGGGACCCCGTCTACGGGTGCGTGGGCCTCATCTCCGTTCTCCAGCACAATCTCCGGCAGATCCAGGGCGAACTCAGTAATGCAAAGAAAGAACTCGCAAATTACATTGGTCCCCAAGCACCACAAGGAATTACCGCTCCCATGCTCCAACAACACCCTAACAACCCTTTTCCAGGTGCCATGTATGGGAACATGTCGACTGCGACGCCCGCCATTCACAGCGGGCAGTTGGTGATTCGCGACGCGCAGCCGGCGCCTCACCAGCAGCAGCAGATCTTGGAGGCGCAGCAGTTGGCTGCGGCTGTGGCGGCGAGGGAACAGCAAGAGATGTTCAGAAGTTATGAACACCAACAGCAGCAGGAGTTTCTACGGTTCAGTGGTGGGTTCGATGTGGGTTTGGCTTTTTCTGCTGGTGGGTTCAGCCAGGTGTCCCCAGCTGCTGGTTCTGCTGATCAGTTGTCTCCTTCGTTGGCTAACTTGGCTTTGGGATCATTCGATAACTCTTACCACATGCAGCAGCAACCACAACAAGGGGAACCTCACCATCATCTACCTCATCAGATTCCTCCTGAGGCTCAATTAGTTCTCTCTCAGCAGCAGAAGCAGCAAACCCATCATGAGTAGCAACTTCCCCATCACCGGCAACATTCTGAAAGCGAGGAGTGTAGGAGTGTTGGTCGGAGTGTTGGTCCATCTTGTTGATTTTCCAATTTTGCAGTTATGTGCCTTTTGTGTTTTTGAGTCCAATAATTTGCACCCATGGAATGTTTTTCTTTTCTTCTCTTCTCCTGTTAATTTATTATTGCTCTTGACGTAGGCCCGTTCACGTGGGTTTTTTTTTTTTTTCAATAACTTTTGATAAACTGATCTGTTTATGAATGATGATTATTTCTATGCTTTTCTGTGTGGGACTGTAATTAGTAGCTAGCTTTTTCATCAAGGGCAATCTAGTGTGGTGGCAGCTAGGAGAAAGCTAATATTAGTCCTAGTGATAGGAAACAGATGATCGATTAGGGGAATGGTCTTTCAAAGTGAGAGACGTGTTCATCAAGTATGAGAGAACTCATAATAGTAAGCAAATGTTAAGTCTAGACAAGTAGGGGAAGGATGAGAAAGATAGTGATAGACAAAATATTTAAAGAAAGAATGAAGTTAAGAGGAAATCTGATAGAGACTAAAGATTTAAAGAAAGAATGAAGTTAAGAGGAAATCTGATAGTGATAGACGAAATATGATACAAAATGAGAGTGGAGACAAAAGAGGAAAACAAATAAAATAGATGAAATTAAGAGGAAAATAAGTAAAGTAGACTGAAAGATTTAAAGAAAGAATGAAGTTATAAATATAATTATTCAGGTCAAAGCTATTTGTTTTAACACTTTTTTGTATTTTATGCTTTATTTTTTAATTATAAAAAATATTCTTATTATGATTTTTATTTAAATGTATGAAATAATGAAATGATTATATTTTTATACAAACTTTTGAACATAATGAAATAGTAGGGGAATAATTCGTGACATGATCCGTAAACCCGATCCAGACCCTACACGATTTTTTCGTGTTTGAGTCAACTATTTAATAAATGAGTCTTATTTTCATTTATTTTTATATGACTATTACAGTAATTTGATTTGCATGTATAAAATCAAAAGGTTAAAATTAGGGTTCAAACTTCAAAAAATTATGGATTTGTCATCTTAAGGTGTATTTTGGTGAAAGAAGTTAATTTAAGAATGAGACATTTGCTGTATGTTGCATTTAATTATGTTTTTATATTGGATTGATCAAGTTAAATGTAACTTATTTTGATTTGAATTATATTAAATAGATTAAATATGATTTGAATTAATATCATTTTATTTGTACTCGTATTAGATTGAGTCGGGTCATGTTATGTAAAAAAAATTATGCTTAAATTCAGGTTGTATAATGTCAATCCTTATAATCAATGGGGTAGTACACGAATTATTGTTAATCGTATCGTGTTCCGGTTGACCTATTCTCTAACTCATAATATATTAAAAAAAAATATAATTGTTTGTTTGATGTCAGGAGTTGAACATATAATTAGAATTTAAAAAATAAAACCATTCCATTAATTAATTATAGGTTGTATATTTAAAAGTAGTTTTAAAATTATAATTTCATAACAAATTTATAGAATTATAAATAAGTAACTTTTGACCATTTCTAATTCGTAACCAACACCTTAAAAATTGTTAATTTTACGTCTAAGAATTAACAGGAGAGGTGGACATTAGTTTGGATAGGCATTAATATAAAAACGGATTGAGTTTGGTAAAGAAGAAGACTTAATAAGCTTTGAATTCATCCAACAAAACTCTTTCTTTTTATCAGTTTTCTCTCATTTTCTTTAATTTTTTTACTTTTAAATGAATGTTTAGAAACTTTACATCTTTATGTTACTGAGCGGTCCAATTTGAACAATTCCAAATTTTACTGTATTGTAATTTTCATTTTTGTTTAAATTTTAGTTTTTAAACAAAAATTGCACCACGAACATCCTTGTCCAATTACTTTGAACCACTATTTTTACAAATTCAATTTAATCCAATCTCATTAATATATATTAGTATATTAATTAAATTTTTAATATGAAATGTATAATAATTTTATTTAAATTTTAGATCTTATACATATATACTAAAATTTAAATTAACTAACACAAATCCACCCATCAAAACAAAAACATCAATCAGTTTTTTCACCATTCCATTCTTCTAAATTGCTTAATTAACATTTATTATTTTTCATCTTTCTATCAATCACCCAATAAAATTATAATTTAAAACCAACAATAAAGGTTTTACATTTTTTTTGTCTCTCTTCTAATTAATGTAGTATCATATTACTTTTTTATATCTATATTTCTCTCTTTTATTTCTTTATCGTCTTGTACACCCATTTTTTTCCTCATTGTTGACCAATTGGTTGAAAGGATGAAGAAATAAAGTACTTAACTACAAACCTGCAGAATTGGTTCCATTACACACAATCAATAAACATTTAAATACGAAAACATAAAAAGTAATTTTAATATCGACCTACTACATAATGAAAAGGAAACCATGCATCATGCATGCACCAAATGAAATGGGAATCAAGTTACTTTAAATGAAATGGGAATCAAGTTACTTTATATTACCTGCGCATTCGAAAACCAGGGGACGTTATTGATGGCATCAGAATATTCATGTCATCCATTTAATAGTAATAATGACAATAAAGTTTCCTTGGTATTCATTTCATAATGTCAAATCCATGCACGTGATGGACTCCCCAGTTCTCCTCCCATTTTCTAGGTCAACAGCGACAAAAAGCATTAGGAAAAAGGAAATGACACGGAAGGAGAATTCAAGTTTTGGAGGGTTGGGAAATAATTGAGTTCCACCCATATGAGACAAAACCCAGTGCTGTGAGTGAATGTTGCTGCAGGGTCACCTGGTCAATTCTCATGCAACTAATTCATCACACATATCACATCTACTCCTTCCTTCCTACCTTTTCATTTTTAGACGATGTTCTTTTCGGAAAATATTTTTCTCAGATTATTTATCATTTTAAAATATAAATTATTTTTTTAAATAATACTATACCCTTATATAAATATACGAAGTGGTGTGACGAATTGAACGTGTACTCTCGACATTTAAAACTTGAAATTGACGTTTCCTTATCCATCTTTTGTAAACGATCATTGGTGTAATGTGTATTTCAGTGATTGATTTTGAAACGAAAGTGTTTTGTATTTGAATGTTTTATTATTGTAATTAAAAGTAAGTTAATAATGCAATTTAATATAATTTTTTATTTAACACAAAATATTTTATGAAATTGTTTCAAATCAATTCATCGTACATATAGTATAAAATATGTGAACATTTAATTAAAATCACATTATTTAATGTTTCAATGAAATTTTAAATAATTCAACATAAATCCAAACATTTATGAAAAAAATAACATTCCTCTAACTATAATTACACTATACCCTTCTTCAAAGAAATTACATTATACTCATTTACCAATAAATTTTGGACGAAAAAATATTACTTTTATTTTATCATCAAGCTACTAACCCGTTCACCCTAGAGAACACACTTGTCAGGGAGTTCTAAAGCTTGATAGATGAACTCAGACAACCCTAATGGGCCTTTTTTATTATGTGTAACTTGGAGTGACTACAGTCTACAGAATTAAGCCTATTTATGAAGTGTGTCCTTTAATTTGGCCCATACGTAGCGATTCTCACCTTTTTTGATGGGGTCTAATATGTATCTTACCTTTCTCGCGTGTGAGGAGAGGGTGTTGCTTATTACACCTCAATCATGTGTGAGACAGGCGTAGAAATGCCTTCGGCTTCAACCTATGGACTCGAGACCTATAACCCCTTGATTATGTTATTGAATCAACACATAATAGTGGTCTGCCGGGATAAGTTGGCTTGAGTGTTGTATTTGCCTCACTTGATCATATTATTAGGGTTAGTTCTACTAAATATTCTCATGGGTCGTTTATACTCAACTCTTATTGTTGCCAAATTGGGTTGTCCTTTTCCATAACTCTTCAAATATTGAGCTTAAAAGGTATGGACACTTGTCATTTTTATTTGGTCAATCCGACCAATAAACCTTTACAATGAATAAAGATTTGTGGATAGTCAATGTTAATTTACACATCGAGAGGGAAGAAAATAGAAGACAGAGAAGTGATAATGTAATAGGTGATGTAAAGAAAAGGAGATAGAAGATAAAACAGTGAGAGATATCAATTAAATAATTATATTTTTTAGATGTTTATATTTTATTGCTTCTTTATAACAATATTCTACAGTATTTAACGCAAAAAGCTATATTTATGTAGCCTTTTTTTTGCTTAACTCTTATAGTTAGCTTTTGTTTCACTGACCTATATAAAATTGTGTATACCGCGGATTGACCTATGTTGATCGAAAAGGCGTCCATTATAGAGTATTTATGGATGTAGCTGATTCATTATTGTACTTAATGGAGCGGGGTGTTGTTGAATCATGATTTCTGGTAATTCAAAATAAATAAATAAATTTGGATTGGTTCAATTAATCGATTTTTAAAATTCTAAATTTAAATTAAATTAATTATAATTGGTTTTGCTATTATATTTATATTTTTAAATCTGAATTAATTCGATAACTCAATTAACTATATTTTCTTCTACTTCTATCTCTATCTTTTCCATTCATTTTGATCTTCTCATGATATTAATTCTTATCAAGTGTCAATTTGGTCACATTTACCGTGTAATTTTTTAACCACATTTTTGATAAAGAAATCAATTAAATATGTAAAGTGATAACTCCTAACTGTACAAAAGTTAAACTTTAAATGAAAGTAATAATTAATCATTAAAGAACAAAATTATTTTACCTTACATTAATTAAAACCTAAAAATTTATATAAAATAGACCATAAGTAAAAAAAATGATTGATGCAGATTTAATTTTACTCGCACTCAAAATATTTCAACCCATAATATACCCCTAAATTAATAGTAAAAACAGCTCCATATTTTGGTATGATAGCTCTTGACTAGTCTTGAGTGAAACTCCCAAAAGAAAGTTAAAAAATAGGCATGAAATGCCCATTTTTGAATTGGATATAAACTTCAATTTGTCTGAACGTAATAATAATAATATATAAAAAAAAAAAGTAGGCATGAATTTAATGTAGTAACACACTAACACTTGAATTGTATGTTAGAGTAATTACATTGATTGGGGTTAGCGATTATTGTGGGGTGGATAAAACATAGTTAATGGGGTTCTGAAAGAGAAAAGGAAAGAGAGGGGGAACAGAGAAGGACGAAAGGAAAAGATAAAAAGACAATGATCCGAAGTGAGTATGAACCAAAGAAACAAAAAATGTACCTGAGAGAGAGAGAGAGAGAGAGAGAGAGAGAGAGAGGGAATACATTAATGAGAAGAGTCCCTCTGTACGCAATTGCTCACCAACACACTGAGTCACTGCACCACTCTGGTCTGCTCATCCTGCTCCTGCAGTCACTGTGACTTACCACCATCATTCTCCCACCCTTTTGCCCCCCTGCCCTGCAGGGATCCTCCTTTCTTTTCACCTATCGCTCTTTCCTTTTTATATTTCTTTATTACCTTACAAAACGTATATATGTATAATTAAGCAACATCACCATGGCCTTATCCCCCGTTTAAAATCTATGATTACTTCTTTGTTGCTGTATCCCTAGTAAGTATTAACAATCAAGAACAACATTATACAATTTGTTACCTTTTGTTCGTTGATACCTTCGTTTATAATGTCTGTAGACTTTAGATAACACACCACAATCAATTTTATTCATACAATATATTGTGGTTGTATCATTAAAAATTGAAGTAGTTGTTTATTATTTAACCTTTACCTGAGAAATTAATTTTTTATTTTTCACCTTAAAACTAATATAATTACACAGGTTGTAAAAGAAAACAGCAATTATGCATGAGAGTAATATTGTCACAATGCACTTAAATGTTTTTAACGATTTATAACTATTTTTATGATAAAGACTTAAGTAATTAATATATAGAACTAACACATCATTAGTTTGACTGAAATTTAACTTAAAATTATTAAATAAAATCTCGAATTCAAATGAAAAAAATGTAACTTTAATTAAGAGAAAAAACCTACTCGATAAATATGTTAAAAAAGTAACATGGTAAAAAAAGTAATTAGCATATAAAAAAGATTAAAAATAAAATGGATTTTATTTTGTAGCTTTTAACAAATTTTTTTGATAAATGACTTAAAATAGCTTATTGTTATACCCGGTTTAGAAAAACCGTAATAACATAGTTTTAAATGTTTTTGTTATTAAATAAAATTCCGTATTAGTCCTGCAACCAAAGAGTAGTATTCCTAAATTATTTTGTAAGAAGAATTATAAATCTCCTTGTTTCATTAATGTTATTTCTAATTTTCTAGTACATTATTTATTTTTATTTACTATGTTAATATTTTATACACTGATATATCTCGATCT
>PYAF01004539.1:1300200-1345292 GCA_007407185.1 Glycine tomentella | reverse complement strand
TGCCCAATTACTTTGAACCACTATTTTTAAAATTCAATCTAATCCAACCTCATAAATTTATACTGGTACATTAATTAAATTTTTAATATGAAATATGTTAACTCTTTGACAAGCGTACCAATTTGATCAAGTAGTAAATAAAACGGTAAGATTAAGTGTCGAGTTCACATATACTTTGGTTATACTCAGAATTTGTATACGTCTATTTGTAAGCAATTAACAAAATATTTTTGGGGTTTGTAAGTGATACTATACGTAAATATAAATTCAAAATAAAATAAATTGAAAAATAGATTAAAGGCAATATGCAAGATTATGTGATATATTGGATGTTCAACCTACCAAAATTACTCTTGATGCAATGTTAATGATATTTCACTATTTAATATTATTTTACATATTAACTCCATCCTCTAATTTACTCTAAACCATGATCCCTCATATAAAAGAGCCTAAATTACCTAATTTCACTCGTGATCCCTCAACAAGCTACATCAAATAATTTGCATTAAGAATAAAGATGTATATTTAAGGCTAAACAATGTTATTCTATCCCTAGATATGGATTGTCTAACTATTCTTTCTCAGTTTTATAGTATAGACATTTTCCAATGCATAAATCCTCATAACATTAAATGCATATGGATGATCATACCACAAACATGACAATAGATTCAGAAAAGAATAATAATATGAAAATAACATTAAATAGATAGTGAAAATTATTACATCAAGAGTGTTTGGTTGTTAAACCCGCAACAATTAGTGGTTTAGCTTCGCATTGTCTTGAGAGACTTATGATAAACAAAAGAGAGCAACTATCGATGAAAGAGAATGAAAAAAACTGATAAAAAAAGGGACATAAGTCCACTTCTGTGGAGTAAATTTTTCACTTGTTTGTACCTTGAGTTTCTCTTTGACTTTTACTTTGTCTTTTACCGCTCACCCTTTTTTATAATCAAAATTTTACTTTATTAGGCTTTTTTTTAATGACAACTCTCTAAGCCCATATGTGCGCGCTAAGCCAAAATTCTCAATCCATCTTTCAAGTCTTTAATGTGTAATTCTGTAAAGAAAATACAAACAACACACAATAAATCAACTAATTTTAGCATTTATTGAATAAAAGCTCAAATAAGTTAAATTCTTATATTTTCTATCGCAAAAGAAATATTAAAAGAGGAAAAAAGAAGATAATTGCTATGTAATTTAAATGCATAATTTACGTATAAATAACAATCATCAAGATGTATAATAATTTTATTTAAATTTTAGATATTATACATATATACTAAAATTGAAATTAAATATAAATTTTAAATTCAATTTATATGGCCTAATTAACTATTTATATAACCTAGGTATAAAATTTATTATTGTAACTAATTTTAATTAAATTAAATTTTTAAAATATATTTCCACTTCCCTAGTGTAAACATAATAAGAATCCACTTGGGTGGATCTAATGATCTAATGATGGAAGAATTTGAACAATATGCATTAAGTTTAAAATTTAATCTTTATTGTGATTATTATTATTATAATAAAATTCTTGCTTCTAGAAATAATAATAATTTTAGGTTGTTTTACATTGATCCGAAAAAATAATAAATAATAGAAAACATAATTTTATAAAATTAACCTTAAATCATTATTAATTCATTTATAGATTTTATAGTTTATTATTATCATATAATGGATCTAAGTGGGGGTAAATAATTATTGTTAAATTAAAAAACTAAAATAACAGTTATATTGAGATAATTTTTTTTCTTATACCATAATTATAATGGCATAGACAAAATAACAATAATCATTGCTAGATTTTTTTCTTTGGTTTAAATACTATGGAATATGGATAATTATATGCAAAGATTTACAAAAGTTGGCATAATTTAAGTTTTCTGGACTCAAAATATCCTTGGTGAAATATATTTGTGATAATGAGTACAGAAATCAATGTCAAATTAAACAACCCTTAGCACGTAATTAATTTATATGGAAATTATTTTAGCATAATTAATAGTCTTAAATTTGAGTCTTGAATATTTAATTATATATGTAAAATATTTAAAAAGAAAATTTATTACTCAGTGATTTTACTTAGTTTAAACATGATTGTTTCTTTTATGAGTCTTGAGCAGTTGTTTATGTATGGGTTTTAATTTATCTTTTTATCATAAATTAACGTGTGTGTATCTCAATAACATTTCATTATATTAATCTAAAACTCAAACCTAGAAGCGATCGAGAGTATTTACTGTCGTCACCATTACATCATGTAAACGACATGTGCGGCAAATTATTCTGTATAAGTTCATCAACAAACTCGTAAATTAGCAATAAAAATATTGTACATAAAGACTGATAGAGGCATAAAATGTCACGTTAGAGAATAATAAAATACACCCTATAACACGTAACTTTGTTAAGGTTTTGCAGAAGTATTCAGCTCCCACAAGAAATTTGCTTAGACGCTATAAAAAACCAGTAATGTCTTCACACTGGAATATGTAGAGTTCTGGTGCATAATTCGAGTTTTGAAAGTATTGTAAAATCCACATTTCTAATTTCATTTCGTCATGGCAATCTTTTGCTGCATCTTAGACGGTTTCTGGAAATATTTTATTATTACTATTATTGCTCATAAATAGATCATAAAGTCAAAAATGGCACATATAATGATATAAACGCTTCAAAGAAATACAGCTTCACGGCATGCGCAACATTAATGGAGTGATTAGTACACAACCGACAATTTTCGCGATCAAAGTTTTCGTTGTAAGTTGACCAAATAAAGATTATAGATTTTTTTTCTTCTTTTCACAAAGATTGCATGGAGTCAATTAATAAGTGTCTTCTTGTCCAATATAATAGTCCACTTATATTGTTCATACTGTGTTGCAATATGTTAAGTATCACTCAACGTACCGTGGGTTGCTGCTGACCGATTTCGTTAATTGACTTTGATGCGGCATGTGCTTCGGGCCCAAAAATTTCAAGAGTGATATTGTTTGTACATCAAAATCTTACAATAAATTCTAAACAAGGAGAAAGATACGAATAGAAGAAAGAAAAGTGGGTGACAAGATAAATGATGATGTAATGGAGAAAAAAGGTGAACTTATACAATCTTTTATTGTATGAATACATGGTTTAAAATAAAATGAGAAACGATACATATAAATGCTACTTAATTGAATTTGATATGTCTGATTGTTTTAATGTTAGTTTGTGTTTTAAGACATTAGTTAGTTAAAGAAAAAAAAACTTTTCTTAAAAAAGTTTTATGAAAATTGAAAATAGAAAAAAATATTTGATACTAGTTTTATAAAATAAATACGACTCTACGCTTGAATATAAAGAGAGAGAAAACTAATTCATGCTAATTAAGAATTCAGATAAATTGGTTTAATTTTCTTAATCTCATTAAAAAATGAATTTCATCCCCTAAGAGTTTTTTCAAACAGGAATACTCTTTCTGCATTTTGAAAGTCGTGTAGTGGATCAAGGAAAATCAAAGGAGTTATTGGAAATAAATTTTGAATACAAGAATATACTTTTAATATAATTTCATTAAATATGATGAAATTAGCTAAAATTTATTATATTAAAACGATTTATATTAAGATTATTATTTAAAAAGGTTAAATAAAAAAATCCAGTAAACAATATAACACTTAATGTTACTAATACATTTTCCCCATAATTTTGATAAAAAGAAGTTTTTATTTTTTAACTCCTTAATTATTTCCCTTGGAACAAGGTTTAGAGTAGCGTATGTTAAATAAAAGTAATAAAAATAGCATTATAAAGCAGTGGATACCCTACTGCTTAAGCATTTCATAGCATTGCTCTTTTCAATTTTCACTTCACTAAACTGTTATTGTACTGAAATTACTATGAAATATTATCATGCTTTTGTTTGGCCAATAGAAACTCAAATCGAATGACGGGAATAAATTTATTAGTGGTAAATAGTAAGTGATGAACTACACCATTTAACCCAAATCATATACTATATTGTTGTAAAATCTGAACACAGTGACGTCGTGTTGACTTATGAGGTTCTGCCAGGGGAATTCTGATGTCAACAAATTGGGGAGAATGGCATAATAGGATAAAGGAAACAATAGTGGGGGATCTTATGTGTCAGGATTGATGTATTGTCTTATTCTATAGTCAAAGGGATGAATTTAATTGAAGAGTGAAAAATATAAGAATGATAAAATTCCTTATGATAACACTAACATGTACGTAGACAGTGTAGCCCCACAACCACAAGGGTCATAGACTCATATCATATGCATCGAGAATAGCCTTGATGTTGGGAATCTTCTGCAGGTTCCAGTGATAGGTACTACATATTATAATAATATAATATATAACAGCTTACACGTTTACACAACATAAGGTCGATCGATCAAAGTTGTCAAAAGCATTTTTCGCAGGGGTCTCATGATCTGACACCAATATTATTTTTAGCTCCTTATATATATATACATAATTCATCCTTGAAGTACTAGACTATAAGTTTGGAAAGAGAGGAGAACAAACCAACAAAAAAGAAAACGAACACTACTTTTCCACTCTGTTACAAATAGCTTTGCCTAGAGAAATTACGTTATCTCAATCAATCTCTATATTAACATGATCATATTTTTAATAAATAAAAAATGTATCCTATAGAAACTGGTTAAAATTACATAATCTCAAACTATACAATAAGTTCTAATTTGAAAGACAATCATCGTGTGAAGGCTGATAACTCCTCGAAATGCAGAAGATAACCTCTAGGTCTAGTGTATTATTCATTTTAAATAAGCTCCCCCTGCCAGCATAAAAATGAAGGCTTAAATAAACAGAACTGAAATCAACCCTCACATAAATATTAGGCTAATACTTTCTACTCCATTATTTGCTATTCACACTCTTGATTGTTTTTTTTTCCCTTTCTTATACACCCATCAGGTGAAAATAATTTTTATTTTCACTTTCAAGAAATTAGTTTTTCTTTAATGCATCAAGAAATAAAAACTTTACACGTATTTTTCCCCGTTACATTTTAAAGTGGATTTAATTCAATTTAAATTTGGAGATAGAAAAACCATTGTGCATCATAATAATTAAAACTAAATGTTTTGTGATGCAAAACCAGGTCAAAGACCAAAAAACAACACTAACGACTAACTCTAGATTCTAGAAAAGTTGAGTAACAGCAATCTAGCGTAATCAAAATACAAGATAAATAACAGGCAACGTGTCTCGGGTAAATAATGTCTTGGTAAAAAGTAAGGCATGAGTCGCAACCAGATTGGAAGAAGTTGAAAGCCACCGTACAAATCAACTTTAATAACTACATGATGAATGTTCAAACCACGGGCAAGCACCCAATTTACAAGAATGAGAAGAAACAAAACCACAGATGTCATTTTTTATAACACTTCTTTATACCTGTAAAGAAAAAATCAACTATGTGGCTTCGGGGAATTTACCAACAAAAAGCATGAAACCCATACAATGCCAAAAGGCATGAACAGCCAGCGCACTAGAGTGCAAATTTGTTACAATTAGTAACCTTACAAATTTTTACCTGGCTTCATTTTTATTTTTTTTGGAAGAACAACGCATATATTCTAATCTGAATCTGATGACAAACGAGGAGGATGCAATGCCGCAACCATTTTAGACAACATCTCTTCCATTTCCACCAAGTCTTCCTGGCCAAAGCCCCAAGTCCTAAGTAACTCTGCCCCCGCTGCACCTCGCTGGATTCCAAACTGGTGAAGATTTCGCAGCTTACTCTCCAAGAGTGGTAACACAACACTGCTAGATCGTAATCTGGCAGCCATGGGAATGGAATGGATAACAAGGGATCCTTTTGGTGAAGAATTAGTAATTTGACCACCCATCAATTCACCGTGCTGGCCAACATTGTTCCCAAAGATTGATGGAAAAGGCAAGGGGATTGGCAAGGGACTAAGAGCAACAGATAGATGGCAGAACATTGGCCTTTTATCGGCACATCGAAAAGCAGCATCAACGGTATCCTTTACCTGACCAACTGAAGCGCGATGACCTTCTATAGAACCAAAACAGTGAAGGGTTAAGACTTGAGACAAAACACTCATGCAAAGGAGTGAACTTAGGAAAGAAACAGAATAGAAAAATAGGCTAAATAAAGAAAACAAATCATGTTGACAAGCAGCATACCTTTCTTAAAAATTCTTTCATCCCACTAACCTAACTAAACTAACCAATGGTTATGAGTACCTAAGATATACATTTTTTTAACTTCAAAATGTAAGTGAGCTTATCTGTCTAATTAAATACAAGTATTGATGAATCTATGTCAATTTAACTTAAGAGAGTTCCATAACAAAAAAAATAGTGGATTCATAAAAGAGCAAAATCCGAGGACCAAATATCACTTGTTACGCTATGCTATAATGCTACAACATAAAACTATATATTTATCACTTGGTTCATTCAGAATTAAAAGAGAGATATAATCAATGGTATTATCAAACATTTCATGATAGAAATTGGTAGTTGTCTTCATTTCAAACCTCTATTAACATATTTGAATTCTTTTGCATATCCACGAAACATGTATTTGTATATATTTTTATTTTATCTTTTGGACAGAGACATGTTGCTTTGCTGCCTCCAATAATTCACTAACTAATAAAAGATAGATGATACCTTAAAATCTGTTGTTTTCATGATAAGTCTTACGCAATGGTGAAGTTGAAATTTAGAAAATACACTATACACTAAATTAAACCAACATGATTATTAGATATGGACCAAAAACATTGAAGTGGAGAGACTGTTTGATTAAGTTTAGAAGACTAAGACAAGCACAACGTAAAGGGCAACCAGGTGCTATAAGACTCCCATAATGGCACGGTCTAGGGAAGGATTGGACCTATTATGGATCTATTATACGCAGCCTTATCTTGCATTTGCAAGAAGCTGACTCAACGAATCAAACCTGTCACACATGACAACAATTCTAACTGTTGACACAAGGCTCCCCTTAAAGACAAGCAAAACATACATGAAAAAAAATACAAATTGCTAAATCTCTGTAGTCAATACCTGATGCAAGAGCTCCATGGACAGTCATGTGTTCAATAGCTTGCATGTCTTCAACATCCGCTGCTATTTGTGGGGTCAACGGCTGCAAAATCTCTAACAGAGACAATTCATTCTGTCCCCCTGAATTTCAAGAGAAAGACCAATCAAATACATCTCTTATCAAGATTTACCCAAAAGAATTATTCACATTTACCAGTTAAAGCTGGTGCTGGCATGGCAACATCCAGAACTGACACCATATTCTGCCTTCCTTGTCCTGATAACAATTGTACGACTCCGTGAACATCCACAGCACCAGAAACAGAACAAGCATCTGCAGCAGGCCCAACTGGAACCATTCGAAAAGGTAGACTAATGGAGTGTAGTGCTGCAGCATAAACTGCACTTGAGTGGTAATGCTTTGCATCTTCAATGTGGAGGAATCTGGAAGCTTTACCTATGAAATTAGATGAAAAAAGAAACTTACAATGACATCAAAAGAATTTTTAGTAAAATTGAATAAAAGTATTGGAATCTATACTTTGTACATCTGCCAGCCAACACAAATACATTTAACATCGGTAAGGGAAATTGTATCAATATTAGAATAAAGTACAACAGAATTCCACGCCATCAATGATATCTAGCCATTTAAATTAGTAAAGTATCGGCATGTCAAACACCAATGCTTGCTGCCTATTATCAAAGGAAGAGTATTGACTATTGTGTTGTCTAAGATAATAAATTGTATGTGATGAAGATCATTACTTTTACTTAAGGAGGGCAGACCAACAGGCACAATAAGTTTACAGAAGGATGATAATCTTGAAAATGATACAGCATCATGAAGATCCTCTAAGACTGTATGCTTCCTGCTCTGAAGATTTGTGCGTGAACCAGAACCTCGGACAGCATACAGTAAGACAGGAATGTTTGTATATTCATCTACAATATTCTCTAAAAATTCAGCAGCCACAGCAGAGAAACCTCCAGAGTCATCAACAACAAATTGAAATCCCTGTCAAAATTGCCAAAATTTAAAGATTGTACAGGGCACATCAAACGAAAATTAATTTTCTTTTAGAATTTAATGGACAAAGGCTCTATGTTTGAAGTTAAACATATAATAACATCAATCTGAAAATAACACACCAAAGTTTACAAAGTTGAACAAGAAAACGGCAAGATATCTAGCATAAAGTAACATTGTGAATTGCAAAATTAAGTTAGTTAAGCATTTTAGAGAATCAAGATTACTGTACTTCTGGCATAGAGTTTATATTTACTGAACTAAATTACTCATGTCAAGGCATATGCAATGCATGTTCATATATAAAAAGGACCATACAAAAAATCATTAATTTCTTCCACAAACAATCGTTACCTGTATATGGTCACACTCTTCAACAAAAAATCGAAGCCTGTCATTAATTTCTTCCCCTTGCGCAGCCCAAGCAAAGGAGTCCCTTCCAATTCCATAATTGTCAAATTCCTCAACATCTGCCCAAACTCCATTTAATTCATATAGACTCCGGGGGTGATAATGTACTTTTGAGTAGTCTGTCCAAAACTGTACACCATTTTCTAGGCATTCAGTTATATCCTTATCCTCATACTCACTTCGAGAACCATTATTTGAACCACGGATCTCATCTAAGTTTTCCTCTTCTTCATAAAGACTTTGTAGGAACAAATTTCTTTTATAAGGTTCAGAGGCTTGGGTGGAAACTCCACCAGTCCTGCACGTTGGTGTATGGGCATTCAGTCCATTTCAACATAAATTTAAACCATGAGACAATGACAAATATAACTGATGAAGTAGGTTCCATGCCCAATAAAAAGAGGCAGGAAAAACAATTTCAAATTTTGAATACCCTAGAAGGCTTAAAGTTGATGCTCAACACAAACAATAGAAGATACATGTAAATAGAACATTAGAATGTTTGCAAGTTAGATATTTGAGGAAATTTACCATTTTAAATATTTATGCGTACTTTTAAATCTGAGTTTTCTTGTATGTTTCTGAGTAGCAAAGAACTGCCCTCTCCCTTACAGTTTTCAGGTATTTCATATGTCAACTATTCAAAACTGACCGTATATGATATCTCCATATTGCTAATATTTAAAAAAAAAAAAAAAAAAAAAAAAAAAAAAAAAAAAAAAAAAAAAAAAAAAAAAAAAAAAAAAAAAAAAAAAAAAAAAAAAAAAAAAAAAAAAAAAAAAAAAAAAAAAAAAAAAAAAAAAAAAAAAAAAAAAAGCAATGAATCCACTAAAAAACTAGTAACTCAGGAAGAATATTCACACAACAGAAATCAGCATTCCCAATATCATCCATTTCAGAGAGAACCTTCTTCAACCATCATTATGAAAGTATAGACTAAAAGTTCTCACCAGGTGATAACATCTGGTGTTGTGGAAGCAACCTCCGTATACAATGTACCACATGAACTCATAGATCCAAGGGATCCTGAAAAGTTTGAAAAATCCCAAGAATAGATTACAAGTAGGATGGGGACAAATTGTGCTTGCACCAAGAGAAAAATAAAGGGATAAGAAATTATATAATTAATCTAAGGCTAAAAGAAGTTTACATTGAAACATTCTAACATAATGAGATCAAAAGAAGACAGTATTTAACATTGAATAAATGGAAGTAGCAAGGATGTTGAAACAAAAATTGAAGTCCAAGAAGGAAAGACCACATAAACAAGATATTGTGTTTTCTTCAGCTTAAGGGCAGAAAGGAAAGGCTATAATGTTGCATAAAAAGTTTTAATATGTGGGAATCACATCGAAACTGAACATCTAGAATGGACCTCGATGAAAAATCAACAATCTTGAATATCTACTATCTACAAGACTACAACCAACATATGCTCTTATATATGGTGTACAATTTTCCTATCAACTTGATATGCTGTCCTGATTTCCATGCCCAAAAATAAAAGACGGGTTGACTAGTAGTATCATAAAATTTAAACAATTACTAACGAACCTTTACAGTATATACTCACTAAACTGATACTACTACATATTAATAATTAACTAATTATTTTTAATCAGTATTCTTTTTTCAGAATTCAGTTGAATGTAAGAAAAACCATGAATCCTTTGCTGCCACATAGCAGCATCAACTCAAAGAACAGTGATGGCAGCAAATAGATCCTATAAAAATGGCAAAATCCAAAAAGGAACAAAACTGATATTTTTCTTCAATAACTTAAATACTTAAAAATTAAATACCTCTTAAGTTTATGGAAAGTAGGCGAGGAGTATATGAAGGGATACCCTGCACACATTTAACCAAAAATGGTGTAAGCATAACAATAATATCTAATCCTCCTAATCTACAGAAGTACAGATTTCAATCATTTGTCCCTATTTTCCCTTGCCACCACCAAAAGCATGCCAACTAGACAATAAGAGTATCAGTTAATAGTAACACAAACAAATTAAACCATACTTTACTCTTTGAACTGATGCAACAGGTAATGTGGAAATGGCACATGAAATGAAGACACTAGATAGCAGTATACCAACCGGAAAAGTCCAAAAAAACCTCTCATTTTATCTTCCACAACATACTTCTAGTTCTAGTTACAACGTTACATACAAGATATTTATTTTTATTTTTTTTTAGAAAAAAAGAAATAGTTCAACTGCAGAAAATTGCACCTGCTGTATCTCACCAGTACGATAAAGCACATCCATGTTAAGATCCTGATTCTTGAAGACCGAATCAGAAGAGGGATCCCCAGCCAACCCAAGCAACTCATCCTTACAAATTGAACACAAATGAAGCGTTACATTACATGATTAAACAATAAACATGCTCAATCAACAGTAATATCAGTTATAGACAAGAAACTTAAACTGGGGAAAAAAAAAAAAAGGAAAGAAGGTTTAGCTCAATTCGAAATAAACAAACTAGAGTAAACAGTGCATGCAGTGATAGTATAAAGAAATATTACACTTTCATCTGATTACAAATTGTCGTTTGTTGATTTTTATAACAACTACTTTAAAAGACATATAGCAACACTACATTGACAACGCATAAAAATTAAACTCATTAAACAAAGCAAAATGTGTAGAAGTAGATCAATATTTGATATTTAATTAAAAAGAACAAAAATAGGCATGGAAACCTGAAAGTTCCAGAAGTGAGAACCAACGAAGTTGGCGAAATCACCAACTTGGACAGTCACAATCTCTTTCATTTTCGCTTCCTGACAGTCACAGAATCGCATGAGTTAATAGTTAATTGCTTCAAACTCAAAGCAGTTTAGTAAAGTCAGAAACGTACCTAAGGTTCGTTTTTGGCGGCAAAGGGTAACTTCTGGTGTTTGGGTGATGCTAAGTATTTTCAGTTTTTAATTTAAGCCACTGAACTGTGAACTGAAATATGAAAATGGTTACTCTCCACCGCAGACGGCGGAAGAAGTTGATTTTTCCTTTCCGTCTCGGGTCGGATATCCAAACGGGTATTTTTATGGATGGTTTATAACCGGGTGAGAAGGCCCAACTCAAAGTAAACACTGGGATTTTTTTATTCTTCTAACCCCTTTTCTAAGTTCACCCTAACTTTTTAATGAATTTCTTTTACCAAAATATTCTCCACGCAAACCTGTTTTCATTTGAGTAAATTACATCAACATTTCTTGAGATTTGGTATAATCACACAAACACTTATTCCGTGTGTTTTTAATCATTACATTTATCTTTCTTATATAGAGGATGCTAGTGTAAGATTTGAAGAAAATATCAAGAAGATGTAGGGTAATGTTTTCAAATGTGTTAGTGTAATAATGTTTTCAAACTTTAAGAGGATTATTATAGAAAAATTAACAAAAAAAAGTAGAATTATGTATAAGAGAAATTTAGTTACACTTAATGAAAATGACAACAAAAACAAATGCGCGAGAGAGAAAAGCTGCATGTATTCAAAGAAGGAAAATTTTGTTCCATCTTTCAATTAATTCTTCTTGAACTGCCCTCCAAACAAGTTCAATCAAGAGATATGAGAGTGAACATATGAGTATTCTTTCTTACCAAGGCTGGGAAGGGGTTAAGGGGTAACTCATTAAGGTCATGTTCGTTCCAAAATTTGGAAGTTTTTTACATAGTTAATATAAGTTATGGTTATTTTATGACCCCTATCCTACTTTAAAATTTTAAAAATTACTTTATTCATTTAATGTATTCTTTTCTATTTTTGTACTTTATACTGTAATGTATTTCTTGTGTTCATAAAAATTACTATATATATATGTGTGTATATATAAAAATAAGATTAAAAAGAAAAAGTACTTGCTTCTCCAAATAATTAAATACAAACAAAGAAAATATTTGAAAACACAAATAAAATATATGTACCTACTTCTCTAAATAATTAAATATAGTCAAAGAAAGTATTAGAAGTAGGATAGGGGTACATATATTTTATATGTTTCTAAATCACATCCTACATATATTTAATTATTTAGATATATTTTAAATAGTCATTTGAAAACTTGACAGTCTCTAAATGACATCCTACATATATGAAAAATGTGATTTTAAATGAGACAAAATTGTCACACTGAATATGTAGGATGTGCACGTTAAGTTGTCAGCTTAGTATTTATATATATGTGAAAAATATGTTATCCTGAAAATGGTTGTTTGGATGTGATGAGCAATTAAAATGCATTGGTTTTATTTTGTAATATAACTATTTAATAAATATGAAGTATTTTTTAATATATAAATATTTCATATAATAATTTTCAATAAAAAATTATATAATAAAAGTATATGGAACTATGTTATTTTTTTTGGAATGAACCAGATTTTTTTTTATGCTGAATGAACCAGATTTGATTAAGAACATTAGTTATCTAATCTCGTATGATAAAAGTATATCTTTTTTTGAAGTAACTTTTGAGGATAGATGCTCATGAAAGAATAACCGCAATTTATTCTTACCCAAAAAGGAGCCTTGTTTAGCCTTTCGATCTCAAGGAAATCTGTTGATACTTGATAGTACACGATGCGAAGAAAAAAAGAAGAAAGCAAAGGAAAAATAGAAATTGATGGTGAATATTAAACGTACCCACGTTTGTGAGAGACAATTTACGCGTGAATAAGATTGCTGAAACTGAAAGAATACCACTGAGTTGGATGTATGAAAAAGCCATTCTTGAATAATGACAACTGATACGCTGTTGGAAAAATCCTGACACTTTATGTCAACCTTAATAAGATCCGGCCAAAATGCTGAAAAGCACGTCTACTTAGTGTCCATCAATATTCTCATGCGATCATGGCAGAGACTGATTTAACACTATCGTTAATGATGCAAAAGCTAGCAGATAAGCTTGAGCATGTGTTGAAGATATCCTGAAATAAACCTTTGTGGCATTTGGCATAAAATTCAACATCCAAAAGCCAAACCAACCACAAATTAAAGCACATGGCATAATTGAGGATTAATCTATGAAAATTGCCCAGTAAAAGTTAAGCTCCATACAGCTATACCGAGTTTAAAAAAAGAAGAAACCTGAAAAATCTGCAAAACCTCAGTTGCTCTCTACCAAACAGTTTAAAATAATGGTAGAATAAAACTTGATCCCTATAGTTCTTCTATGTGTTAGATCTATTATTCTTATGTTGTCAAATTCTGGGTCTTCAACTCTTCATCATTTATGTATTGTATTATAATTTATCTGCAAAATATTAGAGGCTGTGATTATCAGCTTCAAGCTGGTGGTGGTGGAGCCCTCCTTTCCAATTCCGGGAATCGGATTGCTCATCTTCTCCATCCACACTGTTCCGTCCAGGGCTTGAGAGACCCTTAGCAGATCCTCCTCCTCCTCCTAGGATCAAAGGTGTGAGAGGACCTTGTGGAGAACCAGACTGCGACATGTTGTTTCCCTTTGATTTATCCCCAGATTCATCTTGTGACATCCATGACCCATTATCAGCCTGGCCAATTGAAGAAACTGGGAATCTCCTAACATGAAGCCTGTACTTCTGCATAAACCACAGACCCATATAAGTTTTTGACAACAAAAAATGGCCAGAGGCATAAAATAATTAACCGTGATAATTAATAATCATGGACTGTGTTTTGGATGAATCCAATAGAAGCCAAAGACTAAGAGACCTAGGTTTCAACATATGTTCTTTACTTGTGCTGTGGGTGGTCTAATATGATCAAATACCAAAAAATAAAATGAAAATGAAAAAAAAAAAAAAAAAAAAAACTCTCACTTGCAAATGGCTTTTCACTTCATCATTTGTAAGGCCTTCCACCTGCATCAGTTCTCTAATCTGTTTAGGAGTGGCCACTGCAAAACAAAATAAACAAATTAGGTACACGCATTGATCCCACACAGGACAAGACCCCCCGTTTCAATTTCAGATGGCAGAAGCAACAACTTCTCTTAATTAAAGGTTTTAAATTACCGCAACTTTTTAAATTACAAGAAATTGTGGACAAATACAAATAAATGGGTATCAAACATGAAACACCCCAAAAAAACCTCAACTTTACTGTCCAAATTGCAGTCACGGACCATTTTTTAAAACAATTCATGAGACAAGAGTCAACTAGGTCTACCTTGTGCTCCACCAAGTTGTTGAAGCGCGTCCACAAAGCGGCGGTGAAGCTCCGGCGACCAGCAGCGGCGTTGTTTCCTCGGATTCTGCTGCATATGTTGCGGCGGTTGTGGCTGACTCTGTACCTCAACACGGAGCAAAGAGGAGCCAGAACTAATATCTCCACCAACACTTTTGGAATTGCTATGACTCAGTTCAGAAGCACGAGCCATCAAACCAAAGCTCGGAACTTGCGAACCCTCCTTCTTGAGGACACACGAATTCCCATTAATTGGGTTCGCTGGCGCAGACCTATCATCTTCCTCATTCCTCTGCTGTTAAAAAAAAAAAAAAAAACACTTCTTGTCTCAATTCTATAAAAACAAAAACAAAAAAACACACACACAATAAATAAAAAAATCCAGAATGGTAAATTAATTTAGAATTACCGATTTGGTTTTCTGAGTGCTCCAAAGCTGTGCTGAACTCATCCAATTCATCTTCTCAGAGCTTTCATTTTCATTTCCTCCAGAACTGGTTTTCAGTGGCGGATCTTGCATTCCCGAACACTTCACTTTTTCCTCCTTCAATCTAGCTATAGCTGCACACACAACACAAAAACCGTTACTAAAACACACACACACACACACACAACAATGATATAACATTGAAATTCAAAGGTAAGCACGCACCATCGTTTAGGAGGAGCATGCAGAGAGGAAGCTCGCGTTTGAAAGCCTCGACCTTTTTCAATTCTTCCTCCAATCTCTGCACGAAGCCATCGAGTGTGGCCACTTTGTCTCTGTTCGAAGAAACGTCGGCGAAAAACAGGGAAAGGGGTTTGGGGACAAAGCCTAAACTTAAATCCAAACTCAGCTCCATGATGGTAGTATTTGGTTTGGGTGTTTTTCTCTCACTCAGAGCGAGACTATGGTCCCAGAAGTCGCAAACTACCATGCCCAGATAACGAAGGAGGCGTAAAGAGGGAAGAAGATAGAGATTCATTTTATATATAAGGAAAGAGAAATTCAGATTCAGGACAAAAAGATTCGGTGCCCGCATTCGGATCGTCGCGTCTTTGTCCCACTCGGTAACTCCACCGTGTGTATGGGTTATAGTTACTGCTCCTCCACGAAATTAACTACTCCATTTTTTTTTAAAATATCTGTGTAACTAGTTATTTTTATTAAATATCTGTGTAACTAGTTATTTTTATTAAATGCATAGAAAGTTCATAACTTCAAATATGAAAATTTAAATTTTTATTTTTAAAAATAAAAAAAATATGACAAATCAAATCATATATTAACTTTCGTCTGTTATTATTAATATTCAGAGACGAATTTGTTAACGCTCTACACATTTAGGAACGAATTTATCCACACTCTACTCAAAATATAATTTAATTTTCGTATTCTTCATTTTCTAATTATTACAAGTATAAAATTATAATAAATATTTAAAAATTAAGAAAGTAAACATAAGTTAAAACAGACATGATAATAAGTATAATATTGATTAATAAGTATAATTTGTATGTTGTTCTAAAATTTATATTGTACCATTAGATAATGACAAAATAAAGTTGGATCTCATTTTTTTGTAATAATTAATTTAATAATTATACATTTTAATTTGTTTGAACTCATATTTTGAGTAAAAGTATTATCTTATATTTTTACTTTGAAATTTTTAATGGGAAATTAATTTACCTAAAATATGAGATCTAAATAAAAATACATATTTTGTTAACTTTCATGGATAAAAATTTGAATTTTTGTCTTTCAATTATGTATTTGTCAGCGCTTTATACATTCAGGGGACAAAAATGATTATTTATCCCTATTTTTTTAAATTAAATACTACTCCATTTTGATTGTTACTACTTTTATTAATGAAGTAGTAGTAAATATTTTTTATTATTCTTTAATTATTTATTATGGGTGAGAAGAAGAAAAAATGTTAATGAAAAAAATCTAATTAATTTGAAAGATAAGAAATATGTTGGGAAATTACATAACAACTTTTACAAATTTTAAAATGTTAATTATATTTGTTAATTTTTGTATGATAATCTTAAACTCCAAGTAAAATAGGAGGAACTATA
Organism: Glycine tomentella; assembly: GCA_007407185.1. Classification (NCBI taxonomy): domain Eukaryota; kingdom Viridiplantae; phylum Streptophyta; class Magnoliopsida; order Fabales; family Fabaceae; genus Glycine; species Glycine tomentella. The sequence goes on along the minus strand of PYAF01004539.1, from coordinate 1,328,521 downwards.
GAGTACAATTTTACAACATGTTTGGTTCGAAATGATAAAAAATAAAAAATAATAAGACACATCAATACAAAGCAACTTCTTATTGCTTATGCGTTATTTACTGAATTTGGACGTGATTTTTTCCTAATATATATGTGTTTTGGATTGGAATTCAAATACGCGCTTAATGGTAGACAACTAGGCTCTCATCGTATTGTGTTTATTATATATTTAATTTAAATTGATTAATGTCAATAAATCTGAGGTAGTTCAGTTATTTTCTGAAATTTTGTTTAATAACATGAACTAATCGAATTTAATCATATTTAAATTTGACTGAAATTACTATTTGAGTTTATTAATACTAACATGTGGTTATTTAAATGAAAACGAGCTTGATTTTATCAAGTAACATCTTAAATTTAAATTATGTGGATAAAAAATGTGATTAAGAAGTAAATTTTACTATAGGTGGTTAGATAAGTTTTTGAGAAAAAAATAATCATCAACAATTCAATAGATATCTTACACCAATGTCATTCAATTTTTTTAAAAAAAAAAATATTTGATAACATAAATTGATCAAATTTAATCATATTTAAAGTTGATCAAATTACTAATTGACTCATGGTGACACTCCATAAACTTTTATATTTTTATATTACTATTGATAGGAAAAAAATAATTAAAAAAATATTTCCATCATCTCAAACTGTCAAATATGGATAAAAAAGAATTGTATCAATTTGTTTCGGATGGAGAATTTTGGATCCTGAATCCGTCTAATGTTCATCTGGTTAAAATACTAATTTTGTCTAAAAAGTAAAAGTTATAAATTTGCTCGAAATAAAAAATATTTAAAATAATATAGGCTTAAGTTGATTTAGATTCTACTTGTCAAAACCTAATATTTAAACCTATATTAAAAAATTATTAAAATTAAAATTAAATCAATTATTTAAACTAATTCAAAATTTTCTCCGAGGGGAAGAGGGGTATTGAGGTGATTATCAAGGTGAGGAAAGTGGATATGAAAAAATAAAATATAAAAGTTGTGTGACGTGTGTGTGGGAATCTTTGGATTCCGTACTTAACGCGGCGAAAATGTGATTTATTATTGGCTTTGCTGTGTGAAATTGTATTTCGGGGTTAGTCTGCTTTTTGCGAAGATTCTTTGTTTGGATGGCTACACAGTTGTGATTGTGCTGTGAAAAGCGAGGTATGGTTGACCTGACACGTTGATCAAAAGTAGGGGTAGTCCAGTCTTTCCGTCTCTCTCTTCTCTCGTGTTTGGCATGATTACATTTTTCAATTTTCTACCATACTACTGTAAATTATTTCATTGGTCAATTTTTTGTGATATTTTCATTGCCACGCTAATAAAACTCTTGTCAGATATACCATTTTTTGATATGAAAACATAGATAGAAAAGCAAAGAAATACAGTTATAGCCGCCCACAGATCAATGAACTGATCGTTTTTTACCGCACCCAGTGTTTTACAATTTTTTTCTTTTCCATTCTTCCTAATCAAAAGTTGAATTTTGTACTAACATTGATAATTTAATACTTTTCCGTTATTTATTGTAAAATATTTTTAATTAATTTACATAAATAAAAATTGTTAAATTAGTTATCAGTCTTAATTTAAACAAAATATCCACAGTTTATATAATTATCCTTTTTAAAAATGTACTAATTTTATAAATTTCCCTCTCCACTTTAATTAATTTTTTAATATCATATTAATTTTAATATACTATAGTAATATAGTAGTAACTATTGATACGATAAGTGGAAATAACTTACAAAAAAAATGTAGAGTAATATTAAATGTGGTACAGTTAAATATTACGGGAAAAATTGAAAAAGCATTTAATATTCCATAGTTTTTTTTAGAAGAAATATTCCATAGTTTAATAAAGTGGCTTGGTTATTTTTATGAAAACATATGATGCTTGTATTCCATCAATTTCATGTGTTAGTTTGAGAATTTTACTTGCAATTGCCTTTTCAAATAATCAGATGTGGTAAAACCATACAACCATAAGAGAGAGAAATCATATAAAAAATGGTTCCAAATAGGGAACAGAAAACTGCCACTTTGTATATGCACGAAACACACACCAATTCACTATATATGTGGATGAGCATTTCTAAAATTATTTTTGAATAATATTAATTTTAGTTAAAAATTTGAATATGATTTATGCTGGGATGTTTTGGTTATAAATTTAATTAGAGTAAAGTTTAATATAAAACCTTTTATCTAACAAAATAACTATTTAAATTATTTCAAATCAAAATTAATTTTAGAAAGTTTCTTCAACTTAAAAACAAACATGTAAAAATTTATCTAAAATTAATTATTAAACATGAAAGCAAAAAGGCACTCGATATACGTATGAGACAAAAATCTACTAACTTTAGACTGTATTTGGTTTGAGAGAGAGTAAAAAGAATGAAAATAAAAGGAAAGAAAAAAAAGTGATATCTTTTTAAAGTTATATCATATATAAGAAAAAATAAGGGGGAAAGTACACAATATTTCTTATGATGTTATATATATATATATATATATATATATATATATTCAATAATAAATCATAACGTAATATGATATAGTTGATAAAAAATTTTATTTTTTATGATCATGAGTTCAACTAATGCATATAAAAAAATATTTGTTAGAAGAAGTCAATCTCTTAAATAGATTTTGTCAAAATTCATTAATATAACTATTAAAATAAAATTATTGGTACAAACATCTTTATTTATAATTATTTATTACCGTATATATATATATATATATATATATAAGTTTTTTACCATTCTTACATGTAAAAGTCAATAATCAATTAGAGGATAATAATATGGAATTTCGACACCAAAATGAATTTTTCAAGTAAATATTAATAGTGTACTCTTCAAATCCAATATGACGTTCTAATGGTACAAATTAGTTTTTGAGATTACTTATTTCTGAGTTTAAATTTTATCAAAGTCACTTGATTCCCTTCAAGCCCACCTTTCCATTCTTTATCCTAGACTCCTAGTTAGACCTCCTTGTATAAAATATTTTTGGTGGGCATCCTTATATAAAATATTATTCTTTACGTTTTGGCACATTTTATTATATATGATATAAAATGTTTAATCAATGGATGTTGACTCTTAGATGATGAAAAGCTTGCTCTTTATTTTGCTGTCCTGAATTTAAATTTGTTAGTAATATTGCCCGGGACCAGTGCAAACTTTTTTATGCTAGAAATCTAAGCCTAATATATAAATAGGAACAACTTACCTTTTAATAACATTTCAAGTGGTTGAAACTCGATGGTAAAATAAGAAACATAGTATTTCTATCATCGATATGAATGATCAACGTCAATTCATTGGATATGTTATTACACTAATTAATACCCTTAATTTGTCTTCCTTTGTTTACGTAATAAAATAACAATAACATTTGACTGTATATATGTTTTTTTTATTGATAAAACTGAACACTATACAAAAAAAAATTATAACACTTGCATGTCTTGTTTAATTAAGTGAATTAAATCTTCTTAATATTTGATCATGTGTTTGAACAAGTATTGGTAAACCTAAATAAACAATTTTGATTTTACAAAATTAATATGATGAAATTAATTAAAATGATTTGTGATTAAATTTTTTTTACCTTAATATAAAAGTAAAATGATTTGATGAAAGTAAGTTTGTAATATAATTTAATATGAAATTATTAACACAACAAGGATAACTTTTTAGCCAAATATACTTTTGAAATATAAGATTGCTATGTGAATGATAACTTTTTTTAAAAAAATATTTAATACTTTTTTGAAATAATATTTTATGAAGTTGTATATTAAGACTTAAATTTTTTTAAAAATTGTTAAATGCTAATAACATACGCAAATTATCAAGGGATCTAACTTAAGTAAGTTGTTGTAATTTTTAGTATTTAAGTTTAATTTTTTAAAAAAAAAATACACAAATTGATCCATGTCCCGATCATATTTAATTTAATTTACTGTTTACCAATAACAAATTATTTTGAGCTACTTTAACCTATTAATCAACAAATCAAGGAAGTTTGTTTTTTGGCCCTCTCGAAGGATATGGAATTCGCCTATATATGTCACTAGAATATTTTCCAAAAAATGAAAAGCAGCATGATATGTCTGTCACGTGCAAGATTCTTTATACGTTATAAATTTTGATGTTTATCAAGATGATGATTGATGGGCTATTGCTTTCCAATCTCTCTTCTCTCTTCTCTCCTATAATGAACGAACGACCTAAACCTAAAGTGGTCCTTGTTGTGCTTAGTGTATCTTCCAAATAAGAATCTCGCAGATAACAAAAAACGGTTGTCACCTCCAACGCCATAACAACACCTGGCTTCGAATAATAACTTTTGACGAACGATGATATTCTTCTGCGCTTGTCATCGTCCACTACTTCTTTCGGTCTAGACATAACCAACAATTTTTTTTTTTTTATTTTTTTTTTTTTGTCTTAATGATATTATTTTTAAAATGTTTTTCATTTAATAGGATTAAAGACTTTTTTTACTTTTATATCAAATTTTAATAAAAGATAATTTTTAAATATTTATTTTAATTAAAAATAACATAATTTAATGAAATTAATTACTATTTTTATAAATATAAAATATTTTTTTACTTATAAGACCGAAGATATAAGGAAGTACAAGATTCGTGGCTTCTACATTTTTCATTTTTCAATTGGATCGATCCACGTAATGAAACGTCGGATTGCAACACTTGGGATTCCATTTCTAGTTTGGATTCTATGATTTCAGCTTCTTAGCGTTCCAGGAGCATCTCATAATTCTCCACATGCCCATATAATAGTTAAAAATGCTTCTAGTGAGATTTGTCTGTTCAGAATTCACAAGTGAGGAAATCAAATGTATTTTATAAAATAAGTGCAAGTATCGTTATTAATTATAAAAGTTAATAACTGAGTTGGCAGAACTTAAATTCCCCATGCAGTAGTAGATATTCTTAACTCAAATAGTTTATATCCGATTAAAGACATTCATGTAGTCCTGTAGACTCGGAAAAATGCCATAAGATTATCTTCCATTATTTCGCTCACTCTTTATAACATATTGTTTAGTAAAGAGTGTATTTGGTCTCCAAAAAAATACTACTGTTTATTATTAAGTAAAATTTATATGAGTTTGTTTAAATGGATAATTTAAATCTCATTTTTATTTGAAATAATATATAATATTGTTTAACAATATTCTCCCATAACTAATCTTTTATTATTTTACAAAGAAAATATTAAATTAAAAAATAAATACTTACATTTTATAACTTTAAAACATGATAATCATTTAATACTTTTCTTTTACACTCAATACGTTTGAAAGCATAAGTAATGTTCACCTGAGTTATTTTGGATTTAAAGAGTCTTATGAATGAAAAAGTAATTGAGAGATTTTTTTTCACTTAAGGTAATATGATAGATTATCGATTAAAGAATAATTATAAGTAAAACTAATAAATATTTCACACAAACATTACAATGCCCAAAAAACAATATACACTGGCCACTTATCCTTTACATAACATACCTAAACAAGTATTTTAAGAGTATTAAATATGAAAGTTACAAATAAAAAGTTTCAACAAGTGCTTATTAGTGTCTTTAGTTAAGAAATTAAAAATAAAAAGTTTTGATAAATAATATTATTAATGTATGTCTTTTTTTTCCCAATGAATCTATAAACTAATTTTAATAATAACTTTTAGTATTGATTTTTAACTAACGTCCTTGAAAATTTGGTGAAGAAAAACTAAAGTTTTTATAGGTACCCCAACATTAATGCATTAATGACACTATATACTACACATAATTTCCAATATTTTTTATTTTATTTTTAAGTAATATAATTTATTTGTGTTTTTCTGATATATATATATATATATATATATATATATATATAATAAGTATGATTCATGAGAAATAATTCATCTAAAATTAGCTAAAATAATTATGAACAATAAAAAATTTAATAAAATATTTAATACAAATATATACATAAGTTGGAATTCAATATCTCTATTAAGTTGAAACAAAAGTGTACGCAGGATTTTTAAAAAAATTAGACTGAACTAAAATGGTACAGTTAACCAAATCACTTTCATAAAGTGGTTTCATTTTATTATTTTTTTCAAAATGATTCAATTTATTTATTTTTTATTATCCATTTGATACTCATATATGTTTCGTTTTTCTCCCTCAGAATCAAATTGAATTGTACCGATCCGCTTTTTAAAGTGGCTGAAATCGATTTTCGATCTCTTTTTTTCACAAAACGGTTTTGTTTTTAAAATTTGATTTTGTTCGATTTTGGATCTATTCAATTTAATTGGTGTTTTTTATCCATACATTTGATGTTTATATACTTGTATACGAACACATGATAAAAAAAAAGGTCAAAAATATAAAGTTTTCCATTAAAAAGTATTTATAATATTAAAAATACAAAACTAATTTAATGATTTTTAAATTTTAAAAATAATACAAAACATTTAACTGAATAAAGGATGTATAGCTGGGTTGGTTAGATAATGTATGTGACTTATGTAAATCATATGATAGTTGTCTTTAATTCTCATGAATAAAAAATATTTAATTGAATATGTTTAACATTTTACACTATGCATTTACGAATATGCAATAAAATCTGTACTACTATTTAATAGGACTTGTGAATTTCATTTAATAATACGTGACGGGGCTGTTTATTGTCCATCCATAAATACATGGATAAAAACATTAAATAGACTATATCTTTTCTTGTCAAAAGGAAGACTCATAATAGAATTTACGAGAGAGAGAAAGAGGGAGGTATTTTTTTTTTTTTTTTATGGGTAAAAGAGGGAGGTAATAGAATAGGAAAGTAGCAAATTGCATTATAACATCAAACAAATACATAATACATTCACTCATTATGTTTTACAGTTTAATGATTGAGATATCTCAAGAAAAAAAATCTATTAAATGCTTTAAATTACCTGAAAAATTAATATTAAATCAATTTTATGTTTTCGTCTTAATAAATTCTTGTTGTACCATCAAAACCGTTTTTAATTTATTTCTTGTTATATTCTAATAGGTAAATGATGGGAATTTTCATAATTTTTAAATAAAATATTTAAAAATAAACTTATATTTTCAAGACAAAAAAAAATATCTTATGAGAAGAATGATTGATAAAATTTTATAATTAAATTATTACGTAGTATTATTTAACAACCATAGTAATAATATTCTGAACCCTACCCAATGTTAGAGATAAGGATTCGTGAAGGATGTGGTTTGGTTGGTGTAGTTTATGTTATGCAAGGACAAAACACAATGAGGATGATGCCTCCTTTCCTTTTTCCTTTCGTATTCATTTCGTCCATATATTCGTATCAACAGAGGACGGTTAAGGGGAGCCATTGGTTCTGCCTTCACTTTAGCCTCAATATTATTTTTATCAATAAATATTATTTTTCAGTTATTGATTTTTGTTAATGAAAGAATCCAATTATAATTTTTTTCCTTTTTTCTTTATCATCCAATTAATCTTATAACTCATTATTTTATAATATAGCATGTGTTGTTGATGGGTAGCCATTTGGATTTGTCTTGTTAGGAAAAAATCCTGGTAATTTCATGACGTGTATATGTATAATTTTGATCTGGTGGTGGAATTAATACTTCTTTTTCTTTTTTCTTGTCATTGGTCATGAACATGAACATGATACATGGCGATAGGACAGATTCTTCGTCCTTTGAAACTGATCCTGATAGATATGATGCTCAACTCAACCAGATTTCAGGTGAGAGAAACTAGGGATATACATAACGTAGCATCTAATCCACATTTCTTTGTAAACATGTAAAAATCTTGATATTACAGTAATATATAAAACATATTATATTTTGATAAGAGATCAAATTATACTTATATAATTTTAATAATTATTATATTTTTTATAATTTGATATATAATTAATTTTGGATTAATATAAAATTTGGTATATGTAATTTATGTGTTTCAATCTAATATTAAATTTTAAGAAAATATTATCTAATTGAAAGTTATAGAATAATGTAATAATTATAAAAATTATGTACTTTAATCCCTTTTCTTGTATTTTATATGAATTTGTATTTACTAACATTTGTTTTAATTTAATACCTACATTGATGTAATTGAATACTTACATAAAATTTTATGATATTATACAGCTCAACAGTAGATTTCTTATATATAAAAAAATTCGACTGTAGATTAAGATGTGCACATCATAAAAATAGTATATGTTTTATTCTCTATAAATTAAGATTTGGATTCAAACTTTAATTTTTGTGTTGAGTAATCAGATGCTCGTGTGGACTTGAAGAAAAAAAACACGCACATCGATCCTATGATCTCTATCATTCTTTTTATAAACAAACCACTTATATATTTTAAAAAGTCACTTTGGATTTTTTTTGATTTTATTCATTTGAGTTTCAGAAAATCAGAAGTTTTGAGTAGCTTATGAAGAAACTATAATTATAATAGTTTTAAAAAATACCTTTTCTAAATGTATAGGTTGTTATCTGAGTATTACCTGGCTACCGAAAAAAAAAAACACATAGATGCAGCTTTTGTGTGTGTGTGTGTGTGTGTGTTTTTTTTTTTTGTTAAGAAAACTGGGGTAGAATCACTTGTATTTGTAAATATGACATAGGTTTATTTGGTATGATTATTTTTTTAAAAAATATTAATAATTATTAACATTTTATTTTATTTTGTATTCATAAAGATGGCACATACAATGATAAAAATAACATTATTTTTATATTAAAAGTTTAATGAGTATGCATGATAATATAAAAAAATAAATTTTTTTGACACCCTTAACCAATTAAAAATCATATCTGATAAAAAATTAAGATAATTATCATCACAATTAACAAACTTTAATTATATTACAGTCTAAAAATAATTTATAATACAGTAATAAATTTTCTATTGTGCTATTGAAATACCTAAAACAATACAATAATAAACCAAATAATAATACACCAAATAAAATAATACATCCTACAATTTGAAATAAGTGGGATTTTATGAAAATAAAAAGTTCTAAATTATTTCCTAAAAATATATTTTATTGATGGATAATATAAACACTTTTATATTAACAATCATGTCTTTTAAACTTGTTTAAAAGTTTATTTTGAATGTAAAAATCATATAAAATCGCCGTCTGTGGGAATCGAACCACGACCACGTGGTTAAAAGCCACGCGCTCTACCGGCTGAGCTAAGACGGCACTACATATTTGTTAATTTTTGGATATAAAACTAAATATTAAAAAAACAAATCAAAAGTCCTTTTGATTTATTATTATTTTCATGATTTTTACAAAATAGTCCTATAACCTAACAAGAAGACAATAAGTTATAGTTGCTTAAAACAAATTATCAGAAAAATAATTATGTATTGATAATATAAAAAAAATTATACAATCATTTAATTTTAATTTTATCATTTATGATAAATTTATTGACTTTTAAAATAATTTAAATGATAATTTATAATTGAATAATAACGTAAAACCATTTTACAATATGAATATTAAATTCATAAGTTGTAGATATAAATATTGAAATTAAGTAAGAATCAAACGAAGTATATGTGAGTATTTTCAATAGACATTCCAGTTTTGCTTTTTAAAAAAAATTGACATCCCAGTTATGTAAAAATAAAAATCAAAAGATATCCCAGAATCAATTTTGGAGTCCCATTTTTTCAATCAAAAGACATCTCACTAAGCAAACAAGTGACGAGACCTAGAAATGCTGTGTTTCATTATATTAATAACTTTTCTTAATATAAAGCGTACATAATTATCATTATTTTAACTAATTACGTTAATTTTCCTAAAAATGAGCATCCATTACGTGTGTCATTTTTAATTAAAAACTGTATTGATTTTTCTTTATTTTAACTGTTATTTTTGCATACTAATATTTATTACTTTGAAAAATATTACATATTTCTATTATTTACTTACGAAGACGATACGTATAAAATCTTTAAAAGTTAATTAACTTTACAAAATTTTAAATAACCTTTCCTTACAATGACGCTGCGTTGCATTGTTCATCGTCTCCCTTTTTCTTAAAAAAACTTATAGTATGATTTTCATTTCAAAAACAACCTGAAAAAAAGAAGAAAAAAAGTGGGAAAATGTATTTTAATAGGTGATAATATAAATACATTTGTCTTTAGTTGATTTAATCTTTGAAAACTATTTTAAAGTGTGAATTAAAAAGTAGGAGAACTCATATTTCATTCTTAACTTGTGTAAAGTTTCTTTAGACCAATAATAATCATGTACCATGAACGATATTAGTTTCTAATTTACTAAATTAAAGAGTTTCTAATTCAGAAAATTAGAGACGAGACGTCGTTAAAAATGTGAATTAAAAATCATATTATTTATGTGTTCAAATATATTAAAAATCAACAAAAATATTTGGAAAATATAAAATTTACTTTATCATAGTGTATATTAAAAAATAATTTATTTTATGGTAGTAAAATATAAATATAAAATGCATAGATAATTTCTTTCTATACTTATTTTTGACTGTTATATAAATATTTATTTAATTTATTTTTAGTCCTCAAAAGTTCCTTAGTGAGCGTCTTAAAACACTATTTTTATTAAATATAAATACTAGAAATGGAAAAAAAAACATAAAAGGGACTAATTATAAAATTCATAATTTTTGCCGGAACAAGGGCATATTTAAACTCCCCTATTTTTTGACAGTATTTTATATTTTATTTTTAATAAAAAAATACACATCAAATAGTACAACATGTTAAAACTTTGAGTCAAAAGTAAAGTAAAATATATGGTTTCTTCATACAATATCAGTATTCTCCTATTTTGCCAAATGACAGCAGTAGAATATGAAGTCAATATTGTACTTGCAGCTTCAGGAACCAAATATACAAAATTTTCAACTGCCAAGTGGCAAAACAGAATGATTTAAAACAAAATAAAAGGTCACAACATTAAAAATCTTCGAGAAAAATTTACTGAAAATGTGTCATTTTGCTAATTTCTATTCGTCCTGACCTTGCCAACAGGACACAAAGAAAACCTTAAAAAACTAACTTAACAAAATTCCCCAACCTTCCCATGCTTGACCGAAAAACAATGTACAAGCAACTCACTGCTGTGTCTTTATAAAATGAGGAGCCAGCAGTTTTGTAACAGTGAAGCCAGTGAAGGTATCCACATCAAAGAGTTCTTTCAGCTTCTCGTCACATATTATTTTCCTCTTGTCAGAAGGATCCTTCACAAAGCAATCAGAAATTTAACTGGTGTTTTAGCTATAACATGAACAACACATAACAAAGCCATACAAAGCTCAGAATCGCAGCTTAAAAGTAGCTCAAACCCAAAGGCCTCTAGCATGATAGGCCATAGTAAAAAAATATAATGAAGCCATACATGAACTTTCACCGAATAGTGTAAAGCTTTTGAGAAAGTTGATGATTGAAAATTCATTATTCAGAAACGAGTCTTAAATTCTTTAGCTTGGTTTTCTCCAATAACGAGCTCCATTTACGGTAAAGAAAAAATAATCATAGATCAAAGAAAGATCCTGGACAACATTGTTTTGACTTATTTCAAAGTTTAAGTCTCTTATTATTTCTGCACATACATAGCTGTTAATAAGAGAACTGGTTGTGGTAGGTTGACAATCTAATATGAAACCTATGGTGTGTGAAGTACCTTGTAGTAGAAACAAAATGGAAAGAGGTGAAGATTCATAATTTATTTAATCATGATGCATGGATTGTCCATTGTCAATTAAATTTGATCTTTATCCCCTCCTTCCCTTCTATTTTCACTAAACAAGTATGTCCATTGAACAAATTATGAAATTCTACAACTTTCTTCATATGCAGTGAGAATGTATTCTATGCTGGCGGCCAAAATATACTCTGAATGTATTTTGATAATGAAGACATTTATGCAAGGCATAAACAGAGGAGTAGAAGGCACAATGGAGGTATAGATAGCACCAATTTTCTCGGTCAAGGGGTGTTGGAAGTTTTACAACTTGGAAGGGAAATCAGAAAAGAGACCAAGCAGATAAGAACATAAATGTATACAGAGGGGACCATGAGCATCTGTCAGTAAAGTCAAAGGTTAGTGTGTCGGAGGCAAAGGCTTACAGAAAAGTCAAAGTGCTAATGGACTTGCTTGTGGGGAGTTGGATATGTTAGATTTCAGCTTAAAACCAATTGACACCAAGTGAAGTTGTCAAACACCCCTCCCTCCACAGATGCCTGCCAGAACAGGTGAGCCTATTAGAATAGGCAACAACTAAGATAAACTATAGGCTCTGATACCATGTTAGATTTTAGCTTAAAACCAATTGGCAGTTTGACACTAAGTGAAGTTTTCCAACAGATATATAAGTTGTACCCCAAGAACTAAGGCGATGATGTGGGACTTCCTAACATGATATTTTATGATTGGGTTTAACAGCTAACTTGAAACACAACTGTAAATCTTGGAAAGATTTTTCACATTACCACATACAACACAAGCAAATTATAATCTGAAAAGTATATTGATTGAGGTGCACCATCCGAAATTGCTATGATAAGTGTAGATGATATTAGTTTATTCGACCAAAATGTACAATAGTTTGAATGGAATAGAACTTTTCAAGCTTTTCACATGGGGAGACAAATAAGAGCTTTATTCAAGCACAGGACAATTTAGAGCAATGACGAACCTGAAGGTTGTTTCCTTTAATGTAATCCCACATTCTTTTTATGACATCAGTTCTCGCTAACTCGCTTTCTCCAGTACCAAGGAAGTTTACAAGGGCATCAGATAGCTGAAGAGGAGCAAGAAAACCTGATTTCCCTCCTCCCTTCTGCCGTTTTTCCTTTTTTTTTGGTTCATCTGAATCTGTCATAGAGGTTATGATGCAGCATGCTATAAATAATTTGATTACATTAACTTGTCAACATGCATGAACAGGAACAAAAAACTAGTACCACATACCGTGAATATCCCTATATCCCTAAATCCCTAAAACAAATAAAGTTTATCCAGTTGCCGTGTGTTCTAATGATTTCCAATATAAATATACATACACAAATTATTTCACTTTTTTATTCCAAAAAATTAAAAAGGAATATTAAGAACAATGAAAATATAAATAAAAATATGTAAACAGGGATAAAAAAAAGCAGTAGAAAGAGTTTATAATTTGCAAGGAAGTGACTGTGATCAGGTAGACAAATAATATAGAACATTAACTGAATTCATTATTCATACCATCATCTCTCTCTTGCTTCTTCTGCTTTTCCTTTGGTGTGGACTTCACTTGGACAACTATATCAAGAGATGCAATTTAAACAATTTTTTTTAGTTATCTACAAAATATTGACTAGAAGAATAAACTGGGAAGCAAAAGTCTGCAGTCTCATCAAAAGTTAACAATCAGTAGAATGGATATATTATAAAATGATAGAAGTTTTTTTTAATGTAAATATGTAAAGGGGTTTGGTGCACAAAGCAGTAGTATAATTTTATCATGCCTAATATTGGGACCCAAAAAAATACTTTGACAAGAAACTCTCAAAAAGAAAACTTCACAATGTTAAGGCGTTAGAATCCCTACAATCACAATAAGGCCACCTGGAGGAATTTAAAAGATTGGATGTTTGGTCTAAAAAACTCAATGAAAAATAACAATCTAAAAGAATATTCAACACCCTATTTGGAAATAACATAATAGCAAGAAAGGGTAAGGTTGTAGTAGCATACCATCATCTGAATCCAATGGCCAGATATGCTTTGACAATGCTTTATTCATTTGGAACATGTTGATAGAATTGACATTAAAAAGGGAACGCAATCGCTCATCGCAAATTATATTCCGTCTGTTGTTCGGGTCTTGCAAATTTTTCTCCCTAATATAGGCCCATAATTGCTTAACAACCTAAGGACAACATTTTAAATAGATGCTATAAGGCCAGGAACAGAATTACATCACATACACACTTTTATAGAAATTGTAGGTAACCTTAACTAGTAGTAGTGGAGTAATCTATCTTAACTATCATTTTTACATAAATAACAGAAAGAAATGAAAAAAAGAATGTATACCTCAGTTCTGGCCATTTCTGGAGCTCCCATGAATTCCTGAAGTTGTGGAGACAGGCTACATAATTTGCAAAAACCACCACCTCTTTTCTTTACTACCTCATCACCTAACGTGTTCGATCTGAAGCACAAGATGAAACAGCAGCTGTTAAAACAAGGGAATCACCAATGGAAAATATTTACACTGAGGTACTTGTATATATTTTATGTAGCAACACCAATGGTACTTGTATATATTAACATGTAGTATCATATTAGAATTAGAATCTTGATACTTGCTATAGAGAAAATTGTCATGAGTGATTTAGAAATCTTTTTTTGAGAATGGTTTACTGTCATGGCTCCAGAGCTATAAAAATTAATAGTTGCTTGCAGATAATAGTTCAAGAAAAACACTGTACTGCAGTTCAAGTCTATATTTCTTAGTTTTGGACTAAAGACAACCAAGGCCAATGGTCTTGATAGAGTTACACCAGCATTCAGATAATGTTTGCTTAAAAAATCTTAGGAGATAAGCAAAGTGTTAATATAATGACAAATATAATAATGTTTTACTTACTTAATATAATGACAAATATAATAATGGTTTACATACTTTTTTTTAAAATGTATAGTTTGGGGAAGGGAAAGAATTTGACTTGGTGATGGTACAACTTAAAAAGGCCACCTATGGATCAATTCTCCAGCGAGCAATCATTCAATTGTATGAGTATCAGCATTTCACTTCAGGGATCCAACCTTAGTAACAATTAGCAAAAGTGATTAACTATATATTAAGAGGGATTGGAACATCCCATGTATGATCAAAAGTTTTCTGAGGATCTTGCTAAAGCAACTGCCTAAATCCAAGGAAACGAGTCAGGTGACAGAAAAGTTCACTTCACAATCAACAATTACAAAAACGAGGGCCTGAATCCACAATTATGGAATAGGTACACTGAACTGCTAATTTGATAGCAGTGTGATAGACCAGTAAATGAGAACAAGATACATTGCAATCTTCACAAATGAAGAGAGACAAAAAAGAATTAAAATTTGATCCGTGATTGGCATTACCGTAGCAGAAAGCATGCTTAAAGAAACTAGATTGTTAGGCAAAGCAAAGCAAAGACATAAAGATGCATAATAAGTGCATAAAAAAACTAAAACTGAACACTTTTGGTTAATGTAAACCTGCAAGGCAAGTAATCTCGTCACTAACTTGAAAAGCACACAAATTTTTATAGATAGCAACGCAGCATAGTCTGAGAGTGGACCCCAATTGTTAAAAATAACAGAAAACCATGTGCCTGTGAGGCTGTGACATCACACAACAACCAATTTTTTTTTTCAAGAAAAAAGGTAAAACCTCCAAAAATGAAAATCCAGCGATGACGCCATTGATAGCAAAATGGCATGGAATCTACGCTCGCAGTAACCGCCAATCCAATTCCTTAATCAGAAAAATGAAAGGAAAAAAACGCAAATGTTTGTTTTCAATCGAAAGCGAAAAAGGAAAACTGACTAACCGTCCTTTATTCTTCTGGCCATTTTTGGGGTGTTTAGGTTTATCTTCTTCTTCTTCTTCTTCTTCTTCTTCATCGGTTACTTCCTTGAAATCGGAGGGTTCGCTTTGTTCGGGATTATTAGGCGCATCCTCTTCTTGTTCATCTACGTCGTCGTTCTGGTGTTTTTCTTCCTTTTCTTCGCCTTCTTGTTGTGGTTGGTTGTGCTCAGTCTGGAGGAACAAGTCGACCTGTTCCCTAACGAATGCCTTGCGGTCGGATAAGTCGATTCCGAAATCGGCCTCCAACTGGCGGCGGACGGTGGCGGTGGTGGTGGTGTTGAGGTCGGAGCTCCGGAGGAACTCGCGGAGGCGGCCGATGAGTTCGGATTCGGAGACCATGGGTGGGAGTGGAAGGAGTTAACCAAACCAAAACCAAAAACCAACCCTTTTTTCTTTCCTCAAATGCACGAGTTGGGTTTGCAGCGGGTGACTCAATCTATGACTCAGTCGCAGGGAATAAGAAAACGGAATACCTCAGCCGGGGACACAAGTGGAAATAACAAATTGTAAGTAATGTAATAATAAAATAAAAAATAAAAACTTCTCTTTTGTCTCTCTGTTTCGCACTTTCGCTTGCTTGCCCGTTTCTCGTTACTCGTTAATCGTTAGGTTAAGGAATCAGGTAGTTACGACTTGTTAGCGCCACACGTGTCCAATTCTTCTTAATATTTTATTACAATTTTTAGGGAAAATAGTACTAGTAATTGTTTTGGACACCTAAAATGGAGTATAAGACAACTAACGATAAAGAGATAAAATAGGAAAAAAAATGAGTGATATAATGTAATAGTATAAATAAATAATGTGTTAATTAAGTGTTTGAAAAAATTGAGTGTCGAAATTATGCACCAAAATTCAGACAAGTATTTTTTGTCCTTATTTTTTAATTGAATTAGAATTTCCCTTTAACAATTTATACGATAAAATTAACTAACGTTTAGTCCTGGATTAAAGATGACAGTAAAGACATTCGACGAGTTACTAAGTGGAAATTTTTATTTTGATTTAAAAATAATATTAAAAATATTTGAAGAGTTAATCTTAAATTATATTTTTATTTTATGTGTGTTATTTTGATACATGATATATGATATATAATGCAATTGATGTCTTTTTCTTCCTTAAGATTATTTTTAAATTTGTCATCTTTCCATTCGTTTATGTTTTTTCCTCGATAATGAAGTACTAGCTTACTTTTATTAGTTAGTAAAAAAACTTATTTTGATTAGATTTAATAGGTAACATGACAATATATTTAAAAAGGTTTATTTTTGTTGTGTATCTCAACAAATCTTATCTTCATACAAAATTAAAAAATATTTGTGTTGCATATTTTGATAAAATTTTGTTCATACACTAAGATATGTAATGGAAATATTTTTTTTTTATCTATCTTATAAGATTTAGTTGAGATACACAACAAAAATATATTTCTATGGTATATTTAAAAGATAAATGTACAATGAAGATATGTTGTTCTTAAAAATATTTTTGTCAAAAATTGATAAAGTTGGAAGTGAACATATAAATCAGGTGTGTAGGAATAACAAGGTCCATAAAAGTGTGTTTATTTTTTTGATACATTGAATGTGTTTAATTTAAAGGAGAGAAATAGAGTAAGTAGAAATAGAAGAAAAATAATTTGAAAATTGATAATTTGTATTGTTTGATTCATAAAAAAATACTTCAGAAATAATATTATTTTCTGTCAAAGAAAATCGATTTTTTTACCCAAAAACATTGATTTTTATGCAAAAAAAATCATTTTGTTATAACTAATAAGAGAAAATTCCGTACCTTTACTATCTCCAAAATTGTATAAACCAAATGTATCCACTCTATTTTATCTTTAGAAACTTATTTCTTTCTTAGGAACCAAACACAACCTAAAGGAGAATGGAAATCTAGCATAGGTAAGTAAGTAGATAGTTGTGAGGACAACTGCATTATCAAAGTGTGTAGGAATTATAGTTATTTTTTGCCTAAAAAAATAATACTATTATTTTTATATTTCTTTTTATCTTTGGACTATTGGGTAAACATGAACCAACAAAATATAGTCCACTTATTTTGCGCACTAGGTAAAGAGGTGGTAATAGGTTACCAAACATTGTCCTCAACTAACTGTTGAATATGTAAAGAGAGTTTTTCCGTGCACATCACAAAGAGGTAGGGGAAAAACAAATTGTCTTATCTCAAACCCTTAGAGCACCTTTAATGTTGAGTTTTGGGATGGATCTTCAGTTGAAGATTTCTCTTTCCCCAGATTTAGCAATAAAGAAGGGCTCAAGATCTCCACGTGGAGATCCAGTTTTTCCGCAATAACTGTGAATATCTGCGCACCTTTAAAAAAATGAAAGTTTATTCATCAACAGCTAACCAAAATGAAAACACGCAGTGCAACAACCAAGTGAGCCAATAGACCAAATGAAAAAAAAAATAAAACATATAGGGGGGAAGGGGAGAAGCGGGGTCGTGCGACGGAGGGGAAAAGGAAAGGGGGTCGCGCGCGAAGGGGTAGGAAGGCAGAAGAAAGAAAAAAACGCGTAGATAGGAGATGGTTCTGAAAGGAGATAAGGGAGGAGAAAAAAATTAAAAAGAATAAGAGTGTTCTGGAATATTGTAGAGAGAAGAAAAGGAGGAGGGGGAAAACGGGTAGAGTTGACAGAGGAGAGAAAAAAATTGAAAAAAAAATGAAATAAAGAACCCATTAAATAAAAATTTACTAAATTTAATTTAATAAAATTTAAATATTTAAAAGTGGGGTCCATGTGATACCCATTAAAAGTTATCTAGGACCTCAAAGTGAGATCTATCATTAAAGGAAAAAATGTAATAGATCTTAAGAGATCTTTAATTATACGTGATACTATGGGGTTCACCAAAAAGTGGTATAAGATCCCACTTTTGGGATCCACCACTAAGGTAATCTTAGAAGGCTTGATAGATTTGCTTTTGGAGTCATTCCAAACATTTGAGAGGGAAAAAGCAGAGGAACATTACATGATGAAAGATATAGTAGTTTCTGGAAAATCAAAGTCATGGAGAACTTGCTCAAGATACTCCCAACTCATCCTGTCACATGCCTATTCTAGATCAATCTTCATAACAACAATAACTTTCTTACCTCTAGATCGATGCATGATGTGGATCATCTCCTGGGCAATAATAGCATTCTCGATAGTACCACTGCCCAGGATAAAACTGCCTTCCAGAGGACCTATGATGTTCACAATAAAAGAATGAATTCTCTGGACCATGACATTTGTGATGATCTTATAAACCACATTACAGAGACTTATTGGTCTAAAGTCCCTAAACTAAATAGGTTGGTTAACTTTAGGGATTAGGACAATAAGAATCCCCTCGATTCTGTCATCAGAAAAGCCTTGCTGGAAACATCGTGAACCAACATACAAATATCATCTTCCACAATGTCCCAATATATCTTGAAGAAGAAGGGATGAAATCCGTGCGTTCCTGGGGATTTATAAGATTTCATAGACATAAGAGCATATTTGACGTCTTCTTGGAACACGAGATTAACAAGAGCATTTTTGTCCCAATCACTAATAGTCAGGTGGTTTCTGACATGGAGAGAATCCACAACACCCTCTTAAGGAAGGCATGAGAGATTGTGAAAAAAATCCTTTGGCTTCATCTTTAAGAATATTACGATAAGAACACCAAGTTCCAAAGTCAAGAAGGAGAGTGTAGAACGTATTCTGTCTTGTCTTAACAACAGTTTGGGTGTGGAAAAAGCGGGTATTTCTATCCCCGACTTTATCCATTCCTCTTTGGATTTTTGAAACCAAATAATCTCTTCTTATTTAAGAAAATCCTTGTACTATGTTTGTAACTCAACTTCAAGATGGAGAATATTATAGGAAATGTTGCAATTTAACTCTTTTAAAATGCCCTGCAAATGAGCCTTAACTCTTCTTTTCCTTTGAAAAATATTCCGAAAAACATTAGCATTAAACCATTTAGATTTTGTTCTTACCTTGTCTAGTTGTTGCTTGATGCCATTATTAGTCTAGGTCCAGGCTTGTTGAACCATGTTTTGGAAGTCTTTATGTACACTCTGAACAACAAGGAACCTCAAAGGACGATCCTTCTTGGAGACAACATTATCCTTAAGACTAAGAAATACAGGACAATGGTAAGAATGTATGTAGTTAAGGTTGATAGCATGGCCCCCCCAGGGAAGGAATTTCTCCATTCCGGATCAACAAGCACTCTATCAAGGTTTTTAGCCTTGCTAAAACCTCCTTGTTCTCTACCAAACAATGTGTCTTTAGAGCCTTCAGCCTCAATATCCATCATGTGGTAGGAGTTAACGCAGTCAATGAACTTAGTAGTTCGGGAAGTGCTAAATAAACACCCTCTAACATCCGAAGCATAATCAACCTCATTAAAATCACTCATCATCAATCAAGGTGATGTGATAGTTGATATGAGATTTTTGAGATGGTCCCAGAGTTGGAACCTAAGAGTGGGATTTGGTTGAGCAAATATAGCTGAATAGATCCACCTAATATTACCCTATGACACCTGATAGGTGGTAGCTTGAGGGTTGGAATCAACCAGAGATAAAGAGAAATCTCTATTTTTAATACCTAAAACCCATATGCCCCCATGTGACCTTGGGCCTCTTGTATGAAACAATCCCCATAGCCCTTTTTAAGCCAAAACATATGAGCTTTATTGAAGCTACAATGAGTCTCATATAAACAAGTGATATCAGATTTGTGGATCCTGATTGTATTTGTAGTGAATATTCTCCCATCTCTGTTGATGGTACCACCACATTCTTAGACAAATTGGAAATATTAGAAAAATCCATAAAAAAAAAAAAGAAAAGTTGGGGCAGGGACCAGTTATTGAGGGCTAGGATCGTGCTCTGAGGTAGTCTCCATCATCTGGACGGTGTCAAGATTGTCGTGGTCCACTTGGGTGGCGGGTCCAGTGTTAGAGGGAATTATGACCTGATCAACAATGGGTTGCTTCAAGCTAGACGACGAAGGATCAAATTACTTTGGGCGCACAGATTGTTGAGGTCTATTTCAACACAAACTCTCACAAATTTTCCCCGATCAACAAACAAGGTGTTGGTGTCCACCTTGATGGGTTTTCCGATGACCGTGGCTAAAGCAAGCAAAAAACTTTCATCGTAGAACACCATATTTAGACTCGAAAAATGGACCCAAGCAAGTGTACTGTATATGATATCTTTCTCTACAATAAAGTCTAGCGTCCAGGTCTTCACAATCAAGTAGTTGTAAAAAAGCATCGAAGGCCCCACTGCTTAACACCTCCCACCTATCGTCTTGAGAGTCAAATTTCACCATGAAGTATCCATGTCCTACATCACATATATCAAACCCTTGGCTCAGTTTCCATAAAGATTTGAGTCTCGGTAACATGGTTTGGTACCCAATGTTTTTTTTTCTCCCAAAAGCTTTAAAATAGGGGCTTCTGACCATGGTTCGCATAACTCTTTGAAGAGGCTGTCATTGATCACAATTTTTGGGAGTAATCAAAAAGATCTTTTTGATCCTTTCGGTGCCAGCGAAAGATGTCCCATAAGTTTATCTCGAAAGAGGGTGGTGCTATCATTAGGGGGACTACAGATGGGCGATAGCCTTGGGAGGAACGATAGAGGAAGCAAAAGGGTTAGCTATAACGTCAATCAATTTCATAAAAATAATCAAGTTTGAGCGCCAACTAACAAGTACTATGAACAAAAATGAACTGACTCAACAAATAAATAACCAATCATGCATATTATAAAAATGATCAAACAAATCACTTTTTTTTTCTTTCTTCCTTTCGTCTTTAGCCCAATCAACACAATTTTTTTTTGTTGATTTATATTTGAATATAATATTAAAATTAAATTGAGATGAGTTTTTTTTGTGAATTAGATTTTTTTATTTGATTGATAGAGTACTTATTTTAAAATATCACAACCATAACTATAGTACAATTTGTAAATTTGACATTCAGTAAATTAAATTTATTTTTCTTCTCAAAGCCAGTTCTTTATATATATATATATATATATTCCCCACTGTAAAAATATCCAAAATACACTGTTACTATATTTTTTTAAAAATCATTGCGTTTATCACCGATATTTCCTCTTGGCCATTAATCACAATCAAACTGATTTGTAACTAGATGTACTCTTCATATTGGTCTGGTTAAAGAACGTTTAAAATATGTTGTAAGAAAAGAAAGGAAACACGTGTGAATGTGTTATGTCAATGCGAATCAAAAGATCATTGAAACTTGATTTGCAATAAATGCGAACAATTCACATCATACTCATGGATGACAACAAATAGGTTGAAATCGTATATCGTGTGCAAGTCATCCTCATCAATTAGAATACATCTTTGGCACTTATTCATTTACTTTCTCTAACTTTCCACACTAACATTATCAAACCAACATCAATTGTAGCGACCTCATTCCTCCTCCCACACATCACCACTATTCATATATAACACCATGATCATCCTTTATTCGAGTGTCAATCTGTTCACTTCTCACATTATACACATATTACTTCAGTTTTTATTTATAAGATTCAAATTCAATTTTTTTATAAGACTCAATTTATAATATTTATTATATTAATTATTTTTAAACTAAAAACATTTATTATTAAAAGAAGAAAGAAAACATATCAACAAATCATTAGAAGAAAAAATATTAATAACACTGATAATTTTTATTTTTTTATATAAATTTAAGATAAATTTATTGTTATCAATTATATTAATCATTTTATTTAATCTTGATGAATATGTAATTGAGTCATGTAGTGTCAGAAAAAGTATTATTTATATTATATTTAAATTATAAATTTACATTGAAAGGTGTATTGGACCCCGCAGTAATTTAAAAAGAAAAGAAGCGTGAGGAAAAAAACAATAATAATTGAGTTGGTGTGAGAATCACCAAAGCAAAGAGAATGGACCGTGCCACATGGACTTGATCCAATGAGGGACCCCGCTGTCACTTTTGTGATACATTACAACACAAACAAACTCTCATGGCAGCGGCCTGACAACAACACTCAACCAGCCCAATTTTATCAACCAACCAACCAACAAAACAGCTTCACAAAATAGCCCGCATCCATTGCTAGATTTTTTTATCCATAAGAATTAAAGATGGTATCTGTAAATTTAGGAACTCAAAACAAACTTGAGAATAGTGTTGTCCCATTTTTTCACAAAAAAAGAGAGAATCTAATACAGTATTAAAGAATTTCCAACATTCACAGATTCTACTTAATTAAGTGAGTTATATCCCATTAATATCCATTGCTAGATTTAGATTAGATAGATAAATGCACAATTTCACTTTACATTACATTACTACAAGTGAAGTAAGAGACAAGGCAACATTTACTACTACTACTAAATAAAATAAGCGGCACAGTAAAGAAAATTGTTGGCACAGCATTTCCGCAATATAATAAATAATACTGGTAAACACGAAAATGCTGCTTACGAGGCAACAACCTTAACCGGCGTCATCCACAAAACGACGTCGTCACTGTCTCTCACAAGTCACAAGTCTTCCTTCCCACTTGCACTCTCTCTCTCTCCCTCTCTCCCTCTCTCACTCCATCACTCGCCGGTCGCCGAATCTTTCTCCGCATCCGCAACCACCGCCGTATCCACCTTTGCTTCTTCAACCGATGGATCGGCCGGCGACCGGACCTGGCGTGGACATGCCGATCATGCACGATATCGACCGCTACGATTTCGTTCGCGATATTGGCTCCGGAAATTTCGGCGTCGCAAGGCTTATGAGGGATAAGCAGACGCAAGAGCTTGTTGCTGTTAAGTATATTGAACGTGGAGATAAGGTTAGTGCTAATCAACAAAAAGAATATAAAGGTTTTTGATTTTTTGGGGTGAAAGGAGAAAAGGCAAGAAAAAAAAATTCACATGTTCGTTCTTCTTTTATTGTGGTCGGTTGGATATTGATGCTGACGTATGATGCTACCTCGTAGTAAGATGGTTTGGGTTTCTATTTTTGTTTCGGTGCTTGTGAAAAAGTTTTTTATTTTTTTTGTGACGTTAATTTGTTTCGGGCTGTTTCGTTAGTTTTGGTGACGTCTGTTAGGGATATGGTTGCTGAATATGGGAAATTTGCGTAGCTCAGCTGGCTACTGGAGCCAGTTAATGATGCGTAGGGAAAACGGAAAGAGAGAATGCTAATAATCAATTAATCATGCACTTTTTCGGGTTTCTAATTGGGTACTGGTGATTGAAGTGTCATCCATGTGGCAATTCAGTTTATCTTCCAACTTTTTTCTAATTATAAATTTCTTCTCTTGTCATTATTTTTTGAAAAAATAAAATAAAATCTTCTATAGGTATGTTTTTAACTGACGTAATGGATGATAGATAAGTTTCATTGACGAGGAGAGGCTGCTGAAGAAATAAGGGAATGATGCTATAAAGTTTAAGTGGAGATCTGGTGCTTATTGTTTGTCTGGCTTGTTTTTGATTGTTGTTGTTGTGCACTAGATTAAGAGTGGAGTTTATGGACTGTGAGACATAAATTGATAAAATCATTCTTGTGTGAGCTTGAGTTGTTGGGATAATGTTAGATATAAAGCCATTAACGTGCTTTCACCAATTAGCTTGAGCTTTAGGAATAGTTGGTTCATGACATAGCATTGAAACTTCTATATCATATGGTCTGTAGTTTGGTCCTTATTACCCCATTCTTCTAAATAAAAGATAAATTTCAGCACAAGGTAAAGTGGGTGTCTATGCTTCAAGCCAAGAAGGGTTTTTGTGTGAGGAGGTGTGTAGTCAAATGTTGGACTGGTTCAGGTGGTGAATCCAGATCATGTGGTTTAAGTAAAGTTTAGGTTTACAGATTCACAAAAGAAATAGTGAAACAAGGAATTTTTTTTTTGGGTATTCTAAATCATAATTTTGATTCAAGTATGATCAAAGATCAACTTTTATTTGTTGCCATATTCTTTTTCTTGTTGATCAAGCAGTAGACTTATCACTTCTCCATCATTCGTTGTGTGTCACAGATTGATGAAAATGTTAAAAGAGAAATCATTAATCACAGGTCTCTAAGACATCCTAACATTATCAGGTTTAAGGAGGTTGGTATATTTTTATATTTATATATTTTTATATTCAGAGGTGGAATAATCATATTCAGGGAAATGTTCTTTGAAATTTCACTCAGGTCATTTTAACACCTACTCATCTGGCCATTGTAATGGAATATGCATCTGGTGGAGAACTATTTGAGAAAATCTGCAATGCAGGGCGTTTTAATGAGGATGAGGTTCTTATACAATTTGTTTACTTTTTCTTGTCCTAGGTCTCTATTTCCTGTGTAACTATTAACCCATTGCTATGCCACAGGCTCGTTTCTTCTTTCAACAACTCATATCTGGGGTCAGCTATTGTCATGCAATGGTAACGGATTTCTTTCTCCCTCACTATCTAAAATAAATTGTATTTAACCTATGCTAGAATGTAGTATAGGCAATGTGTCAATCTTCTGAGTATTATGTCTGATGTGGTGTATGAGTCTTATGTATCATAATATGTCTCCTCATGAAGGAAGTGTGTCACCGGGACCTGAAATTGGAAAACACGTTGTTGGATGGAAGCCCGGCACTTCATTTGAAGATATGTGATTTTGGATATTCCAAGGTAAGTGTTTCTTCTTCATAGTGTGGGTTCCATGCTTATATATTTTACTGGGATGTGTAAGCTCTGTTTCAGTAAGTTTATCTTTAAATGATACTTTTGTCATATATTTAATTGCACCTTTCTAATAGCAGCTCAGGCTCCTTCGAAAACTAGCATATCTGCAAATTACTTTCTCCATAAGGTTGTTCTTTAGTTTCCTTATGAAGCTATTTTGTTCTACTAATATAGACTACTGTATTGAACTTGGGTAACTATCTCCTTCAGTTACTAAAAGGTGATTTTATTCATTTTTGTTATTGGAAGGGTCAATTGTGCATGACTATGATTGCGAATTTTGATTATCTGAATTATTAATTAAGTTTGTGCCTGATCCATTCATTAGAATTGGGCCCATCCCAAGTCTAAGTAATAGAGTGCTAGACCAGAATGTAGGTTTGAATTCTGAAACGCTCAGGATTTGGAAAGTGTATGTTTATAAGGAGGAAAACTAGTGAGAAGAGGATTAGGAGAATGATAAGTTCATTAAGTTGGCAGGTTGGTTGGGGGTGTGAGGTGAATATAGGGAAATGGAGGAACTGTGGAGGTTAGTTTTGCATATTTGTTTTGTTTTAGATAGAGAAAATCTCTTAATCTCTTGGGAGTTGATGCTCTGCAAGCTGTAAATGACTCAGACTCCATTTTTAGAAGGCTGACTGATGCCCCCAAAGATGGTGGATAAAGTAGAAGTGTTGGAAGCCAAAGTAGTTGTATTTGAGAATTCAATGAAGTTTGCAATGGTAATTTAAGCAACGACTTCTTCAAAGATGTTGGATCCATGCTTGTATGATGAACAAGGTAGTGGAAGCAATAGGGGTGGTGGTGTGACCCTTGGTAGTGGAGGAGGAACTTCGTTTCTGGTGTAAGACTCCATTGATGAGTATCCTATGGTGGTTTATAAGGTTGAACTTCCCCTAATTGATGATATGGATCCTGTTGGGTGAATAACTAGGGTGGAGACTTATTTCAAAGTTCAAAACACGTTGGATGAAGTTGAAGTTAAGTTGGCTAAGCTAAGCATGGATGGTGCTACCATCCACTTGTTTAATTTGTTGAAGGAGACCGAAGAAGATGCCTTGTAATTCACGAAGAAGGGGAATTCTTGGTGTTGATTTCTTCACCAATATGCGAACAAGGCAAAGAGCTCTAATATGAAGTACAGCTGATCTGAAGATGAAGCAAATTATTGAGAATTAACAGGATGATTGAAACACTAGACTTGGGTTCAGTACTTAAGTTTACATGGGTGTTTTATTGCTTAAGGGCAGGTTGGAAATACCTTATTCCTCAGCTTCTGTTTTCCCCCCTTTACTTTTGAAAGAATTCCATTTCACTCCTATGGGTGGACATTTTGGGTTCTTGAGGAATGAATATACATAAAGGATATTGTGTAATGTATATTGGATTGGTATAAAGTAGAAGATTTAAGAATTTGTAGAGGTGTGGATCTGCTGTTTTTATTGTTTTTCTGACAAGATTTATTTACATTTGTGAAGGTGATAATCCATTTAAAGGTAGCCAAATTTGAATTTAAGTTGATCATTGGCATTCCCTTGCTGTATTCTGATCTTTGAACTTTCTTATTGTATTATGTTTCAATGTTCCACGTACAGAAGGACAACAAAAAACTGAAATGCTTCCTGATGTTCTTGAGGCATCTAATCATTTTGCTGTTGCACACCTTTGTGGTGTTAATTAAGATAATTCAACTTGTATTTGTGTTGTATATTTTATGGTATATTGTAATTAAAATAGAGGTCATTCATGTACATGTAATGACACATTGAGGTCCATTAATAGTTGGATTTTTCTTTCGTCCTTTGTATTCTATTTTATTTTAAAGAATTTGAATTGTTTTGGTCAATTACTATATCCTACAAAATTAATAGATTTTGTTATTGGCAGTCTTCGGTGCTTCATTCACAACCTAAGTCAACTGTGGGAACTCCAGCATATATTGCTCCAGAAGTATTGCTGAAGCAAGAGTATGATGGCAAGGTAGAGTACTTTTTAGTTTTCATAGTCTTGCTCTTTTTCTGTATTAATCTCATGATAATTTGTGTGCTAATGAGTTATATTGACTTATAAACCCTGGAATAAGGAGCTAAAGCAATATTTTTTTTTTTTGATAATCTAGCTGCCATCACTGACTCCAGTTGTAATTTTTGCCTGGTCTCTAGACAAAGATTGTTGTTTTTCTAGTTGTTGTCTATACATAGTTCATGTATTCTTGGCACTAATTGACCTTCTCAACTTAATTTACAGTATTTATTTAAATCTCTAGTTTTGTTAATTATAAAAGAGCAGATAATTGTTGGTTCTAATATTTGTGCTATACCATGATTCACATTGCAACATTATGGTGTCAATTTATTCATGCAGCTAACCTCACCTAATGGGAAATGGCTTGGTTATTGTGGACTTGTGGTTGTTATTGTTATTGTACGCTTTCTCATATTTTTAATGTGCATACACTAATGAAGCACCTACAGATAAGTGTGCATTCTTGAGTCTCAACCATGTGATGAAATTGGATTGCACTGTGATCAAACATTTAAATTTTTTATTTTTCTAGTGTGTACATTGGGTATCTTAAATGGATTTTTTTATGTTGTCATGCACTTAATATCAGATTGCAGATGTCTGGTCATGTGGAGTAACCTTGTTTGTGATGCTAGTGGGATCATATCCTTTTGAAGATCCTAATGATCCAAAGGATTTCCGGAAGACAATTCAGGTTGATCTGATATTTAAGATATTTGCATGTTTTCTTTACAAGCCTCTGGTTGCGTGAGCAC
>PYAF01004539.1:1289753-1300100 GCA_007407185.1 Glycine tomentella | reverse complement strand
TATATAAGGAAATAAATAAAATAGCCTTTCACATTTTCTAGGTCCTGAGCCACTTAAGTTTTATATCTAGCATCAGATAGGAATGTCTACCGTTATGACACATCTTGATATTATACCTTTCATTTCTAGGTCCTGCGCTGCTTAGAATGTAAATCTAGCATTGATAAGAATATTGTAGGCACAGCTACATTCAATACTATATAAAATAAGAAATTGTGATCATAGACAGCAGGGAAAATAACTCATTGCATATTATGAATCGAACCTCTTGATTGTATAAGGTAGGGATTCACTTCCATCTTGCTAGTTTGTTGATTTATTTGAACCTTATGCCTTTGGACATTAATTTGACAGAGAATCACTATTCCTGAAATATTGCAAAATGAATGGTTTCTGAAGAATCTTCCTCCTTACTTGATGGATGAAAAGATCATGGGTAACCAATTTGTAGAGTCAGATCAGCCCATGCAGAGCATTGATACGATCATGCAGATAATTTCAGAAGCTACCATACCAGCTGCGGGGACCTATTCTTTAGACAAGTTTATGGCTGATAACATAATAGATGATGACATGGATGAATTAGACTCTGACTTTGAGCTTGATGTAGATAGCAGTGGGGAGATAGTGTATGCCATATAATTTAATCATCGTCTGCATTTTAGAGACAACATAATGAAAGGACGGCATCTTAATATTCAACACGACGATCTCTCTTAATTTAATCATGGAAAAAAAATGTTTGGAGATCGTATTTCCTGTAAGATTGTATGACACACAAAGTTCATCATGTTAATTTGTATGTTGTATGCTTCTTGGAACTGCCGAGGGAAGGAACATGACTCTTACTCTCTAGAAGGGTTGGTGGCTGAGAAATCATGACTACCCTTCCCTCTTCTCCTGTTGAATACTTGTTTTATATCATATATATATATACATTAGCCTTTTTGTTGTCTCCTGTGTCAGTTATATTAGTGCCAGGATTCTTGTTTGCATATACCTGCTTTTGTAGTTTTGTACACATACTCCTTGTTACCATTCCTCTGGAGTTCTTGCGTTTATCTTGTGATCTAGAACATCTCATTCCTGTTCACTATTTCAGTTTTTTTGCATATTTCCATTGGAACATTGTTGTACCTCGTCCTCTGGAACATTGTTGTACCTCGTCCTCTTCTATGCTGCAATGCAAGTCACGAAGCTGTGAATGTTACTAAAAAGGATGTGATAAGATTCTACAATAGTGTACTAGAATGGGGTGGATGGCCTTGGGATTCTAAAATAATGTGATTCGTCTCGTTGTATGTGGGGTATATAAATTTTGATCTTTTTGTTCCTTAAATTGCCTTCTTCGGAATGGTATTTTTATGTGAATGATAAAATGTTTTCATTCAATCTCTTGCTTTACGCATGAAATAATTTCGGGCACAGTTAGATAACCAGTTTAATTAAGTATATATTTAATAATTTTTTATCAAATAAAAGTTTATTCATAAATTTGATAATGAAACTTGTTAAAATAAGTTCATTGGAACTTAATAAAGAACCGTATGTTACTTTTTATAAACTTATACAAACTATTTGAAATGTTTCCTTAGTCTATTTTCATTATTAAGTTTTTGTAACGTTTAGTTTGTGAATTGTGATGATTAGTTTGAAACTTTTTCCAATGAATCTTCCTCTCTGCGAACAATTATATTGAAGAACCGTTATTCATCTCCTTTCAAATACGGTGTATATATTAGCTTTCCAACATAAAAATGAGAATGACTTGCTCCACATTAGTCGGACATTTGCAAGCCAATGGCAGATTCAACTCATCCGGTAATATTTACGCAATTTTGTGGCGGACTTGTGAAGCTGCAATGGAAGAATAGATCTCAATAACTCTTGCAAAAACAACAAAACACATAATATATATACCCTTGATAACCACATTTAGGTATCCCGTACCTGGTGTGTCATGTTATCATGACCATGTCATTTTTATTTATTATATATAAAAGACTTTGGTTTCGCGAATATCTACCAAAATTAATTACAGGCAACCTCCTTTTTTTTCTACAAATAAATGAGAATATATTGCGTAGTTGGTCACAAATATAAATGAACATGCTAAAATTACACATGAAGTGTTCTTTCAAGCCAAATTGATGCGTTATATCTACAAAATCGCCAATACAAACTCCTACTTTATTCACTACATCTACATGAACATTGTCCAATTTCAACATGATTCCAAGTCACTATCAATTTCAGGAAACAAGTTTCAGGAATGAACTCCTGGAAGCCAATTCAAGTTAATCTCCATTGTAGATATCTCAATCTTCAACTTGGGCATGGTAGGGAAATTTTCCCACAAGGCAGCTATTTCTTCGTCACAGATCACATATATTTCATGCTTTAAATTTCCAAAATTAATGACAGAGTACGGCAATTCACTCAGTTTTGAGCAACCCTTCAAGTAGAGCTTCTCAAGCATCTTCAACTCACCAATGTCATCTGGTAATCTGGACAGACTTACACAATCTGAGATGTCAAGACAACTTAGCTTGTTAAGCCCTTTAACAGAATCTGGCATCTCTTCCAAATCAGAGCAAGAACATAACCTTAGAACTTCCAAATTCTCGAGCTTTGCAATATCTTGTGGCAGTGTAGATAGCCTGTGACAATTAGTGATACTAAGCTTCTTCAACGGGGTGATGTTACTTAGCCCATCAGGCAATTTAACCAGATCATTACAATAGTCAATGCTCATCTCCACAAGATTTGGCATTGCATCCGAGAATTGGATAGAACAATTTTCAAAAGCCTGCCTTGTATTACACATATGAAGGGACAATTTACGCAGATTCTTCAATATGCACAGGGAAGGGACCGAAACCTTTTCCAATCTGATTCTTTTCAAGTTAAATAGAGAACCAAGTAGCTCAAAATTGTTTAATTCTGAACGATGGAAACCATAATTTGTGACCAACAGAACTCTAAGTTTACTCATCTTTTCTGTGAACTCAGGTAATGAGTACTGGCTAGAGTTGAGATTTAAAACCAGAACCTCAGCTTCATCAGGTAGCATGTCACACCAATCTGAAGTAAATGTTTCATCTGCAGAAGCAACATATTTGACATCAATAATGGAAGATGAAGTATGGCACAGCGCGGGAGTATTTCTTATTAGTCCATACATTTTCAAAACAGTTGTGATTCCCCCCTCCCCCCAAAGTATGTGCACCTTAATACATCTAAGCATGCATTAATTATTTACTACCTTTATTCTTATCTGTTGATATCTCAATTAAGTTGAATGAGAGCACTTCAATAGAGAAAAAGGATAATATAGTCAAATAAACTTCAATTCCTTCTCAAAATAGAGAATAGTTGATGACTTTTTTAATGTGCACTCCCTAAAATTTGGACAGAGCGAAACATACCAGTTGAAATAGACAATATGCGTGCAGCAACCCTCAGTTGTTTCTGTCTATACAACATTCTGAGGAAGAATGAGGACATCCGGCCAATGACTCCTTGCTCATCCTGTCCTATCCACCATTCAGGACGATTTTCTCCATTTAAGTCAATAATCAGTCTTTCCCTCTGTTCAAATGGTTCCTCTTTGCTTTGACGGATTGATAGCTCTCTAAGGAGATCATGCAGCATAACAAAGTGGTTATTGTAGTACATGTCTGCATCCTTTGCTACTTTCCTGGACAACAAGATGAACAATTTTATTTCTTTGCTTCATAATGAGAAGCAAAAAGTTACATATATCCATCCATTCTTCTTGAATTGAAACTACTAAATTTATCCCAAATCGTCTTATGCTGTTATGCATGTACTAAGTTTTTCAACTATGCTGAAATTGTAACAATTTAAACTTATATTAATTCATCCACTAACCAACCAATTTGTCCATGCATAAATGCTAATAATCCGCCCAATTAATGCATTGGATCAACAATTACTATTATTCCATCATATTTTTTTAAAACAAATGGATCAAGATATTGGACCAATGATGATTGTATCCTTTATAGGTGTAAAGGCCAGTTGTAGGTTCTTTAAGAACAGTCTTTGAAATCATTACTGTAAAAAAATGAGAACTATAAATCTGAACTATATAATTATACATGAATGGTCAAGATTATAAATGTTTTTGAAGTCTTCAATATATTAAATACTTTACTTTTTTATTTAATATTTTCTACAAAGTATTGAGATAATTTGTAAAAAAGATATTATAGGGGAATATATTATTATTGTTATTAATTGGTCATAAACTTTTGCGTAATGAGATGAAATAAAGCTCTACTACTATTTTTACTTTATTTTTCTAGCCTAAAGATGTATACTAAATAAACTTTAAAAAATAGTTCAAAAAAACTTCGATAAAGAAAACGAAAATAATCAAATTATAAACCAACTAAACTAACAAAGCTCAAATTTTAAATTTATCTTGTTCAATTAAATGGTTTGAGTTGCCTCATGTTTTCCACCAGTGAAACCTAAGTTATTAGCTTGATTGATTCATATGCATCCCTATTTCAAGCCATATTAACGTAAAAAAATGTTTTAGGTGCCTATAGGCTATAATTAAATTAAATCAAGCATTAAAAGTGACCAACAGGGAGAAGCCATATATACCTTGTGACTATGACATTAATCAAATTCCTGATGGTTAAATCATGGACGATGGTCATTGCATTCCTACCATTTTCATCAAGGTTATGCAGTTCTGCCCACATATCAATAAGGGCAGCAACAGGAATCCTTTGGTCTTCTGGAAATAGTCCCAGATCCATGAAGCACACCTTTTCGTTGATTTTGAACTTATCTTCCAATATATCTAAACTTTGTTGAAGACGAAAAAGCAAATCAGAACTACTAGACTCCAGCAGAATGGATTGACTTTGCAAACGATCCTTCATATTTTGCCACACCTCATAAGGCTGCTGACAGAGTGATCCTGCAGTGACCTTAAGCGCCAATGGTGAACCCTTGCAACCTCTCACAATCTGAATTATTTTAAGTGCAACATAGTAAAATCCGTGAACATGAAGATAAAAGGCTCAGGTAACTAGGCTGTTCATATCCTAATGCACAAGGATGAACATGACAAAGTAACAAACATAAATTTTCTGTATTGTTATATATAATCATGTCTAACTGGTCTGAATGATTCTGGAGAAGTAAAAGATGTACCTCGTGGACAAGTTTTTCATCAGGCATGTATGAGCTCTTGCCATTCAGCTGTGCAAAGTGACGGAAAAGGGTGACCGCATGATCATGATCAAGTTTATCCAACTGGCATGGAGTGCCAAATCTTGGAAATGAAACCCTTGAAGTCACCAAGATCTTGTAATTAGGTATGTCTATTTTAAACTTCTCAACAAGGGCTTCTGAGCTAGGCCAAACATCATCCAAGACCAACAATATTGGATGTTGCCCAACAAGCCTCAACAGAACTCCCAATCGGTTGATTGCATCTTCGTCACTTTGAAACTTAGGCACCGGACAACCACAGTGTTCAAACAATGTCTCTACAATGTTCTTCAAGTTTGGCGTTTTTGAGACGGTGACAAAGAAGATGTTTCCCCCGAACTTGCCTATTCAAAACAAAGCAGCTTTCTAAATCAATGAGAATTTGAGATACAATTCCACAATGCATGCCATACATCATCACTCACTACACGAGCTAGTGATTTCACTAGGAGAGTAATAATTTATATCAATAACACCTCATAAGATGATCAAGATAATTAATTACTAGTTTGGTTGCTATACTTGTACAATCTTTACGTTTTAGTTTCTAGATTTAGAAATTACTCGTTAATCTATTTTAGTCTTTACCGTAACTAAAATGGATTAAAAAGTACATGTGTAGGAGCTAAATCGAGTTAAAAAGTATATATGTAAAGACTAAAACGACTAGTGTCGAGACTAAAGCTTAAAGATTATGCACCTAGATGAGCGATTAAACCTTCCAGATGGTTTTAAATAGCTGTCCGCAATCGCAATTGCGACAACAACGTCAAGGTATTTTGACTCTGCAACCACACCACGACCACAAATATGGCAGCATCAGCCGCAGTATAAAGGTTTTCTGGCTCACCACAGCAACCGTGACCGCAATTTAAAACCATGTAATCCACCAATTCAAACAAAATCTTATGCGGATGAATGAAACGAAGAGAGGGAAGAGAGTTACCTTTGACTTGAGGGTCCCAACAGATCTTCTTAGCAAGCGTGCTTTTCCCCGATCCCCCCAAACCAGTCAAGACAAGAACAGACACACCATCCTTGAGCAATTCGATCCTCAACTTGCTCAAAGGCACATCCATTCCCACGCACTCCGGTTCTTGGGGAGCCCCACTTAGACCCCTTAAATGGAACGAATGCCCGAAATCCTCCTTCTTGGACAGAATATCCAGAATCTGTCTCACACTGGCCACGACCTCCATCAAGTCCCTCTTGTTCTCCGCCGAAACGTTGACCGAAAAGTGCCTCTTCAAATTCGCGTCGTTGCCCTTAAGCTTGCTCTGGTAATAAGGGAAAGAGAGCATTCTCCAGCGACCGAATTTGGAGCACTTGCGAACCAGCTCTTCGCCAGCTCGCATTTGAGACTCCAACCTCGCTATCTCCTCTATGGGGCGATCCAACATCTTGTTGTAACGCTTCATCTCCTCCACTTGAGGAGCCAGAGAGTTTAAGGTTTCTATGTTGCTCTCCAGGGTGGGTCTGAAGTCTCGACCTTTGTTTATGGTCGCAATTGCCCTTTTCAGCAACTCCCCCATCACTGCCCCCACAGCACCTCCACTGAACAGATCTGCCATCACTAACCACACCCAGATGACAAAATTTCCAACTTTTTTACTCTCTGGAATCGAAGTCAAACACCGCAACAGATGCAACAACTGTTGTCAAATGAAAACGAAAACCAAACGATGTAAACGAGAACAGTTGTCTGAGAAAAAAAAACAAACCAAGTTGTAATGAAGTGTGAGGAAGGTGCTATCGATCGCCAAACGCGATTTTTCGTTGTTGCTTTTGGTCTCTGGCTGTGTTTAATTTATAGTACTATTAACTTTACTAAACCAAATACACGTCTTCGGCCTCTTTGCCCAGCAACTTACAGGAAACAGAAAAGGAAGGATTTTCGTGTTTGAATGAATCACTCTCGTTAGGGATAAACTACAAAAAAAGCTTCAGAATAAGTAGTTAAATTTCTGCATGAAAGTACGATGTCATAATAAATTAATTATTAAAAAGAAAAAATTATAATTTATGAATGTACCAAAATTAGAATAAATTAGTCATGTAATTAAATTTATAAGATTATTTTATTATTAAATTATAATATTTTAAAATTAATTTGATAAAAAAATATTTTTCACTGATTAATTAGATATTAAATTACAAAATTTAAAACCAATTTTGTCGCATTGAACAAATTTAATTATTTACCAAAGCTTTACATAAATAAGGAGACTAAGACTTAACCGTTTACCCGTCTTAAGTCACTAAACTACTACTTTGGATAAAAGTTTGTAACTTTAAGAGTCCGTTTTTGATTTAAATAAATGAAATGGGTGTGAAAATAAATTAAGATAAAAATATGTAAAATATTTAAATTGAGATAGATTGTAGAAGTATGAAATTCATTAATTATTGAGGCTTCCATTTCAAATATATTTAAGTGTAATTAAATCAAACACTATCTAAGTTATGAAGGATCATCAATCATATGGTGATGAATTAAAATTGGTCTTAAAATATTTCTATCAAAAATCTAAATTTACTTTAATTATAATTTGGAAAATCGATAACTTTAACAACATTAGTGTATGCTGATTAAATTTATGAGAAAAAGTTATAGAATTTTATATTTTAATTAATCACAATTAAAATAATTTTTATGATGACTATTATAAATTAAAAAAATAACTATTATAAAAGTTAATAAATTTAGCATATAGTGATAATAAAATAATTTTATATTACAATTCATTTTCTTTTGCGAATTATAGATTATGTTGAACAAGATATTTAAATTAGTTTCTAATCTTTTTTTATTAGTTGAAAAATTTATTTGACTATTTGATAAGTAAGTTTTTTATTAGTTTCTAGCATTTTTTTTAAACACTATTTGAAATTATATTTTTTAAAATGTAATCTTCTAACTTTTTTATATATTTTTTTTCATTTTTATCCTTAATATATGTATTCGTTTTTTATTAACTTTTTTAATTAAATCATGACTTTATTATTTTCATGTCATTTTATATTTATCAATTATTTCAATAATTAATTTTATCAAATACTTATATTTTATTAAGTTAGCTTCCGTTACCAGAATTTGACATCTCTACCAAATCAGAGCAGGAACATAGCCTTAGCACTTCCAGATTCTCCAGTTTTCCAATATCTTGTGGCTGTGCAGAAAGCTTGTGGCAGTTAGTGATACTAAGCTTCTTCAATGGGGTAATCTTACACAGGCCATCAGGTAAAGTAATCAGATCATTGCAAATTTGCAATAGTCAATACTCATTTCCACAAGATTTGGCATTGCATTTGATATTTGGATAGAACAGTTTTCAAAAGCTTGCCTTGTATTACACATACGAAGAGACAACTTTTGCAAATTCTTCAATATGACAGGGAAGGGACTGAAATCTTTTCCAATCTGATTCTTTTCAAGTTAGATAAAGAACTAAGCAACTCAAACTTCTTTATCTCAGAACGATCAAAACCATAGTTTGTGACTATCAGAACTTTTAAGTTTTTTCATCTTTGTGAACCGCGGTAATGTGTATTGGCTAGATTGAAGATTTAAAATCAGAACCTCTGTTAAAAGGTTTCATGTCAATCCAATCTGAATTAAACGTTTCATCTGCAAAAGCATTATATTTGATATCAACAATGGAAGATGAAGTGTGACAGAACAAAGTGTATTTCTTATTTGTCCCACCTTTTCAAAATAATAGTGACTTTAAAATGTTTTTTTTATTCAAAATATGTCACCATATACAACTAAGAAGCCGTTAATTACTTTTTTCCAATTTCCACCTTTATTCTTGTATCTCAATCTCAAGTAAGTAGAATGAGAGCACCTTAAATCATTAACAGAGCAAAAGGATAATACAGTCAAATGAACTTATATTCCTTTAAAATAGAGAATAGTTAATGATTTTTAATCATTGTGTAAAACTCCAAGGGTATAATTGAGAGTAAGGTTTTAGTGGAGAAAGAAAGAAAGAGCAAATTTTCATTTCTAATAAAAAAAATTCAATTTGATGATTTTTTTTTTAAATAAAAGAAATAAAAACTGATAGATAACATAAACCTAATTCATAATCTTTTGTTTATTTTATTAAACATTACGTAACCCGACTTCAGGCATGTCCTAAAATGGGAGTAGCCTTTCTCGTTTGTGTATGTGCATCCGTATGTATAATTTGGACAGAGAGAAACATAGCAGTTGAAATACTGAATATGCGGGCAGCAACCTTTAGGTGTTTATTATGGGCCTGTTTGGATGTTAGCTTCTCTAGAAGTATTTCTAGAGAAGTTTACCCAAACAAGCCCTATGTCTTATGATTCTGGGGAAAAATGAGAACGTTCGGTCGATGATTCCTTGCTGATTTTCTCCTACCCACCATTTATTAGGACGATCATCTCCCTTCAAGTCAATAATCAGTCTTTCTCTCTGTTCAAATGGTTTCTCTGTGCTTTGACGGATTGTTAGCTCTCTAAGGAGATCATGTAGAATAACGAAGTTGTTATTGTAGTACAAGTCTTCATCCTTTGCAACTTTCCTAGACAACCAGGGAAGAACCAAAATGTCAACCAGATGAACAATTTTACTTTTTTGTTTCATATATATCCATACATACATTCTTTACTTATTGAATTTAAATCTTAAACCACTAATTTTATCTCAGCGTGCGCCACACATATAAACATATATATGGTATCTAATCCAACTCAAAATTTATTCAGACCATTTATTTTACGCCCCTTCTCAGAAGATCAATTTAATGAATATACCAATAGATATAATTAGTTTGTAGCAATATTATTTCTATGTTTATACATGTTTTAAGGAGTGAGGTTTGCTTTGAATTATTTTTTAAATTATTCTAAATCCTCCTACAATATTTTCTTACTTATCCCGAAGTAATTTTTGTATGATGATGGTATCTATCTATTAGCATAACTAATAAAAAATTAAGGTTGTTTTAATTAAAATAATAATAACGTTCAAATTGAAATGTGTGTTAAAGTTATTTTAATATTTTCCTAAGCTTTTTATCGGTTATTCCTTCCTATATAATTAAAGTATTACAATTTTGA
>PYAF01004539.1:1258661-1289653 GCA_007407185.1 Glycine tomentella | reverse complement strand
AAGATGATTTATAAATAAATATTGAAAATATATTATTATTATTATTATTTGGTCATAAACTTTTTTTTTTGAGTGGTGGTCATAAACTTTTGTTTAATAAGAGTGTAACAAAAAAGCCCTTTTAATTCTATTTACCTTATTTTCTAGCCTAAAGATACCTACTAAATAAAGTTTAAAAAAAATAAATAAGAGATTGATAATTAAATTATAAATCGACTGAACAAACAAAGATTAAATATTTAATTTATCTCACTTTATTAAATGAGTCGAGATGCCTCATTTATTTCACATTCACTAAAGTTTTTAAGTTTTTTTTTTAAAAAAGAAAAGTTTTAAGTTCTTAGTCTGATTGATTCATATATTTGAAGTCATATTATATTATAGTAAGAAAATATTCCATACCTTGTAACTACGAAATTAATCAAATTCCTGTGGTTATATCATGGACGATGGCCATTGCGTTGCTACCATCACTATTAAGGTTATGCAGTTCTCCCAACATATCAATGAGTGCAGTGCAGCAACAGTGTTAAAAATAAAATACGGATAAATAATTGTTTTCATTTAATTTTTTATTTTCTTTCATATATTTTTTCTCAACACGAGATTCTTATATAAGAGAGAGAATTTCAACAAAATGTTATACGGGATAATAAAAAAATTGATCTAATCTTAATTACTGATCAAATATTAAAGTATAATAACAAACTGTAACAACCTAACAAATCATAATAATAATTAATTTGAAATTTAAATTATACAATTCAACACTCCTCCAAAGTTGATGCATGAATATCAGTCATGCCCAACTTGTCAATTCCTTCTTCAAACACTCTTCCAGGAATGATTTTGATCAGCAATAGGTTCAAAAGATGCTTCAGGATAGTCCACGTGCTTCGATTATGTGAGGTAGAAAGAAAATTGAAATACAAGAAGAGATTCGGAAAAATAACATGTTCATGTTAATAAACTTCAGGGATGGTTTATGAAGATCCAGAACAATGCAACTAACTTCACATCAATGACCTTCAAATAGAATACGTGCAGGGAGAATTGAGATACGAGAATGAATTCGGAACAATTGTATGTTCGTGTCAATAGACTTCGAGGTTGGTCTGTGAAGAACTCAGAACAATGCAACGAGCTTCACATTAATGACCTTCAAATGGATACGAGAAGGATTCAAAACGGAACCAAAATCGCAAAGATTATGCTAGACAAAAATGAAATTTATGATAATAATAATCATAATTTGTAAAGGAATCAGAGAAGATAAAGATTAAGGAAGAGATAGATGATTTGATATTAGTGAAATATATTAAAAGATAAAATAAAAAGATAGAAGGAGATATACGTTTGGAAACGTGAAGAAGAAAGACTTAAAAAAAAAAATAAGACAGTAGAAATATTATTTTTTTTTCTATAGAGGATACCATGATTTTCATTCATGGAAGAATCATGACTCTCATTCGTGAAAGAAATCATGATTTTTTCATGGAGGATACCATGTTAAAAATCATACATGGATAAATTACTGTTTTCATTCACTCTTCAATTCTTTTTCATATATTTTTCCTCAACACGAGAGATTATTATATAAGAGAGAGATTCAATAAAATACTAATAATATAATATAATAAAAAAAATTAATCTAATCTTAATTATGAAATATAATAATAAACTAAAACAACCTAATAAATCCTAATAATAATTTAAAATTTAAATTATATAATTCAACAAACAGGATGCTTTGGTCTTGAGGGAAAAGCCCTAGTTCCATGAAGCAAACCTTTCCGTTGGTGGGGAGTTCATCCTCCAACGTATCTAAACTTTCTTGAAGATGACGAAGCAAGCCAGTATCACTAAAATTCAGAATGGATTGACTCTGTAAACGATCCTTCTTTTTTTCCCACATCTCAAAAGGCTGCTCACAGAGTGATCCAGCAAATCTGCAATTAATATTAGTTTCAGAGCAACATAGTAAAATCAGTGAATAAGCCCGACAAACAAACATAAATTTCTGTCTCACACTATTGTGAATGATTTTTGGAGAAGCACCTCGTGTAAAAGATCTTCTTCAGGCCTGTATAAGCTGTTGTCATTTAGTTTCGCATAATGAGCGAAAAGGGATACTGCATGATATTGTGATCAAGTTGACCCAACAAGATCTTGGTGCCAAATCTTGGATATGCAACCCTTGAAGTCACCAAGATCTTATAATCAGGTATGTCTATTTTAAACTTCTCAACAAGGGATTCTGAGCTAGGCCAAACATCATTCAAGACCAACAATATTGGATTTTTATCATTTTCCCCCACACTCCGCAGCAGAGCTCTCAATCGGCTTGTTGCACCGTCATCGCTTTGAAACTCCAGCACCGGACGTCCACAGCCTTCAAACACTGTCCCTACAATGCTCTTCAAGTTGGAGGTTTTGGAGACGGTGACAAAGATGATGTTTGCCCCGAACTTGCCCACAAGTCAAAGAAAAATATAATACAGTAGCTTTCTATTTCTAAACCAACGAGAATGAATGAATCGCTCTAAACTCGAGTTTATACTAAAAAATAAAGGAAAGCTTACGTTTGATTTGAGGGTCCCAACAGATCTTCTTAGCCAGTGTGGTTTTGCCGGATCCACCCAAACGAGTCACGACAAGGACCGACACACACACCCCATCCATGAGCAGGTCACTTTTCAACTGGTTCAAATGTTGATCCATTCCAATGCACTCTGGTTCTTCGATTGCTCCGCATGCATTCTCCTTCTCCTTCATCGACAAACAAAAAGCTTACTTTATTCTCTTCACTGCTAATGCATTCACTAATATATTCTGTCTACACAAAAAATGTCTTTGATGAACAATTCCTCTCTTTAGTTTCCCGACCAATATGCACACTTGCTACCTACACGCTTTTGTGTAGGCTCAAGTATAGTCAATGTGTTCACTCATATCCCCTGCCTTGTCCTGTGAATCAAATTGGCCTAAACCAAGACGTTAGAATTAGAAAATTCTAGGATGGATATTGTAATTGGCACTACCCACCCATGTGGGAAC
Source organism: Glycine tomentella (assembly GCA_007407185.1). Lineage (NCBI taxonomy): Eukaryota > Viridiplantae > Streptophyta > Magnoliopsida > Fabales > Fabaceae > Glycine > Glycine tomentella. The sequence goes on along the minus strand of PYAF01004539.1, from coordinate 1,286,596 downwards.
CTTTTCATGGTAAATCGAACATGCAATCTTCTGATCTGGAGTCAGACGCACTACCATTGCGCCACGGATCCACATTTGCTGATGAACACTCGTAATGATAATATTAACTTAAGAGTTTAACTTTTCAGGGACAAGTTACAATTCTTACGTTATACTATCTATTCATAACATTACTAAATATAACGAAACAAATAATACACTCTTAATATTCATTAAATAATACAGCATAACCGTGCATATTTCTCTTAAAAAGCTAATTATTCTGTTTTCTTCTCCTTGACGATTCTGCTTTTAATCTTCTGAATGGTCTTCTCATCAATAATCTGATAATATCTCTTGTGTTTCTCCCTCAACCACTCCACTAACCTCTTAATCTTGTCCTCGTTCTTCACATAAGTTAATGGAACTGCCATTCCCACTAACGTACCTACACATCAAAATTAAAATTAAACAAATAGTGAGATCGAGAAAGAAACGATTCGTAAAAGAACTTAACCACGTACGTACCCATATAAACTAGTGTTAGGAGGTCCATGCAACTTCCTAAATAAGATAGTGCTAACAATCCAGCCACAGCCCCCACAAACACGGGCCACTCTTTCTCTGCGCCCACAAGGAACAACCACCTTATTCCTTCTTCAATCCATGCTCGAACTGTGTTTGCTATTCTCGTTGTTGTTTCTTCACTCACTTCCAACCTCAACAAGTTCGGTGGTTCCCTAAATTTCATAAAAATCACAAGGAAACAATTATTACATAGTTCTAAACCACCTGCGTATAAACAAGATTTTTAATTTATAAGAAAGAATTAATTATTAATTTTTTAGTTTATAAGAAAAAATTAATAATATTCAATCACGCGTACAAGTAAAGAGTAGTGCTATATGTAACAATTTCTCATCACAAGGAAAAAAAACAAAAGAAGCTAATTACTATGTGTAAGTAATGAAGACGAATCTTCCATGAGACAAAATTTTGCATTAGAAGAAGAGCATGTAGAGAAGGTTGCTCACTTGCCCAAAAGTCTAAGCATATTGGCATAGAGGAATATTGAAGCAAGACCGAGAATGGCCACCCATGAGATGAGAGAGAGGAAGTTGAATTCAAACACTTCCATCAACACCCATGCCGCTGTTGCCGCAACAAGAACGCTTATATTTATTTTCTTTCTTCTCCATAGGACTACATCCTTCACTATACCATTGTCAACATCTACACCACAAAAATCAAAGCGCAAAGTTAAAAGGGTTTTAAAATTCCATCTTTAGATACTATCACAACGTAAAGCTTATAATTATAAAGCATTATCAAATAAATTATACCTGAGGAGTAAGAGGGGGTGGTCAAAGGTTGCGTTTCTGCTTTTGTTTCTGAAGACATGATCGAGGAAGATTGTGATGAAATATAGATGATTTTCAAGTGTTGGAAGCAAAGCCACTTACATTTTCAAATATATAGTGGTGTTTTGGTGATAGCCAACAGGGTGACTCTGTATCTGACTTGCACGTGTAGGATTCTGAGGAGACGTGGAAACCTTGCAACATTCGTGGCACTTCCATCTACTTTAGCATTCTTTTGGCTAACGTTGTCGTTTTAATTAAACTGGTAGAGATAAGCACAAGTAGCAAGTAGGTAAGGATAAAAAAACAACAACAATTGAGCAATAATAATGCATTACGTGTAATCAGTAATGTATAACTTTGTTCAGCGAAAAAGAAAGAAAAAAAAACTGTGAGCTGGGCCAATGAATGTGCTAATTAAATAACTATTATTGGTTCAGTTGGAATGATGTAGCTATAACCTTGTTATTTACACATTCAATTATTCATACAATTACAATTACATGGCCAAAGTGTGAATATACAAGTTTCTAACAGTGGACCAATCCGAAGCTATGCACCACATCTACAGCCATATATATGTCCCCACACGTTGAACTAAATGCCATGCCGAACTAGTAGTACTTGAAATATTATCACATGGTATGTTCTTCCATCCTAAGCATCCTTTGCAGAAATGGCAGTTTCAGCATTTGATCATTGCTCCAGTAAACAGTTGTAAATATTGCTATTTTTTTTATCGGTATACATATATATTGCTGTTAAGATCCATGATTCACAGCGAGCAATATTACGATTTTAAATGTCACCCAGGGCATTTCATGAGAATTAAACATGATATATATTATTTTACATGTGTACTACTATACTGCAACAAAAGAGAAAGCACAAAAATTGTGCGAGATAGTGGAAATTGAGTATCCATGAACTGTAATTCATCTAAAAAAAGTAAAATATGTTTGGAATAATCCTAAAATTTAAAAAGTATTATTTTTTTTATATTTTTTTTATAAATTTGGTTTATATAAGAATAAAATATATTTTTATTATTTTTCAAATTATCGTCTAACAAAATTACACTAAAAAATAATAAAAATATATTTTATTCTTATATAAATCAAATTTATAAATGAATAAAATAATTTGTGATAGTTAAAATTCTCAAAATGAATTAAATAATTTTTTACATCAAAATACTCCAAAATTGTATGTTTTTCTAATTTTCTGGATGATTTTCTCATATTTTCTGATAAGATTAGAAGAAAAGATGAAACAAATTAAGTCTGTTAATTATGTCATAAAAGTGTCTAATAAAGTCTTATTTTTACATAATCAAATTAGTAAATAAAATTATAAAAATAAAATTAATATTTTTTAAATTTTACAATGTCCCAAACAAATTTGACCCTTTAAAAAATCAGGGAAAAAAAGTTTCATAATATTTAAACAAGTATTTAATGTTGGTTTATACTTTATACAATGAAAATCTAGTAACCTTTAGTGTTTAACTTCCATTTAAATAAATAATGGGTACAGAGTACTTACATTAGCATCCAATTACATATATAATAAATTTATTAAATTTTATAAAAAAAATTACTTTGAAAAATATTAGGTCAAATATTACGACAAATTTTTTTATCGAAGGACAAAACTTAGACTGATGCAGTTCTATAAAGATTTATTTTTTGGTGTTATACTAGTTAACATTGCAATTTCCTTTGATAATCTGGACTAACATTTACTGTAAATCGTTATAGAACTGCATTTAAATTTTATCCAAAATATTATACTACTCTGACTTAGTAGGTAATTGGTGGGTTGCTAATTAGGCGAAAACATTAAACTAAAAAAATAAATTATTTATAATTTTAATTCAGGTTCAAATAAGTTTAATGTTTTCTCATCTCTAACTCTGTTTTTTTCTTTAGAAATAAAAGAAAGGAAATTGAAAGAATGAATTAAAGATAAGATAACAATATCAGATTCCATAATTTGTTTGACAAGAACAATGTGAAAGAAGGGGATTTTCCATCTTTAAGACCTCCATGGGATTTTTTTTTTCTCCCTCCAAATTGACATAAAATGGGATAGGCAGAGTGATCTCTCTATTTTTTAAAGCAACAAATTTCAAAAATTATAATATAAAAAATATTTTTGTTAAAAATATTTTTAATTAGTACAAAATATTTTTTCATTTTTTACTCATTTAAATAAATAGAGAGAAAGTTTCCACTATTTTTTTTAAAAAAAATTATTCATTTAAATAATATATATTTTATTCCTAAAATACACGATAAGCATTTTTAATATATTTTCACCCCTCTCTAAAAATATAAGAAAATATTCTATGGACACCTAATATCTAAATGACATCAAAAGAACGAAAATGTAAATATAGTAAATAATATGATGTGATAATAATAAAATAAAATAAATAAATAAACATTGATATATTATATATATATATATATATGAATAATCATGTAACATTATTGAAAAATATTTGATGATCGCTTAGTTGAAAAATACAGCACATGGGCTTTTCGCCCTGTTCTTTGTGTGACTTTAAAAAAATGGGTGGAAAACGTAGTTAAGCAAAAATAAATAAAGCTCACATTCAAAATATGATATCGTAATTTAAAAATTATAAAATCAAATTAATCAATTTAATTAAAATTATAAAATTTAGGTATCATATAAAATAAAGATATGCATATTTAATTTTTTTCAAAATATAATATCATTTAAATATATATTATCCCAAAATTAATTAACACATCATATAATTAAATAACACATCTTTCAAATTACATAATAAAAAATAACTTAAATATAAATTTTTATTATTTTTAATGTTATTTATTATGGGAGAGTTAACAGATTGCGATGCGAAACGAATATCAATAATCTTATATCCATCTCTGCCCTCATTTTTAATTAATGGAAAAATCCAATTTCGAACCCCATGAGATCAGATTCTGCTGTGCCTAATGGTCATCCCTTTTGCACACGATCTCAAAGCAACAATATCAACACTCACCCCTTTTTTTGAAATTAGTTAGGGTCACATACATGCTAGAGTAGAACAATTTCTTATTTAATGTGCTTCACTTAGTATATATTCTCACACGATAGACAAATTTATAATTATTTTTAAAGTTTGGTTACAATGACGGAAAATACTTGACAAAAAGAAAAATAATAAAATTATGATAAATGTATCTCAAAATGATAAATGATGTTTTTATATTTTTAAAATAAATTTCCAAAATGTCCATTTTTAGTTAAAAAGGCAAAGCATAGTTCATAATTTATTGAAGTGTTATTAGCCTCTTGGTTAGTTGCTCAATTCACAGTGCAATTACACTCAAGAGCATGATATGGTATATCTTCAATTTCTGCTCTAGACCAACTGAAGATACATTTTGTTTTCTATAAAAGATCAATTAAAGTTCAAACTTGAGGATTTAAAATAAATCAAGTATGTAATATCTAAATAATTGCTCGTTTTTTTCTTCATTTTGGTTGCTTTTGGTTGTGGTTTTAACCTTATTTTTTATATATTCTTTTCATTTTAAATTCAAGTTGCTAAAAAAATTTATATCTCATTAAAGCTCTCTGTACCCTTTACGAACTTCACTTGGACGTTGTTTGGCATATTTATTAAATACTGTAAATAAAATTCATTTTCGTCAAACCACACCGAACAAAATTCAAAATAATGGTCTTGTCGGTGCTGCTTTTCCTTTTCCTTTTGACAATTAGTTAATTACATTAACTACAAGAAATCTATATTATCACTGCTTTATACTTCTTCATTCTTATTTATAAGAAATTTAAAATGATACTTATTGTTTTTTATAATCTATAATATTTTTTTATTATTTATTTTTAGATTAAAAGTACACCTTAATTAAAAAAGAAACAAATATATTAATAAATCCTTAGAAGAGAAAAAAAATATTATGACAAAAATAGTTTTAAAAATTTATTATTATCAATTAAATTAATTATTTTTTAATTTTAATGAATTATGTAATTAAGTCTTATATACAATGGAGGAAGTATTTAATTGATGGAATACTTTATTTTTCATTTTTTTGAGTACGTATAAACTCGATAGAAATTTGTGCGAGAAATTTTTGGACAATCGTCTATGTTCCCAAGGGTAGAACCGCGTAGATTACCTTAAGTTGTGTTCCTTCTGACACATACACAATTTTTTTTCCACATTATAATGTTATTTGTCTGACATTATCACTTAAAAAAATGATTTGTTACAAGTTTGTAGATAGGAAGGCACCGAGTTTAGGACAGGGTTCAAAGTTCAAACTGAACGATGAAGAAAATACAGCTACTACCACGTTTGCGAGTGAAAAACCACCACAGGAAAAGAGAGAGGAGAGGGAGTAAGGAAGAGAGAAAGTTTCATTTAATTTAACAATGGGATAAATATATCAAACACAAATTCCCAGGAGGCATGGTATTTTCTTTCTTTAACTGGATGCAACTATTACTAACTAACGCGGAAACGCGTTAAAGCGTTAACCGCGCCGAATATGAATGATCAAATGATGAATATGCAACCTTATAAAACAAACAAAATTCACTTTTTTACTAAAATAACTCTCTCACCTTAGCTATAGTCAAATGATGCTTTCTACTCTCTTTACTCTTTAGTTTAATTTTATTTTTTTTGTATATATTAAGGCGGCACAGACCAAAGTGGGTGTAAGTCAGTCTTGGGAGTGAATCACCCTTCTTGCAGAAGCCAGATCTGGTAGTTTACAAATTGCTTCCTTTTATAGACACTGAACGATAATATTTCATTTTGAGTTTTTAGTTCCAAGCATTCCTTTTTATTTTCTCTTGAGTGATGTTTGAGCTGTGAAATAATAACAGTGTTTTCTTTTTCTTTTTCTGTCGTCATTTTCAGCAGACAATATGGGAAGAACTGGCTTGCTACATTTGTTATGCCTTGTCACTGCTTCATTAAGTTTGTCTCTTGTGCAAGCAGAAGATGCGTATAAGTATTACACATGGACGGTGACTTATGGAACTATTTCTCCATTGGGTAGTCCCCAGCAGGTGTGTAACCAATCTGTTTTTGTTGGATATAAGATATCTTTGGAACTCTGATTCTGACCTTTTTGGTGCTTCTTTTTTCTTAAGGTTATTCTTATCAATGGTCAGTTTACTGGGCCTAGACTTGACTTGGTAACTAATGAGAATGTAATTCTCAACCTTATCAACAAGCTGGACGAGCCATTTTTACTCACTTGGTATGGTTCTATCTTCTATGTGTCTCTTGCTTGACTCAAATCTGTGTGCTTTATGTTATGCATTGATTCCCTTCTGTGCATACATCAACTTTTGTTTTCTTTTTATGGATTTTCATTTGTCCGCTTGAAACTGAAGGGAATCTGTGGTCTCTAGCTGCCTAATTGTGGTAGATCTTGTCATTATTTCAACATTTTGGATGAACGGAGTAGGACAAAAAGGGTGTCATTTTTGTTATGAGGAGCACTTACTGTTTTAAATTCCACTAACATTGCTACATTGATTCACCTTTTTGTAGCAATAGCGGTTTTAACTTGTCAAAAGTCACATTCTCATAATTTTGATTTTGATGATATTCTCTATGTTGACGGTATATCCCAAGATTTATAAAAAGCGAAGACATATTTACCTAAAGGAGCCAGAAGAGATGCTTTATTGCTACTAGATTTCCAGTATAGTTGTCGTAATCTATTAATCTTTGTGGTTTTATTTCTCTTGCCCTTAAAATTCTCGCCTTGCTTCAAAAAACAGGGTAATAGCATAACAACCAGATTGAATTTTTTTTGTCCTTTTTAATGTTATCTTGTTGTGAGATTTTCTTTTGAGAACATGGTTTAACATTGTTGTCATAAAATAGGAACGGTATTAAACAAAGGAAGAATTCATGGCAAGATGGAGTTTTGGGTACCAACTGCCCCATTCCTCCAAACTCAAATTACACATACAAGTTTCAGGCCAAGGATCAGATTGGCACATATACATACTTTCCATCAACTCAACTGCATAAAGCAGCTGGAGGGTTTGGAGCACTCAATGTTTATCACAGATCTGTCATCCCAATCCCTTATCCAAACCCTGATGGAGATTTTACTTTACTCATTGGTGATTGGTACAAAACCAACCACAAGGTAAATAAGATTTTTTTTACCCTCTCTCATAAACATACTATTGCAAAATATTCCTTGATACTTACAAGTTTGCCTCCATCCAAAAATCTGAGATTTTAGTGAAAATTAAAATCACTATTGTAATGTTTCCTGTCAAGTTATCTTCATTCATTTTGTCTTCTTGTTTACAGACACTAAGGCGAACTTTAGAATCTGGAAAACCTCTTGCATTTCCTGATGGCCTCCTTATTAATGGTCAGGCTCATTCAACCTTCACTGGTAACCAGGGTAAGCCTGTGTTTTTTTAAAGGATATAGTTCAAATATGCAGAAAGTTTAAGCCATACGTTCAACTTTGTTAAAATTGTTTTTGCCAACAGTATTTGCACTTTTCTTTCAGGGAAAACCTATATGTTCAGAATCTCAAATGTGGGCTTGTCAACCTCAATTAACTTCAGAATTCAGGGTCACACCCTAAAATTAGTTGAGGTTGAAGGATCACACACTGTTCAGAACCTATACGATTCACTTGATGTCCATGTTGGCCAATCAGTTGCTGTGTTAGTAACCTTAAACCAGCCTCCAAAGGACTACTACATTGTTGCCTCAACAAGATTTACAGAGACACCTCTCACTACAACTGCAGTACTACACTATGCAAACTCTTTTTCCTCTGCATTAGGACCCGTGCCTGCTCCCCCCGTTGATAAATATGACTTTGACTGGTCCATGAAGCAAGCTAGAACCTACAGGTAAGGTCACAAAAAAAACAAAGTAAAAAAAAGACTTTCTGAGTTGTTTTAATTTATTGATAAATTCTAATCTGTTTAAAATAAATTATTCCTGCAGATGGAATCTGACAGCAAATGCTGCTAGGCCTAACCCACAAGGGTCATTCCATTATGGGAAGATTACTCCTACAAAAGTAATTAAGTTGGCCAATTCAGCACCTTTGATCAATGGAAAGCTCCGTTATGCTGTTAACAGTGTCTCCTATGTTAACCCTGACACCCCTCTCAAGCTTGCTGATTACTTCAACATTCCCGGAATCTTCAGTGTGAATTTACTCCAAAACTCTCCCTCAAACGGTCCAGGATACATAGGCACCTCACTGTTGCAAACTTCTCTCCATGATTTTATTGAGGTTATTTTGCAGAACAACGAAAACACCATGCAATCTTGGCATCTTGATGGTTATGATTTTTGGGTCATTGGGTATGTCAGCTTCCTTGATTTATAAGTTTTGTTTTTATTATCAAAACAATTTAGAATTAGCTTAGGAAAGTTTTAATGATTTGATCATTGCCACAATTGCAGTCATGGTTTTGGCCAGTGGACAGATGCCAGCAGGAAAACATATAATCTAGTGGATGCCCTGACTAGACACACTACACAGGTAAACTTAACATGAAAGTTCCCTATTCCTTATTTTGAGTTTTCTTTAGAGACCCTCATAATAATTAATAGAATGTGGCTATTTGTTTGTTTGTTTGTTTGTTTCTGACATGCATAGCTGGTGTGCTTCAAATGAATGTAGGTGTATCCAAAATCCTGGACTACTATATTGGTGTCTTTGGATAACCAAGGCATGTGGAACTTGAGGTCTGCAATATGGGAAAGGCAATATCTTGGGCAACAGTTCTATCTCAGAGTGTGGAATGCACAGAAAAGCCTTGCTAATGAATATGACATTCCCAACAATGTTCTGCTTTGCGGCAAAGCTGTTGGGCATCACCCTTAGTACATATATCAACTATCAGTCTCCTATATATCGGTGTATTTTCTGGTCATGAGGGCTTGACTAAAACTAGAATTCTTTTTCCTTTTTCTTAAATATGAAAAAGGACAATGAGGGAGAAGCTAATTTCTCCAAATTTCGGATAGACTCAAGTATATTTGAGAAAAAAAAAGTATTTTATTAATTTTTCATTGCTCGTTTATGTATTAACAATTGATTTCATAATTTATTTACAGCTATAAGTTGTGAAGAAACCAGGTTACATTTCAATCGTTTAAACTTGATCAACCAGCAAATTGAGTTTTACATGGCTGAATCTTACTTTCAATATTAAGATTCGAGTACCTTATAATCATGGTTAACTTGTAGTATATTTGAACAGAGACTAGTCCTGTAAAAACACCTTCTGGTGATACTTAAAAAAGTAAAATAAAAAATGGGAGGTCAGGTTGCCAGGTCCATCTTGTGCTAGTTTAGCAAACAGATAATTGAGTTATGTTAACTAATTCCTACTATTGTAATTGAATTGGCACATAGAGAAATCACAATCATTGGATTAGGAGATTTTATGCTGATTTGGTTTAGGAGAACCATATTACTATTATTAATTATTCATTTGCAGAAGACCCTTGTTTGTTTTACAAATGGAACAATTTCCATTGTGTTCCTCAAGAGGTTGGTTATTTTGTATTTTTTTTCTGTTGCTTACATTACCTGCATTTCATAGAATCGTCAATTGAGGCCGTCAGTAAGGACAGTTAATATCCATGTGAATGTTATTAACAAAATGGATGGACTTTCCTCATCATATGGTTGTGGTCCTATTCCTCCGATTTACATTTTTCGTCATAAATAAACTTTCATAAACTTCATGGCAAGATGGAACTTTAGGAACCAATACCCTTATCCCTCCCAACATCAGCAGAAAGATCACGTTAGAATTTTCACATATAATCAAATTCTGTTGTGTTTCAGGGGACTGCCCTAAGGTCAGTCATATACTCGTATCCATAATCCATCCACATATCCTACCCCGGCAGGAGAATATTACACCCTTCTTATTGGTGATTGGTACAAGACCAACCACAAAGTTTGTAAACAAATGCCTCCCTCTCCATTGTTTTATGATATTGCTTTATGCATGCTTATAGTTCATAACAATTTCCACTAAATTGTCACTGTGCTGTCAGTTAGAATAAAAATTCCATCCTAACTAAAACTTGAAATTCTTATAAAAAAAAAAGAAAAAAAATTATGGACTTAACTTTTATAGATTTTTTTTCAACTTTTCCAAAAATAAATGTGAATAAGTTGATTTTAATTCAGAGACATTTTATTTTTGACAAAAACTTATAGACAAACTTGATATATGTTAAGGGAGTCTAACTAAGTGTTTGAGTAGGATGCGTGGGTTATTATAAATCTTCGAATACTTTTTTTATTTCTAAGGAGTTTTTTTTGATATTTTACCTTATTTTCATTTTTTAAAGCTGACTATAAAAAAAGTTTATTTAAATGAGATTATTTCATATAAAAAATTCAATTCATTTTACCTTTTAATTTTCTTCTTGCAAAAGAAGTTTATTAACGTGTAAATAAAACATTTCAAGCGACAAGGTCAGCAGCAGTCAAGTGATTTATATTATCATCTGTAGATCGGAAAGAATTATTCTTAACATATTTGCAAATTTGATTTGCAGGTCCTAAGGCAACTATATACTGTACACTGGCAAGAGCCTTCCTGTACCTGATGTTCTTCTCATAAGCGGCTAAAAAGATGCAGCTGTATTTACATGGAGAATTACTAATTAATCATGCATCTCCACCGACATTAAACACGTTATTTCCTATTTCAAACGCTTCTATTTTTCATTCTTCTGGCTGTCCAATTTTGGAATAATTCTTGGAACGTCTATTCTCAAGATATTTATAAAAATTATTCAGTGTTTTGCTAAGTGTTGGTTGCTGGGCACCGAATAGTAATTTTTTTTAATAGTCATATTCGTCTATGTAGAATGCTATATATTCATGAAATATGAAAATTCAAATTTCAGTCATTAAATGTATAAAAGAAGTATAATAAATTTATTCATTTATTAATTTTTGTTATTATCATTAATTAAAGAGTGTATATGATACATTCAGAAATAAATTTATTCTTATATATATTTAAAAACGAAAATAACTATTTATTCAAAATTTAATTTAATTTTTATTTTTTATTAATTATTGCAAACATAATACTATAATAAATACTTAAAAAATACAAAAAAATCAAACTAATATAATAATAAATATAATATTTATATTGTTGAACAGTGTAAACTGTTACTGTGTAAACACTAAAAAGCTTATTACACGGGCACACTCCTCTGTTTCTCACGATTTTTTTACAGCATTCAATTTTTTAATTTTGTACTTATCACTTTTATTTTCATAAAAATTGAATTGTCTATCGTGCAAAGCACGGGAATTAATCTAGTTATTATTATTTTTATCAGTATGAAGCTCGTTTAAATTAATCGAAGCAGTTCATACTTTGCAGGAAATGCAAAGGAGGCTCTTGATGTCCACGTGGGCCAATCAGGAACTGCTTCAGGCTTCCAACTACACAAAACGAGTCACCCACTTAGGCCCAACCTAGTCACAATTTTTCCACTTTACATCCCATTTTTTTAAAATATTTCTAAAATATCTCTCTTTCCTCTTATCTTATCCCCTACTTTTTCCGCAATTTTTATGAAAAATAATCTGTAATACAATTTGGTTATCTCATACGCCAAAATTAGACTAACAATAATTCCATCTTAACTAAACTAATAATGGATATTTACTGCATAACATGACTCAATTGCATGTTATGATGAGTTAGTAACTTTTAGGTCTATTTTTTCAGACAATCCTTTTAGGACATTTTTATAAATTCTTTTAGTTGTCATACGTCCAGAAACGTGACTAGCACAACGTCAATAAGATAATCACCTTAGACCTTTTTTTAAGTTCTTATATATTTTTAAATTATTAGATGATAAATTTTATTATATTATTTGTATTTAATTTGTTATTAGAAAATAATAAATTTTTTTCTCTCTAAATATAAAATAGAATAACTATATTAAACGGAAATATTTTTAAGAATTATTCTTTAATAAGAACATTTTAAAGAAATTTTCTTAGAATTTTTTTTCTTTTTCATTGGTGCACGATAAAAAAAAAGAAAACAAAAATTAACAAAACGTATTAATTGATTATATTTGTTGCATAATTCATCTTTTTATTCTTTGTTTTTAAGTTGAATTTACATATTTTTTTAATGAATTATTAAAGTTAAAAATAACTTGATATGACAATATAATTATATGTATTAAAAAAATTTGATAAGAATTTTAATTATAATAAAATTTTTGTTATATAAATAAATATTTATCTTGTGTATGACACATGCTAATATATTATGAAAACTAGCAATGTTTAATTATATATATTTGTAGGTGTGTAAATTTGAATTTTAGTGAGTATTAATTTGATATTATTAGTCTTGACATTTTTTCTTAATTAAAATCAGTAAAAGAATCACTAATAAAAGAAATTAGTGTCTTGATAAAAATATTAAACTATATTAAAAAATTAGTGCATGTAATGTTCATAGAATATTATTATTATTTCTTACAATTATTATTGTCAATGATTGTTGAAAAGAGATTCTAAAAGTTAAATTTTTTAAGATTTAATTTGAGATAAATTATGTTATAAGATAATGATTAAATAAGTTATTAAAGAATAAAATATTAAAATTGCTTCATGATTAAACTTTAGTTAACAAATATAATTCATAAAATTAAAAAGCTAAAATAAAAATGAATGAGTCATATTAAAATGGAATTCAAATAAATTAAAAATTCGTCTAGATCTCAAAACTTGTAGGCATAATCTTGCATATATACCTTAACAATGAGTTTGAGTTAACCCAGTATTTAAATGGTGTAACTTGTTATTTTTGTTCGATTTTAAACTGAGTAAATGAGGTCGACACTTGCATAACAGATGACTTTTTTTTTTTTTTTTTTTTAATTTGATTGGGTTGACCTATCAACCGTGGTGTGTATATAGACTGATAGCAAACTTCTAGAATGCATTTTAGACCCGGAAAATCTCATTTTAGAATAATCTCGATTGTGAGTCATGCATGGTAATCCTAATAATTGTTTTACCGTCTATTCTTTACATTTATTTGATATTTGATATTTATTTTTATTATCTTATTATTAATCATTGTGAAATCTGGTTTGATCTGGTTAGTCAGATTTATTGGATTGGGACCTGATAGTCTAATCAGGTCTGTTCTATTACTGGATCGGTTATACAGTTGATCCGAGATGATATGATCAAACTCGATCGAGTAGGTTACCGAAATCCAATTGAACTGTCCGATCCGACCGATTTTATAATTTTTATTTGGATTTAAAAAAAAATTTAAATTATTATCAATTATTATTTTGAAATTTGGAATATTAATAAACTTTTTTTACTCAAATAAGATTAGTTGTATACTTATATATAATAAATACATATATAATTTTAAATTTTAATATATAATGGGTTAAACTAGATCAATTATTAATCCACCAATTAAATCATCAATCCATTATCTTCTTCGGCTCCATCAACGAACCTAATTTAACAATTTCACAAGTATGATTAATCACGTTTGTTAGCGTTTTCTTTCTTTCTGTTATTCTATTCTCTAGTTGGGCTCATCATCAGTGCATGCACTCACAGGCGTGTCAAAACCTTGTTATTCTTTTCTCAATATCAGGATGTTCGTAGTTTAATTTGAACCGCTTTTTAAATGAAAAAAATCATTTGATTCAATCATGAAAATACAGCGTGGTTTATTTTAAATTGTTTTGAATACATTATATAATTCAATCTATTTAATATTTAATTAATAGCAATTTAGACTGAATTAGATTATTCAATTTTTTATCTTTTTTTTATTAATTTAGTTAGAAGGGAATCGGACAAATGTTTATTCAATTTTATTATCTTGTCCACACTTTTTTTAAATTCAAATCTATAATTATATTAAACAGAAAATTTATAAAAAAAAAAATAGTCACAAGATCGAGTTTATATTATCCAAACTAATAAATATATTAAAATAATAAGATATATAATTATATTGTAAGTATTAGTGAGAAGTTAAATTCACAAATAAAATTATATACATATTCATAATGTCAGTTTAAATTGGATAAGAATTAAGATCATTTTTCAAAATTACATTAAAATTCAATATCCAGTCTAATAATAAAAATTTGGGTTTTGCATTTTTTTTAGTTTTTTTTTCAAATATTTTTTTGTTCTTCAATACTTGTGAGAGAGAGAGAGAGAGAGAAAGAGAGAGAGAGAGAGAATTTAAAATGTAACAAGTCCGGATAAGGAAATGAGAGATAAGAAGAAAAATGAAGTAGAAAGAAAAAAAAATGCATATTTATGATTACCCTTAGAACATTTTCAATGCACTTTCTCTTTGATTCCTATTTCATTTTCTCTGGTCTTATATATCATATCAGATTTAAGGATTATCACAACTTTTTATTCCAACAATGAAATTAACCACTTAAAAACTTAAAATGAATCTCATGTATTACTCACTAGCTATTCATACTTTGAATAGTGCTAAAAATATATTTTAATATTCAAAATTGGTTGTTATACCACGACTTGACTCAGTCGTCTACCTTAACTTGGAACCCAGATAAAAACTCATTTTTATGCTTAAGAACCCGGTAAAAATTACTTCGAGAAACGCTCTTAGTTTATGAATATATACTTCTACCTGACAATTCCACATGAACTTTTGTTATATGTTATCGACATCCTTCACATGTTATATAGTTTTTCTTAATTAAAAATTATTTTGGCTCAACAATTTTAACTCCGATGAAAGGGAAATGTAAGAGTGTAAAATAGATGTAAAAAGAATATTTCTCTTCTTTCCAAAGTGATCTCGTGTGTGTATCACGAGAGACAGTTACTTGTATCGCACGTCTTCACATTTTAATTAGTAAGAAGACTTCTAGCTAACCAAAAAGAAAAAAAGTAAGAAGAGTTCTAATATGAACTTGTGATGCGACATGTTTATATTTTATTGGAACAAGTATAAAGAAAATTGTAAATCAAATAAAACATTTGACATCAGACTAATATATTTGGAGACACCCATGAGTCATCAGCGCATAGAGAAATAACAAAATAATAGAAATAAATTATAAATATAATAGGAAATATGTGTTTCCAATATAATTTTTTCTCAGTCAATTTGGGCAACAATTTTCGTACTATAGAGTTTCTTAATAAAGAAGGAAAAAAATGATTCTGAAGAACTCAAAGCATAGAAGACCATTAATTTACATGTTTTAATAAAATTACGAATGATTGTCTCTATATATTCAGGAATAATGCCTTTTAGTACCAATACGAACTCGTACTGCTTGTTTTGTCAAATATGATTGATCAATAAGTTTTTCTGCCAGTGTCATTAAGACATTATATCCACTGTGATTGGTTAATTAATTGTCTGGATGTCTGGATACTAGTAAAGTCTTGAAATTTCTTATCGAAACCGTTCGTACTTAATAGCGTCACTTTCTCAATTCTCAATTGGTTAGACAGACTCGCAATATTTCTTACTCTTTGGCACCAAAATGCATGAGGAGATTGCTACAAGCTAGCTAGCTAGCTAGCTTCATAAGAACATTGTGTGTGCTAGAGATATGTGCGAAAGAAGAGACTTTATTTTATTTTATTTTTATATTTTTAGTCCAATATGGGAGAAGCAGAAGTCAGGCATGGTTGTTCAGTGAAGTCTGTGTCAAGAACCAACACTGCTTGTGGGATTGATCAAAACCAACATCAAGAATCTAGTGCTGTTTGAGGAAACTTTTTCCTAAGGCTGCTTTTGCATTAGATTCATCGATTTCTCGTAACAAGACAAAATCTAGCACTTGCATATGCTACCCACCATGCCTCCACCACCTTCACTTCTTAACATATAAACCCTAAAGTTTTTGAGTTTACCAAGATCATATATTCTTGTACACCAGCTTTACTCTATTTGTTTAGTCTCATAAAAAATATAGGTTGACTGTTACCTATGGTATAACGTCAACACACCCTAAATCTTTGCATTCTGATGATGCCTACTATTTTAAATATTTTAAATTTCTTTGAAAGGACCCACGCTCAGCCACTTATTAATAGCCTACACTGCTTAGAAGCCAGCGAACAATTTGTATTAGAAATTTTAGAGGTAAAGTAAAGAAACGGGAAAAAGTTGAAAAGGAAGTTCAATGCAAATAAAGGTGCAGAAACACTAAAGCAATTGAGAATTAAACAGTGTTTTCCATTCATTGTAAACTCTCTGGTAGTTCTTGAAATACCATTTGAGAGAGCTAAGATAAACACACCATCATCGAGAAATACAGAAAGAAGCAAATGATAGAAAGACGCGAGAGTGGAAATTAAAAAGATCTAATGCTACCTACACATCCATATTCCTTATCCACCACCCCAAAGCAACCGAACAAACACGAGAAAAAACTCTAGCATACAGATTAACATCTATAAACTATAGATTAAGGAGTTCTATATATCTAATAACTCGAAAAGAAAAAATTGAACAGTGAACAAAAAAGAGGAAAGTAGTTACTGCATGCGGTTAATTAATCAAGGATATGCTCCATTGGTAGTGGGAAGATCAGACCAGGAAAGGGTTGGATTCCAGCACCCGAATTCACTCCCAGAAACTGAAGATGACTCCAAAATGTTGGACAAAGAAGAGGAAGAAGAAGCCATGTTGCTTAGAAACACTGGCGAGTTATCACTTCCACAATAATTAACTGATGACGATGACCTGAGCTTGTGGTAAAGTTCTTGAACTCCACTACTTTGATGTTCGCCAAGTACAAAACCGTTGTTTTGTTGCTGAGTCTGATCTTGATTGTTCCTCCAAAAAGAGCTGCATAGACCAAGCGAAGGAAGTGCTTCTCCCACACGGCCATCATCAAAGCCTAGACTAGTTCTAGGATTCAACAACCCATTTGCGAGCAATGACTCAGTACTCACCATGTGGGAGTGAGATCCCATTAAGTTCCCTTCTCCCTTGACAGAAATTAACATGGGACTAGGGTTAGGGTTAGGGTTTTGGTTTTGGGTAGCTCTTAGTAAAGCCATCAGTTGAGAATTTTGTGGAGAACCCCACAGGATTGGGGTTTGTGGAAGCTCTTGGTCGTAGAGTCCTTGTGACGACCTTCCAAGCTCTGATGCCATCGCTTTCATCTTTGTGGCGGTTTGCTTCGCCACCAAGTTGGACATGCCGCCGGAGCTTTTGCTTTTCCGGCAGCCACCACCGATGGGAATGTTCCTGAGAGCGCCGCCTTTGGTCCAGTAGCGGCGACATGTCTTGCAGAAGTGACGAGGCTGAGTGAGGTTGTAGTTGTTGTAGTAACAGAACTTTGTGTTTGATGAATCACAACGAGGGCACCTCAAATTTTGGTTCTCTGAATTCGATGAGGTAGCGGTGGCGGTGGCGGTGGAAGTAGTTATGCTTGTTGTGCAAGAAGGAGAAGATGATGATGATGTGGGTGGTGTTAGTAGAAGTGCTCCTCCTCCTCCTCCGTTATTAATGGAGATTTTTCTTTCTCCTGGTATGTGGCTAGCACTAGCACCACCCAACAGTTCTTGAATCATCTTTATCTTTTAGATCTACAACAATCCAAAAACACGCAAAGCAAAAGCAAAAGGGGTGGTGTGGTGATGACTGGTGAGTCTTTTTGCGTTAGTGGAAGAAAAGCGAAAGAAACTAAAGTAGGTTGGCTATCTCTCTGTGTATGCGGGAAATGGGGAGAGAGAGAGAGAGAGAGAGAGAGAGAGAATATAGTGTACTTATGGTTGGGTTGGGATAGAATTATATGATGAATTGAATCACCTTCGCGAGAATTGAACTCAATTGGATTGCTTGGTTGTTTTATGCTAGCTAGGACAGCTTCTTTGTCGGTTAGGTCCTTCTTGTTGCCAACGAATGTATAGAATGGGGACTTAAAGATTATTTATAACTAGTTTAGTAGACTCCATGTGAGAGAAAGACAACCCTGACTCATGACCTCCCATGTCATAAACGACAACTCTATTAATGTTGGAATTTGTATTTTAGAAGACAACGTTTATTAATGTTACAGGAAAATTGTTAGATTGGTAAGTCTATAGTATTCATTCTCTAAAAAAAAGTCTATAGTATCCATTAAACCCACGTATTTAAACTTTCAATTAAGTAATTTTTAATTTTTTTTTTCTAAAAACTCTAACACAGTAAAAATTATTAGGAAAAAAACATAGATGCAGTAATGAAATTGTTTTTGATATTGTCTTTTCTATTAGAATTAAAGTTTATTTTGGTAATTATCTCGTGCAATAAATAAATTCACTAAAGATCAAATGGATGATCGTTGTGAAACTTCAATTCGATCTAATTGAAGAATAATACTAAAAATATCCATAAAACTATATATAAATTTTGTCCAAAACATTATACATTTATGTTGAAAAAATAATCGTTAATTAGGTTAACATTTAACCCCATTAGTATAATTTCTGACTTTTTTCTTTTTAAAGAAAATTAAATGGAAAGGTTAAATAACATTAGTACTTATACCAAATATTATATATCAATTTCATTTTTTTATACGGATTCATGAATTTCATTTGACAACAAAATTATCAGTTATGATATATTATATTATTAGTATAATATGAGTTGACAATGAGTAGTGGAGGATCTATAATAAATTAACTCTTATTTTCTTTATAAATATGGGTATGATTCTTTCTAATATCACTAAAATCATGTTTGATGGTAAATTTTTCTCAATGAGATCCCCTCCTCAATAAGACAAGGAGTTACATATATAACTAAGATGAGATAATACTGCTTGTAATTGAGACTTGTACAATAATATTTAATTTCAATGATTACAAAGAGTATCCTTTATCATTAAGACTAATCTCTTTCATAGGATATAAAGACATTCAAAGGTGAATTACTTCCTCTCAATCAGATTTTCTTCATACAATTTAAAGAACAAGATTCAAACTTCTAACCACTTGCTTAAGAGATTAGAGTATATTGTCATTTGGACCAACTATTTTTTAATTTAAGAGTACATTAAGATAGACAAATTTTTAGCTGTCAACTTTTTTTTATTAATATATTACATTTATTTTTTTAGTAAACGTGAATTGGTAATTTAAAGTGTTTAACGCACCCTGACAACTTAAATATTTTTTAGAAATTAAGAGGAGGAAAAATATTGTTGTTTCTTCAGAGTTTATAATGATACTGATAAGCGAAATCTAAGAGATTTGGTATAATTAATTTTTGGACTAATAGTTAAATGGATTTAAGTATACATTTTTTTTATTCATGAATTTAAGTATAAGTAAGAGAGAAAGAGAGGATTTTTCAATTACAATATACAAGCTTTCAAATTTTGAAAGTACTAGTACTATAACAAAAAATTATTGTTTCTTAAACTTCATCATTACTCTTATCGTAAGTTTCCAATCACATAGAAGACATATATTAATGCCTTGATCATTACACTTATTATATCATACGTGTAGTCATTTGCAGAACCAATTGTGAATTATGTAAGGAGAAGAATCATTTCGCCTGTCCCACTATGGACTAATTAATACCGATCGATGAAGACTCATCATTATTTTCTAAGGATCCGAACAGTTTGATTTTCCTTTCTGTATGCATGCATTCTAACAGAAACCACACAACATTTTATATTGATTTTAATTCGTCCTTTTTGTTCTCACGGATTCTTAACTCGTCTTTATTTTAATTGAATCTTTATATATTACATATACTCGATCTATATATACGGCTATAAATGCCTTCTCCTAATTAGGATCGAGTGCGTGTATCGGTATATAAGATTTTTTTTAGTGGATGCATCCTTAATTTGCTTCCAAATGTAACATTATATCAGTAAATCATGTATAATCAATATAATATAATGCGAGTCAAACGGAAGTTATAGAACGATATACAGTACTACTGTTGTTATAAAGCAGTAATTCATACAGTAGTAATCCAGGTTTTCTTAAATAATAATCATTCTTCGGGAGAAAAGAGAAGAGATTATGAGTTTCCTAGGTAAAATGCTCCATGTTCGGAAAAACATCATTGCAAGTTCAAGGAGACTAGGATAGGGGTAATCACGTGGAAGTACGTGTAAAGCTGATTGTCCCTACTGCTCCCAACTTAAAAATATGTTACTGCGCACCCCAGCAAACAGGCTTGAATTCTTCCCTTCTACTTGATGCAAGCCTCCTGCTAGCAAAATAAATAAATAAAATCTTCAAAAATCCTATTTTTTATACCTACGAATATAAAATATTTAATTAACATTATTTTTTTTCTATCAAATTGTATCATTTATTATATTTATTATATTAACCAACTGAACTGGTCATGAGGATAAGAAAACAAACTTGAGAATGAATCATGAAAATAAAACAATATAATTATATAAACTCCTTAGTTTGTTTTAGGATAAAAAATTCCTTAGTTTCGAGGGAAAGAAAGACGAGAAAAGTCAAGCTATTAGAAGTTGAACTAAAAAAAAGGATTAATTAGAGACATTGATAAAAACTATATTGTTCTTTTTTTAAAAATGAAATAGCATAGTATTTGAATATAATTGTGATGGTAGGTAGGGGGATCTAGCAATGATTATTAGCTTCCTTTGCTAATTCTTCGGTCCACTTTACCTAACTTGACCAATAATAGCATTTTTTATTACTATTTTATTTTCCCCGTGCTCTTCTTAGATATTCTCATATTCGCATACTTTGTTTGCATGCAGATTTTTTTTCTTGAAAATTTGATGGCACGACCGTAACTCAGTATTTGATTAAACGTGTATATAAATGAAATAAAAAAGTAATTTATATGATTTCTATATGTCATATATAATTAGTAAATATTTTATTGAATATATTAATAATTCGTATCCAAACCTCAATAGTTTATTTTTCAAATACCTCAATAGCATTAATAATCCATTTTTTTGAGAGTGCAATATTAATATAATCCATTTTGATTAATATTCAGTTCATTCTAGCCGAAAAAGAAAGAAAAAAAAAAAACTGTGCTTTTAACCGCTTTGGATGAGTAGGAGTAGATTCAAATGACAGTGTTGAACACACACAAACCATTTTCTTACACAGGTCTACGTCGGATTCACAAACACATGTGGAAATTGGGTCAACGGTCAACTCGCACTTAAATGCAATACATGTAAATTAAAATTTGAAAGTTTGATTTAGATACACTATTGACAACGTTTTTTGTTCCGAATTAAAGTGAGTCTATGTAACTTTTCTCAATTATTTTATTTTTATATACATGACTAGACAGTAAACTTTAATCAACTTGGTTAAGAGATTCGATTATATATTCAGTTTTGTCAAATTGGATTGGTTAAAATATTTTTTAAAAATCTACATGCATGTGGATAAATGTTGAGGAATCGAAAATAGAAGAAATCAATTAAAATATATTACTATATTAAACATACAGAAGTCATTCAATCAATACTTATTTTTCAAGTAATTTTAAATATTAATAAAATATATTTCGTAATCCTGTTTATAATGCCGTAAAAAATTCAACTGATACCAATTAATTAATGACTTATCCGTGATTAAATATTTGACAAAAAATTCTAACAATCAAAATAAGGTTGTCATGCACTAATTAATAATGACAAGTTAATCGTCAATAGGGATAAAAATAGGTTCGGTAAAAAAGAAGAAGATAGAAATAGGTTAAGTCACTCAATTGGTTGATATATAAGGTCTTATGTCTTAAATACATCATGCATGCTTATGTTAGACTTGACTTTTTAAGAAATAAATTAGATCTAGACTTTTATAAGACTTATTTGATTAAAAAGATTAGACTTTAGGTTTTAAAAATAAGTATTTATATTTAAATATTGCATAGACTAAAATACTAATTAATAGTAATTAATAAGTATATAAATAAATTTATTAGGATCAGTCTAGTGGAAGGGGTTGTGATAGAATGCATAAGTTTCAATAGTTCAAATTTTAGTGCAATTATTGTATAACAAAAAAAATATATATATATATCGATAATAAAATTACTAGCTTGGTACGTTAATTTATGAGGGAAAAACAGTTGTTAAAGAAAGAAAATAAATAATATCACAGATTCACAGTACAGAGTAACATTTTCTTAACAAAAGTTGGGTGCACGAGTTTACGCATGGGCAGAGACGACTAGGATTTAAAGAAATTTAATTTAATTGATTAAATATAATCGATGCATAAATATTATAATTTTTTTGGTTTTTTTATTTCTAGGAATTAAAAAAAAAATCCTACCGGATTAAAAAAAAAAAGAGATGACTAGGAATTCGGAGTCTCATCAGTCTGATACGACCGACTACATGAATGGGGCAAAAAGCATGCAGTAATTAGTAGGTATTTTAGAATATTTACAAAGCAAAGACTTTGGTCGTCGTAATGACCCGAAGTTGTACTCACCAAGTGTCCATACAACTTTATACTGTTTCACCTAATGAAAAGAAGACAAATTGATCAGCCTCAACTTTATGTAATCTGTCAATTAATTTGCTCCGAATGAGAACATATGAACTGTAAATATATATTACCGAACGATTACACACTGAAGTGACAGAGTAACCATGCATGCCACAATCATTCAATCAGTTATCAGTAACACATTGTGTGAACAAGCTGTTTTGGGTAAATTGTCGATCTCAGGCTATAGGAAAACTTTTTACCATATATATTCACCAGGAAAATTGTTTCGAAACGTGATAGTAAAAGTCTAGAATAATTTAGTTAGAGGAAGAAAGTGATAAAAAAAAAAGGAGGGGTCTATATGTCTCCGATTTGCAGAACCATTTGTCAATTAAGATCTTGATTGATTGAGGAAAGGTGTTGATGATGAAGGATAAAATAATGTATATTAATTATAACTTAAGTTGCAAGATAGCATAACTGTCACAGCAACCAATTAATTGGTGATACCTCAACGCAAAGTCTTGGTTGTTTACAATATTTATATCCTGTGGGCCTCAAGTCAACATTATAAAAAAACCAGCAACAGAATCCAACGTCCAATGTTTTTTTAGATTATTTAACTAAAAGGAAATGCTCTCTTTCACACTTGTTCTAACTCGGCAAAGATCCAATGAATAAAGTTTATAATATGTTGATTTCCATGACATAAAAATGTCGACCACAATGTTGTTGATTGCGACTGACCAAAACAAACAAAGACTCTCCAAATTCGTAATGGGAATATATATGCTAGACGTGAACGTATATACATACCAGTCAGGTAAATTAAAGAAAAACGTGAATCATGATTATATGAACAATGAAGGAAATTGCTATTAGACTATATATAGTAGTCAATTTAACATATTATATTATATAATTAGATATAGAGAAATAAAACAAGCGATGAAAGAGTGGAAGAGAGAGGGGGGAAAGGGAAAGGGAAAGGGAAAGCATGCAGGGACAGGAAGCACAAGAACGAAACTGCAAAAAAAAATCAATTATTGGGATCCATATATAATTCGAAATGTGATGTGATGGATGTGTGAGGGAATGAATGAATGCATGAAAATAAATGAGTGGCCAGGCTGAGCGCGCGTGCCGTCCGGAGAGGGAGAGCAAGTCAGAAGATGAGAACGACACAGCTTTTGGCTTTTTATTGTTTTTGTGTTGCTGGTTTTGGTTGGTACATATATACATGCTATAATATAGATCGATAGAGACAGTGAGTGAGTGTTCGCTGCCATGTTCAAGCAAAGCAAAACTTTATTCTTTCTTTGAATGAAAAGTTGGCACTTGGGCGGGCAGAGCGGAAACGACACCAGCTTTGCCTAAAGACGACATGTTGGGCAACGCGGGCAGTTTCATACTATATTTTATCTATCTCTATTGTCGCCGTCAAGGCCCATGCCAATGCCCCTCCTCTTCTCGTCTTTCACTCCTTTCTTTTCTATCTGCTCCCATCCGTTTATTTTTTATTTTTAACATTAATATATCATGGACATATAAGTTTTGGTTGGATGGCTAAGGAAAAAAAAAAAATGAAAGATAAGATATGTTACAAATTCAATCTCCTCTATTAATAAAAACTAAAAAAGTGAAAAAATATTGCTAATTTATTACTCAAATTGAATGAGATATTATTAAATTCTTATAAGCAAAAAAATTATATGAATAACATATAGTTTTTTTTTAAAAAAAATCTATTAATTAAGATCAGTAAATAATATATTTCGATGATATCATAAGTCCTACGTAAATTTTAATTAACAGAATATTTTTTTAAAAAAATGGCATTAGCATTCCTTTATTTTGTTATCAACAAAATATATATATATATATATATATATCATATATGTACATCTAAATAATATCAACACTCACTTGACTTTTTTATTTTTTTATTTTATTTTTTTAACCATTTCTTCTTGTGATATCATATTAACTAGTATTATATTATCACTTCTCTGCCTTCGATCTCCCTCTCTCTCTCTCAAAATATACATTAGCATTGAGTTTCCACATATTTTTATTAATTCTTTTGCTATATTCCAACGAAGAAGGTATGTGAGGGGGTAGGATAGGATTATAGGAACATGGAAGGAAATGCACGGTATGGTATGGGATACATACAAACCCGTATTCCTATATACATGGGTCATGGGCCCTACTCATGTCTGATGTTTCTCCTTATCCAGCACTACAGCTTTCTCAGGGCTCCTCTCATTTCGTCTTTTTGTTTTTTTTGTCTTCTTCGCTTCTTTTCACCTTCCTTCTCCTTTTTAAATCCCTAAGTACCGATGATGATGAAACATAATTAATCACTCGTTCTCTAATCTAAGACTGCATATTGTGATTGACTTTTAATGATCCTCCCTTTGATCATAGAGAAGCGTTCGTGTTTGGCTGCATGTAGATCCTCTACGTTCCATATCAATCTTTATCAAACCCTTATTACAACAACAAACATCGTCACTATCGGATACCTATCTATCTATATAGTATATAGTACACTAGTTAAGCAAATTTAGCTTAAACACTTGCACGTCTTTTTTCTAGACTCTAGGCCATTAATTAAGGAAGCTAGCTAGCTATAACATAATCCTCAAAGGCAAAGCAACAATGTGTACAAAATTTTAGCCTCATTTGCACAAATTTATCACATGGGAAATAAAGGAAGTCATGCATCTTTCAAAAGAGATCAAGAGGGGTCAATAAATGTTGGTTCTTGGTTATAGATTTTCTTCGCCACGTTGGAGGGTCCCTACCTTAAAAGCAACAAAATATGCTTACATGCATAGGTATAGGTTGAGAAATTCTTAGGTGCACACCTAGAGTAAGATATTTTGTTGCTCTGATCCATTCATTGTTCATCATGTCAATAATCTATTTAGAAAAATTAAAAATTATAATTAATATATTTAGAAAAATTAAAAATTATCATTAATTTAAGAAATAACAATGATCTATAATATTGACATGACAAACAATAAATAAATTAAAATAATAAAAATGTCTTATTTCATGTCAACCTAAAAATTTCTCGATATAGGTCAACCACATCCCGCAATGAAATTGATTGAGGAGTGAGAATTCCAACGGAGGTTTCAAAGCTGACAAAAGCTGTTCTTAGACAAGATTCCTTGGGTAGAAAATAGTAAACTAAAATTCCATAGATCGTCTCATGTGTCGGGGGCGTATGGTTTTTAAATGGAGTGGGAAGAGACCTATGCGTTGAATTTCTCACATATCAAATTGGTATTAGGCTTCTAGTAGCTCACAAAACCACGACCAACAAAGTCGTTATAAGAATTTTCAATTTTAAGCATAATTAGTTGAGGAAAATGAAAATAAATATTGTTGAATAGTAATTGTATTTTTATTAATAAAATATAATATTTATTGTCAGTATATTCATACCATAATTTTAATTATAAATAAATTAATTAATACCCTTAATTCTCTCATTAAGATACCCATTTAATTTTTCTATTTTGTCTTAAAATAGTTATTATTTATAAAATCATTAAAATTGTAATATCCTCATTTATTAGTATTTCATTTAAATACTTAAATTTATTTACAACTACATTCTAACTCTTTTTAATAAGGGATATTTTTTACAAATTTTATTTTTACCATAATAGTTTGTAAAATTAACAACTTTCTTAAGAAGTGTGTACATTACCTTAAAAACAAATAATATAAGACATGAAGAATAATAAATAATAAAGTACATTACTTATTCAATTTCCATTGAGTAATTTTATTCACAAGTTTCTTTAAACTGTTAGAAAGAGTATCAAGTGAAAAAATAAATACATTTAATGTTGTTAATTCAAATATGAAATTAATCGTTGTAGTGCATATATTAGTTTTTTCTTAGCCTGAATTATAAAAATATATTTAAAAATTATACTCAATATTTATAAACATCATGTTGAATTTTAAAACAGGTTTACACATCAAGCTAGTTAATCACTCTAAAATTCGTGTTGATGTATAATCATCTTTGAGTCTTATACATCAAGCTTATCACAAGAGTCAAAGATGATTATAATCGTGCTTTTATGATGGGACCGAAGGCACTATGGATTTTCTTTGGTTTAACAAACCTTAAAGCAATGCAACAATATAACTTTCTGGAAGACAAAATATAACAAAATCAGGATATCATTTCTCCAACCCAGGATTAAACCAAAGCATACTATAATAAATTGGTCAAATTATAGTAGGCCAAATAACTAACCACGTACTGCAAGTCACAAATTCACTGTCAGTGCCCCGAAACTACATTATATCAATTCCCCCTTCTGAGTATTACAAATACAAGAATCAATATGCACTGATCCGAGACAAAATTATCCCAAGCTGCACTGCTTTCCATTCCACCACGTTCTTGCTCAGCCAGTTGTTAGAGATTGCGATTAGGGAAAATCAGAGCTATAGGGTTCACGAGCCATGACTATGAGATGTCGTAAAATTTGGGAATAAGGGTAACTGGTTTCAAAAGTTTATTCATGTATTCTGTAAACAATAACTGATATGTGTCTATTTATTATCCAAAAATGATAAATATTTTTTTTAAAATTATTTAATTACTAACAAGCTTAATTTATTAAAAATAATAATTTAAAAAGTATATAGCCAAGTCTGAAATTTAAAAAAAGGAGTGAAATCACAAATTTTTAAAAAGTGAAAGACTGAATGTGTCTCAATTAACAAATAAGAGAATTAAAATTGAAGATTTTTAAAAAATGAAAGACAAAATGTCTCAATTAAAAAATAGAATGACTAAGTTTGCGTATTTAGAAAAATATGAAAATAAAAATTATATTTTAACCTTAATTTTACTATTACACTCTCTTTCTAAATTAGTTAGTCACTTAGTCATTATTTTCTCATTAGTTGACCTTTTTAATACTAATGAACCTAATTAAAATGCATATACCTTATTATTGACTAAATTATAATTTTGGTTGCATTTTAGTTTTTAATT
>PYAF01004539.1:1237876-1258561 GCA_007407185.1 Glycine tomentella | reverse complement strand
AACTTTTTTAATAACTTTTAAGTTATTTTATTGTTCGATAAATAAATTTTTTTAATAATTTCTAACATTTTTTAATATGGTACTTGAACTATCTTTTTTAAAATTTAATTTTTAATTTCTAACTTTTTGTGTTTAATTTCTTTTTTTATCTTTAATATATTTATCAAATTGTTTGCTTATCTTTTTTAAATAAATTAGTTTTATTATTTTTTTAATTATTTTATATTTTTTAACTACTTCAATAATTAATTTTATTAAATAAGTTAATTTCTCAATTTTCAACTATAATTTTTTTCAGTTAGTTTTCACGTATTTAAATTAAAATTATCAACTGTAATAAGTTTAGATGGCTCAATTACAATAGGATCGGTGAATTTTAAATCGTCTTCTAATTCAATAATCCGTCTGCTAAATATCCCCTCAAGGAAAAAATCAATCGCAAGTCCATTGTTGTATGATATTCTTTTCATACTGTGCATAAAAAATATGATTATAAATCCTAATTAAATATGGAGAATCCTTGCACCTCACTAGTTTGTCCAACAACTCATTTATTTAACTTCTGTAAAATGGGTGTGGCTCTTACACAATTATTTCAACTCCGTCTCTGGCTGTATAACCTACATCTTCTTTCTAGCGAAGCCACCTGGAAACTGGGATAATAATATATAGAAGCAGAAAACATTAGTATTAAAAGTTAAACTATACACCTTCACGAATTGAGCGAATCTTTCTAGATTAGCTTTCAAGCGCATAGAAACCATTAAAGCACCGAAGCCAATTTTCGGACAATGACAAATAATTGTTTACTAGCAAGCTCATATTCACCACTTCAGAAATCACTATATATCTGAAAGGGCCCCTTTCCACCTAACAATTAATTAGAGATAATTAAAATCGCACGCTTAATTTGATTATTTTATTGTACTATTATGCCAATTATTATGGTTATAATAAGTAAGTGGCTATCGTGTTAGTGATTGATGCATACTAGATAATGACTGTGATTTTGATAATAAATTTGTCGTTTGTAATTTCCCTTTGCTTAGAAGGGGAGTTAATGATTAATGGGGTCTAATTAGTCATATCATTTCACACCCTACACATAATACAAAGAATTGAAGTGTCACGTATCTTCTGTTCTTGTTGCCTCCACTTGATGCTGATTAATTAATGTTTCCTCTTGAAATTCTATTGTGATATGGTCAATACCAAGCGAAAGGAACAGATACAGATAGTCCAATCTCTTGATCATTTATCTGAGACTATATATTTATATTATAATATATAGTTAATTATAATATAATCTGCTAAAGGTTGTTTCTAGAGTTTTTTTTAAGAGTTCCTTAGTGAAGAAGTAAGAAAACTTTCATCTTGAAATAATCTGCTAAAAACTCTGGCAGCTGATGGTACGTTGTAGAGATGTATTAATTTAATGAGGAATTTTTTAAGGTGAGAGTAAAAGAAATAAATTTTAACTATATGATTGTATATGAATAATTAAAATTAAAAATATATAGTTTTAATTGAAATTCCCTGGGTAGAAAACTTACTAATTGCACTTTGATATTAATTGGGATAGTTGCAGTGTTATAAGCATGAATTTACAGTGAATAGTACAGATCAAAAACACTGTTAAGAATGGTAGATTTATAGTTTTTCTTTACAATTTCCTTTTTTAAACTAAGTGTTTTCTTTCTACACATGATGCGGTGAGATCTTATACGTAATTCCGGACAACTACAACACAATTGTGAATTATATAGAAAGAAAATTAACATGGCATGGAAGTTTATTTAGGTTGCATCCGTTTGATCCTTATGACTGTTTAGGAATAGTATCATTTTCAAAAATGAAGCGCCTGATACTAACACTGAATGTGTATTTATTTTGACTAAATTAGAGTTTGGTCATAATTGTCCAATAGAGTAAAGAATTTTTTTCTCTTAGATAAAAATTAGAAGGGCCTGTAGGAATTTTAAAAATTTTAATGGTTCGTATAAGAATTGAAGCCTTATAGCAACACATACAAGGAAAAGAGATCTCCACCTTAAAAATTTTAAAGTCACGTGTCAAATGTATAATGAAGAAAATGGAAATGTCCATTTCTCTAAGGAATGGAGAGGAGCCGGATTCGAATTATAGGTGTGTAGGTATGCTTGTAGTGAACAATTTTTTTAAGTATTATGTTATTCTCTTTTTTTTTAAATATAAGAAAAAAACATAACATAATTAAAATAGTTAATCATATTTAATTACATCAATTTTAATTAAAAAAATATTTTTTTAACTCACCCTTTATTATAATTTGATATCAAGAATAAGAGAAACATTAAAACTAACACTTCAATTAAATGAAGATATTTTAAAAATAATAATATTAAATAAGATATAGTTAATTAAAATTTTCTTATATTTGATATTAGAGGGAGTATGAATATAAGGGTTGGATACCATGTACCCCTATGCCGATAAATTTATTATCTTTGGCTGATTAAAAAAAACTTCTTAAAAAGATAGCAAAAACTAGACCAAAAGCAAGCTCAGCCGATAAATGAAGTATAAATATGTTGCTATATGATATAAACAAAAATACGTTTTCTCTACGAGTGCCACCGTGAATGTAATAGTTTTTTTTTTTTTTTCATTCCAATATAAACAAAAAGTTTTTTTTATATTCTATCTTGTCTTATTTTAAATAATTAAAAATGATTTTAATATAATTTATTTTACTTCATTATAATTTATTTTATTAATTCAATTAAGACCGTAGGAATCTATATTAGATCCATATAATGTGATGTAGTCTACACCTTCAATCTTTGTTTTCACTATTCAAGTTAAAATTTTGTATGTTGCTGCTTATTTAAAATAAGACAAGATAGGAAATTAGGAATAAATAATTGATAATATCATCATGAGTTAATTAAGACATTTTTATGATTTTGTTAGTTTAATTTTTCATGATTATTTTATTTATAACATGATTTTTTTATAGCAAAAGATAGATATTGATTTCAAACTTCAAAATTAAAATAATATAATTATAACACTGCAATCATAAATATAAGGATAAATGATCTTAGCATTAGAAAAGTGCTAAAAGAGCATAAAAACTTGATAGACTAATTAGATAAAAATTTATTCATTCATCGAGAATCAAATTTATAGGGGATGAATAAAACATCCAAACTGAAAACATTAAGAAGATTTTGTTTTTCTAGGGGGTGATTGCCCCCCTTGGCTTACTCCTAGTTTTGTCTTTATATAACTCTAGGTGTGGTGAACGTTGTGTTGAATGTGAGCATATGGAAATGATGATTAAAAAAAATATATCTTTAAAGGGGTTCGAGTGATAAACTTCGACAAGATCGATCTGTTACACAATTGATAAAAAAAGTGGAAACTCTAGACCTAGATTTACCCAGAGATGAAACTAAAATTGTATACTTCCATTAACTATTCATCTAATCAAAGTTTCAACACATGCATGCTTTCACTAATATCATTTTGTTGATGGTTGTGGTTAGAGGATTCATGGTCTTAGACAATTTTGTACGTCTATGGTTGATTTTTTATGAGTGCCAAGATTTTTGTATGACTACATTCATGACAGTCAAGAATTCATGGTCAGTCAACGACTCAACGTCGGCTATCACGTATCCAGCTGTTATAATAGTGAGTTTTAGGACCTAGATTATTATCTCTTACTCTATTTCGAGTTTTAATTTGAGAGAACAAAGGGTTGCATGGAAGAGTAAGGAAACAAACAAATAAATCTCAGCCTTTAAAATTTTTAAGTGACATGTATTGTATGGAGAAGTAAGGAAATGGAGATGATCCCAACTCATTGTATAAGAACGTTAGCCTCCTTATATGGCACAAAACTAGACGGATTTGAGAAGAGAAAGTTATTGACTTTAAAGATTACCCAAAACTAGAGGGAAGCCCAAATGATGATGATGGCGGGATCCGCTCTAAAAATGACACAAAACTGCTTAGAAGCTCAAACCTTGGTGGGATCCGTGGCATAAAACTCCTCCTACTATGTCTCAAAGCTATTTTTTAAGCATTTTTTTACGGCAAAACACAATATAATATAAGACGATTCATATTATTTTTACTAATATATGCTTAAAAATAAGTAATCACCATTACATTATCCTTCTGAATCAATGAACTGTTTCATTTTTAAGGTATGGGTGGGGGGGTGGGAGGATGTGATATTCTCCAGCATGTTGTGTTTTCAGCCTCTCCAACCAACTTATTCTAAACCCTTAGATCTATATTAGATTAGATGAATATGAGTTATATCCAAAAGGTCATAACTTTATGGATTAAAATCACCGTTCCCACAAACCTGTCCCACCACTTATATTATGCCACATCAATTAAAAAAAACATGTCATCTTTTCATCCTCTTAAACATGTTAACCTTATTACCTAATTACCCCTAAATATTAATCTCGATATGCAATTTCTCTCGTTCACGATGTATATCACAGACCTCTGTTATTGTTCCTGTGCTGCAATGTTGCCTCAATTGCTTCCTCTCCTCCTTTTAAATCATAATAAATAACTTTTGGGTCTAAAGTGAAAAATCATAGAAAGGGATATGTGTGGATGAAAAAAAAAGTTGTCCCATTGAGCAAAGGAAAATGTTCCATCAATACTAAATAATTTACGATGACTCCGTTGGTCATTGGATCAATGAAAAAAGGTAGCGCTTCACGAAGATTGGCCCTGACGAAGCGGTGGCTGGGAAACATTTGGGTTTGGGTTTGGGCCACGGAGTGGTGGCTTCTGACAGAGCACAAAAGTTTATAATATGAGAGATAATGGGTGTAATTAGGTAACCAAGTTAAAATGCTTAAAAGGGTTTGAGGAATGAGGATTAAGTGATTTTTTTAATTGATGTGGCATGATATAAGTAGTGGGACATGAAAAGAGACAAGCTTATGGGGCTGATGATTTCAATCCGTAACTTTATGGCTGATACTATTTGGTATCCAAACTATTTTCCTATTCATTCATGTGTGTTTATAAATTATATATTTTAATAATATTTATTTTTATAATTAAATTTATCGTAAATAATAATATTTTTAAAGAAATAAATACATATTCTTAAAAATATAAATTATGTTATAATTAAAATTTACAATAAATATTTTAAACGTGTAAATAATGTTATTTACAATAAATAATCTATATTATGACACCACATTATTTTAAGTATTAAAAATTATTGAAATTATTAAAATTCAAATTAAAAATAAAGATAAAAATTCAAATAACAAGAGTTAGACAATTAAAAAACTTAGGTATACAAATAAAAATAAAAGGATAATAGTTTCAGATAGTCAAGAATTATTTAATAAAATAATTTTAAAATCAAATTAATTTTTTAACATTTTATTTCTTTCAATTTAACTTTATCATCTTTAACTATAATTGAATTTCAATAATTTGTCAGCAATTAAAAAGAATATTGTAGTATAACATTACTTATTTATCTTAAATTTGTAATATAATTTATATGTTTTAAAATATTTATTTATTAAAATATAATTACAAAATTTTAACATTATTAATGAATAACTCAAATAATATATACGGAAAAATTGTTCAGGTATAAAAGTAGTCCCGCCCCATGCCACAATAAAAATTGGGCAGTTTTCTTTTGAATGTGACTTGAATATAATTTTTAATCTGGTCCATTTATATAGATCCGACGGTTCAAAATAATGCAAGAGAGGAGGACTGAAGACATCTGGTGCAGGCGAGGATCCATTTCCGGGTGTGGAAATAGAAATACTTCCAGCACATTTCTTGAAGATCACATTTCCTTTTACATGTGATTTATATGTTTAATAATAATATGCTTTTAAGTTGTTTGTGATTTGTAATTTTATTTCATTTAATAGTGGTGCTTTAATATAACATTTTTATTTCATAAACTTGACACACAAGCAGAGGAAGGTGGGGAATGGAGAGTACTATAGAATGTGAAGGGGAGTATTGATCGTCTTGCAACAAACGCTGCTACAGTGTACCCTCGTACCCCAATTAACAAGCAATTTTCAATAAGAGATTCATCTATAAAAATCTCGGAAACTACAAACACTTTGTCTTGTTACCGATGATAAATTTTGATTTACATGCAGTCTTTATAGTCATCACACATAATTTTACAAATAAAATCAACAGACATGTATTCAGTTGCTAGTAATAGGTGTCGGCGATCTCTTGAAGGTAAGAGAAAAGCTCTTGTGGTTTGGAGAACATGGGCATGTGATCAGCACCAACAATCACTTTAACTTCGTTAGGAGGGTTTCGTTCAATCATTGACAGTTGAAAATCTTGCTTTAACAAGTTGTCTTGCTCGCACACTATATAGGCTTTGGCTTCGGTTCCATAGTTGTCTTTTGTGAGTCTTGTATTCTCACGCAACAGTTCTACATCACCATGAATGCGAGTGGGTCTCACCAGTGACATTGCTAGGGTCAATTAAGTCCTGGTTCGTTTACACATGCCATCAAATGTAACAGAAATATATAAAATTGTAAAAACATAATAATAAATTATGTGCAATAATAGTCGAGATAGATATTGGAATTGATAACAACAACTTGATTTCGTTTTAGGCTCAACATAAATACTGGTATCTTTTATTTGACATACCTCGGGTGGAGATAGTTGGTATAAGTTGGATTTCAAGAATTGAGGCACGAACATCCTTGATCCATTTCAACGATTGTTGGTGTTCTCATCAAACATGATCTTTGAGTGCAAATCAGATTCCAGTATACAACTATACTGGAACTTTAGAAAATTAAATTCAGTTAAGAGAGCAAACACCTTGTTGTTTACACAAATTCGTGTAGTATATATACTGTTATACATTAAATTAAAACAAACAGTTTAGAACCAACGAACGTATAGGGAGTTCTTTTAGTTTAATCGGTAAGTTTGAGTTTGGAAATTAAGTTCCGTTAAAATTTCAACAGAAAGAACTTTGTTATATTAGCCTTAATTCAATTAACTGTCTTGTCTAACTCAAAGCTCAAATAGGGTGAGTTAATAAAATAAATAGAAAACCAAATATTTAACAATAGTGATAACTTGACATTTTTGGTGTAAGAGCACATCAAGCTATGCCTTCTCGCTTGCATCGAAAATATACTCTTGTGCATTGAACAAGTAAGAAATGAATGTGGAATCCATAGTAAAAGCACAGTATATAGCAGCAGCTGAAACTACATATCAAACTATATAAGGCTTTTGGGTGAATAATAAGACGAAGGCATACTGCAATTTACGGCAACAGTCAATCAACAATAGCTACGACAAATAAAAATGAATACATCACAACGTAACAAAATACATGATTATTGAATATCACTTTATAAAAGAAACCAAAAGACCAAGTTGAAAAACAAATTTACGAAAATATTGTAAAAGAGCAAATTTGAGCATTTGCCAGAAATATTTGAAATTTCCAAAATATAAGAAAGGAGTGAGAAGAAGTGCTGCAATTCTTTAGAAGTTTAAGTGCAACAATTATATATCCTAGAGAATAGTAGTCATCGACAAAGGCAAGTGATTGAGATCATCTCAGGTCATAATTAATTCAAGCGGGTAACAAATACCGCAGCAGCAATCTTGGTGGGGAACATTTCCATGGCTACAGTTATGCATGTCCCACCAAAGCTGTGACCCACAAGGATTACAAGCTCCTCTGTTGGCAAAGACCGTAGAAAGTTCATTAATGGCTCAAAATATTCTGAAATTGAATTGAGGTCGTGCACCTGCTTTGGATGAATGCCTGATGCAGCCATGTCTAGAGCCGTGACTTGGTGTCCATTGGATTTCAACAAAGCAGCGACCTTGTAGCAACACCACGCCCCATGGCAGGCTCCATGAACCAATACCAAACGTCTCTTCTTCTCCCTCTCCATCTTCACTCATTAATTCTTCTGCCACTAATTAACAAGGTTGGTTCCAAGGAATAAAATAAAAAGAAAAGTATAAAAAATGTGAACCTCATAAAAAAGTTATATCATTTATTTGGTATATTATTTTTCTCTTTCCTACCAAATACAGCCTAATTAATAGTCCTCGAATGCCGTGTCAGTTCTGCCCAACTTTTAGTAAACAACGTTTTATCAACAAAGAAAAATAACCTTGGTAGGAAAAAGAATTTCTTAGCTTATTTAATGTCAAGCTCAATTTTATATTTTATACATATTTTAGAATTTTATTCCCACAAATCCTCTATTATTTATTGAATTTTTTAAATCATAAAATTATGTAAATATCACTTTTATTTAATAAATTTTACTAATATAATAAGAATGTAATTAAAAATGAGTTACTTCTAACCTTCGTCGTGTTTGTTTTTTTTTTCTATATATATAGGAAAGACGGAGCAAAGCGTAAGAAAGGCATAATGAGTAAAAAAGAAAGAGAGCAAAATCAGTTTGTCCTGGTGCATGGTTTGTGCCATGGTGCCTGGTGCTGGTACAAGCTTAAGCCACTGTTGGAATCCGCCGGCCACAAAGTCACAGCCCTTGACCTTGCAGCTTCTGGCATCGACTCACACAACATTGAAGACATCCACACATTTTCTGAGTATTCTAAGCCTTTGTTGGATCTCTTGGCGTCGCTTGCTCCAAATGAAAAAGTGGTCCTTGTCGGCCATAGCTTTGGTGGAATCAGTATAGCCCTTGCAATGGACAAATTCCCAGAGAAAATATCACTTGGAGTTTTCCTAACAGCTTTTGTTCCTGATACCCAACACAAACCATCATATGTTTTAGAAGAGGTATTTATGTATGGTTTTATTAAATAGAAAATTACTTTAATTTTCATTGCTTCCCTCAACCCAAATTTCATCTACTTAGTAGAATTATTATAGTTCAATTTTTCATCACTCAAATGAGAATATTTCTCAAATTTATTTCAAATTGGTTAGACATGTCACATGTTAATCATGACAGTTTTTGGGTCCCACTAAACATCAATAGTACAATTAGATCTGAGGCTCATTTATTATTAATTTAAATGAGAGATTTAAAATATTTTTAGTGATATATTTTAAATTGAGATCTTAAATTATTTTTTATGGATTTCACAGTATTATATAGGATTAAAGATTTTTCTAATTTTTTTCTTTAATGGTATATCACAATTTAAGATCTTAGGGAGAGAGAAAGAGAGAGAAAATTTATTCTTTTTTGAACAACGTGCAGATCTTAAGTGATCCAAAAACTCATTTTCTATGTTGAAAATCTCTCCACTTCCTTTATTGAGAGAGATCTAATAAATATCAGATTTTAAACTTAAAATCTTTACTCAAGATCCAATATTAAAGATGTTTAGTAATAAAAGGAAAAAAAAAAAAACTGAGTTCAAATCCATCACTAAAAAAAAAATTAAATACCTAACGTTTACTAATAAAAAAAATTTAATCTATGACTTTTGATATTGACAGTACATTGATAGATACCCACCTACCGGATGGATGGACACTGAGCTCTGGAATAGTGGAGGCAAAACAACATTGCTTTTTGGCATCAAATTCTTGTCCACTAAGTTCTATCAACTCTGCTCCACTGAGGTACTTTCCCTGCAGTCTCGGACTCTTAATACAAATGAAATGGTTGCACACCCTATTGAGAATGGGTTTGGGTTGGATTTTGCAGGATCTGGAATTGGTGAAGACTTTAAGAAGAAAAGGGTCACTATTTGCTGAAGACCTTTCTAAGGCAGAGAATTTTTCCAAAGAGAAAGATGGGCTTGTTCCAAGTGCTTATATTATTTCCAATGAGGACTTGGTGATTCCAAAGGAGTATCAGCAATGGATGATCCAAAATGCAGGGATTGATGTGGTGCGAGAGATCAAGGGTGATCACATGATTATGCTTAGCAAACCCCACAAACTATGTTTATCTCTCCTCGAGATAACTGATAAGCAAGTTAAGTAAACGTTAATCTTATTATTTTCAAGGGATTCACTTTGACCTTAAGTTTAGTCCGTAAAAGTATATATATTGTAATCCATAATAAATTTTCAAAAGTTAAAAATTATGTCATGTGCGTGTACCTACATGTGCACTTCGTCGAATAAACTGTTGTCTTTCAAACTTGTGTGCTATGACTAATGCTATATTTAAGGAGAGATTAAATTTACTTTTAAAAAAAAAATCTTTGGGTGAGATTTTTTACCAAGTGTTAGTTGGTGTTGTTGATCAGGACTTAGGACAATATAATAGTATAATTCACTAATTTTAGCATTTTTTAGCCGAAATAATTTCGAACCTTTTGATTGTTGAATATTCTAAGTTTTTAACTTTTGATCATTAAGACTAAAGACTAATATTACGCGATTAAAAAAATGGCAGAATCGAGTTTTTAAAATTATAAAATTACAAAAAACTATTACTTAGGTAAGTTAAAACGATAGAGATTCGAAGACTACATTTGCATTTCAGTTCAAAATACCATGTATGAATTTTAAGATAAATTTAATGATTCACAAACTTAATTTTACAAAAAGAAGGGTCTAGATGCTTTTATAAATTTCATTTTGTCCCAAAAGTTAGTTTACAACAATAAAACAAACATTTATTATGTCTGAAATAGTGTTCATTTTAATCGTGATCATGCAAATCACGTTTCATAGGAGAAATATTTTCTTTAACATATATCATTCGGTATTGAATGTTAAAATATATTTAAAAATAAATTGAAAGAAAATGTTTAAATTTATTTATCTATAAAATTATCTAAATTTACATTTAAAAATAATCAGTAATGAAAATATGTTAAAATAGACTTAAAACTGCGTTATAATTCTTCGTCCTTTTAATAATTTTTTTTTTTTAAAAAAATTCCAACTCCAAGGCACGGGATAACAGGTAGGGAAGTAGAATTGTCCTTCTATCATTCTTGACTTTTTAAAAGTGTTTGACAAAATGTTACAAACTCACTTTAGGAATTTAAAATTTGTTTAAGCTTGACTAGTCTATTTAAATGAGTTAAATTTAAAGATTGAGTTTGATTTTATTAAAACTTAAATTTACTTCATTAACTTAGTCATGAATTTTTTTTCTTTGATCAATTTATTTCATTGTTTTTCACCCAAACTAATATCTAATTATAGATATTTCAAATATTAATTTATGTAACACATTCTTCTATCATATTTTTTATTAATTAAGATTGTGTGAAAAATTACAAAATAACACCATTAGATAAAAACTGCAACCAACGAAATTTTGTACTATGTAATGTAATTTCAGAGAGTCTTACAAATATTGAGTGCCTTTAGTTCATTTTCACATTCAGCAAGAAGCAAAGTAACATAACACTCCATTCATTATCGCTGTTTTTGTTGGTGCGTTGGGTAAGATTTACGCATGCAACAATTACATGAACAAAGCAAGTTTTTGTGTAGCAGAGGGTCATGCTCTATCTCTGCTCCAAAAATGCAGCACCGTTACCTCACTGCGAGAGGCGCGTCAACTCCACGCCCTCATATTAACAACTACCACCGCCTTCACCTCCCAATCTCCGTTTGTGTACAACAATATCCTCTCTATGTATGCACGGTGTGGTTCACTCACGGATTCTCACCTCGTGTTCGACAAAATGCCTCGCAGAACCATTGTTTCTTACAATGCACTCCTTGCAGCCTATTCTCGAGCATCATCAAACCATGCTATTTCTGCTCTTGAATTGTATACCCAGATGGTTACTAATTGTCTTAGACCCTCCAGCATGACTTTTACTAGCTTGTTGCAAGCATCTTCCTTGCTTGAACATTGGTGGTTTGGATCGTCACTTCACGCCTCGGGCTTCAAGTTGGGTTTGAATGATATTTGTCTCCAAACTTCTTTGCTTAATATGTACTCGAATTGCGGGGATTTGAGTTCTGCTGAATTGGTTTTTTGGGATATGGTTGATAGAGATCATGTTGCTTGGAATTCTCTCATCATGGGATATCTGAAGAATAATAAGATCGAGGAGGGTGTTTGGCTATTCATTAAAATGATGAGCGTTGGTTTTGCCCCAACCCAGTTCACCTATTGTATGGTTTTGAATGCCTGTAGTCGTCTGAAGGATTATCGTTCTGGGAGATTGATTCATGCCCATGTGATTGTTAGGAACGTGTCACTTGATTTGCATCTGCAAAATGCTCTGGTTGACATGTACTGCAACGCTGGTAATATGCAAACAGCATATAGGATTTTTAGTAGAATGGAAAACCCAGATTTAGTTTCTTGGAATTCAATGATTGCTGGGTATTCTGAGAAC
Source organism: Glycine tomentella (assembly GCA_007407185.1). NCBI lineage: Eukaryota > Viridiplantae > Streptophyta > Magnoliopsida > Fabales > Fabaceae > Glycine > Glycine tomentella. Next base: position 1,246,240 of record PYAF01004539.1, on the reverse strand, counting down.
GAGGATGGAGAGAAGGCCATGAATTTGTTTGTCCAATTGCGGGAAATGTGCTTTCCTAAACCAGATGACTATACTTATGCTGGCATTATATCTGCAACTGGTGCATTCCCATCTTCCACTTATGGAAAATCTCTTCATGCTGAAGTTATTAAAACTGGATTTGAGAGAAGTGTGTTTGTAGGAAGCACTTTAGTGTCTATGTATTTCAAAAATCGTGAAAGTGATGCTGCTTGGAGAGTATTTTGTTCGATATCCGTGAAGGATGTTGTTCTCTGGACTGAAATGATCACTGGTTACTCTAAAATGACTGATGGAATTAGTGCGATTAGATGCTTTTTTGAAATGGTTCATGAAGCCCATGAGGTCGATGACTATGTTCTCAGTGGAGTTTTGAGTGCATGTGCTAACCTTGCAGTTTTAAGACAAGGTGAAATAATTCATTGCTATGCTGTAAAATTGGGTTATGATATTGAAATGTCTGTTTCAGGGAGTCTAATCGATATGTATGCAAAAAATGGTAGCCTTGAAGCTGCATATTTGGTGTTTTCGCAAGTTTCAGAACCAGATTTGAAGTGTTGGAACTCGATGCTTGGAGGATATAGTCACCATGGAATGGTAGAGGAGGCATTGAAACTTTTTGAGGAGATTCTCAAACAAGGTCTTATTCCAGATCAAGTAACATTCTTGTCTCTATTGTCAGCTTGCAGCCACAGTAGGTTGGTTGAGCAAGGAAAGTTCCTCTGGAATTATATGAACAGCATTGGTTTGATTCCTGGGCCTAAGCACTACTCTTGCATGGTAACTTTGTTCAGTCGGGCAGCATTACTGGAAGAGGCGGAAGAAATTATCAACAAATCACCTTATATTGAAGATAATCTAGAACTATGGAGAACTTTGTTAAGTGCCTGTGTTATAAATAAAAATTTTAAAGGGGGAATTCATGCAGCAGAGGAAGTTTTGAGATTGAAAGCAGAAGATGGTCCAACACTTGTTTTGCTTTCTAATCTTTATGCTGCTGCAAGGAGATGGGATAAAGTTGCAGAAATAAGAAGAAATATGAGGGGATTGATGCTGGACAAAGATCCAGCGTTAAGTTGGATTGAGGCCAAGAATGACATTCATGTGTTCTCTTCCGGAGATCAATCACATCCCGAGGCTGATGAGGTGCATGCTGAACTGCATAAGCTAAAAAGAAATATGATTAGAACAGAAAATGATGAGAGAGAGACACAAAATGCATGCTACATAAGTTGCAGAGACTAAGCTTATGCTCTAGAGGTCCAATTTAATTCAAAGACAAATGAAGTACATACAGGACTGCAGTTTGAGGAAATAGGTAAGGATTAAACTACTGTCGACCGGGATAATGGATTGTTATTTTTCCATCTTCTGTTTGTAGTCAGAATGTTATACAACATTCTTCTCTAAGTCAAAATATTTGTTAAATGCACTAATACAATAATATGTTTGTAAATTAAATTAACATTCTTAAATAACTATAAATCTCGTCGCTACAATGTGGAGGATTATACTTAGTCATCACCTTCAATCTAAGAGTTAGCATCTATGCCTATGGGAATATCCAGTCAAATATTAAGAAGCTCTTTGCTTCTATTTTTACTACTGTAAACAAATTACACTGCTGAATCTGGCATATTTAGTTTTTTTTTTTTCTCTTTCTAAGAATAAGGGGACTGAATATTTATTAAAGTACTATTAATCAGATCCCTTAGGTATTTACCCTTTCTGGCTCTCTCCCAAGCAATCTCCAAGGTAATAAAATTATATAATTAATTTCTAACTATTGAATGTCCATCAAGTTAATTTTTAATTAATATATTTTACTAACATTCATTGATTAATTTAAAGGATTTTTTGTCTAATCGTATATTCAGTGAGGGAAATTCTTGTGTTGTTGTGCATATAAATTAACTGCCCACTTTTAGTCCATTATGTTTCTATATTTTACTTATTTTACTTCTTTAAAAATAATGAACATACTTCTCGTACTTTTTATATTTGAACCCACACAAAATCTCTAACATAAGGAAATATATAACAATATTCTGAACGAGAAAAGTGTAATTTTTATAAGCAGTGGCATTTTAAAAAGTACTAATTATTCATCAGAGAACTCAAATTTTAAAAGCAACCAAATTCCAAACTCCCTTTCCCCGTGAACCCCAGCCCAGTTTGTCCCATCTCAGCAAATTTTTTATACTCTTTACTCCCAACTTTCAGTACAACAAAACAAGTTATCTAAATTCTACCGACCACGCCTCAAGTAATCTGTGAAAATACATAGCTCAATGGAGCAGATAGGAGATTTCAGTAACAATCTTGAATTTTAAATAGTAAGCATGTCTTGGTATTTTAAAGATCAATTAAAGGCCAATTACTCCAAGTTTAAAATATATAAGTAAAATGTATCCAAACATCTTCCGTGCAGTATCTTTTGCAACAGCGACTGATGTATCAAACTCAAACTGGAACCAGGAAAAAAGCAAAGCTACAACGTATCATGAAAAAGCTACACAGGCTTCATGAAAATTTAGCATTCAAAATCAGCTAACCTATATTAATCTACAATGTTAAAGAAAATGGGTCAACAGTAGCTAACAGAAAATGCCTAGTAGGATAACTCAATGGATGGAAACAAGGCGGAATCCAAATGTCGACATATACCAGTGCTCTCGACACTGCATCTACATTCCAAGACTCATCAGATTCAGAGCAAAACCCATTTTAAGACCATCTAATAAGGAAAAACCATTATTTCAAGCAGAACATTGCATATTTGTTCGGCAGCAGAAATGGTTCCAATCAACTTTATGCTTTCATATCACATTTATTAGCGCCGAGCGGTTCTGGATTTCACCCGTTGATTCTTCTGCAAGAACATCATACAAAAGAAGCCTCAGAACATGCAATCATAGAAGCCATAAAAAAGAACAAAATTAGCAAATCATGATTCTTAATTCTTTAATAAAATCTTTTGCTGTTTCAAAAAAAAAATGATTCTTAATTCTATCAAGACTGACAAGACAGAACACTAGGATTTTTTAAATAATTAATAATTGACAGAAATAGCCTACAAAACGAGCCAGTAAGGATAAAATTTATTTACCGTTCCAGGTCCAAAGCTAGCCCCAGATCCTGTTGCAGCACCTGAGTACGAAAAAAGAGCAAATGGTTCATTTCATATTAAGATAGAATTAAAAAACATGAATAAAACCCCTTCCCCTATTCTTTATTTCTTTTTTCTCTTCTCCAAAAACATGAAATTGATGAAGAGAATGTATAAAGATCTAAAGGACAAAGACCAATGGATCCTGTTTCAATCTTTTTTCTCTCAAGCAGTCAAGTTCAACAATACAATATTCAATAATTTCAACCAGATTTTCAAAAATGGAACAGATCAGCCAGTGAAACTGGAATAGGGACTCGGTCCTTCCAGCCATTCCACAAATGACCCCAAAAAACCATATTTTCCAAAACCAATACTTGAACCAGAAAAGCAGTATAGAATCAGCAGCTCATGTGAACCAATTAATGTTCATATGGTTCAAGCAATTCTCTTGATAATTAAAACTAAAACTTTTTCACTAAACTAATATTATTTGGTTCAATGGTTCCCTATTTACAACCGAAACTCAGTATAATATACTTATCGTATGCAATAAATTATTTTAATTATATTAGAAAAGTTGTGTTTTGGTGACTTGTTGGTCATGGGTTCGAATCCGGAAACAGTCTCTTTACATATACAAGGATAAAGTTGCGTACTATATCCCTCCTCCTTACCTTCACATAGCAAGGAACCTTTGGGCAATGAGGTACGTAGTTTTAGGTTTTTTTTTATATTAGAAAATATATTTCAACAATTTTTCCATGATTTTCTTTATATCTATGTATATTTTATTTTTCTTACATATTGTTTGGGGGAGGGGAGGTGGTTGTCAGCAATGTATATGTATATTGAGCATCACCTTGGCTCTGGTTCAACCTCAGTTAAACCTTAAAATCTTAAACGTCTCCCTTCACCTTTCATTCTTTAATTCTCCTAATTTTGATCTTTTAAGTCTTATGTATTCTGTTGTCCAACATCAGCCCTCAAAAATGAAATTTGGTTTTCCAAAACAATTTTCTATCTAAAACAACTACATGGTCTGTTAATACTTGAAAGTAAGACGACTATGAATGAAGAACTACAACCCAAGACAGTACCTGAAACAAATGGACTTGAAAAGAGTGAACTTGTAGCTGGAGTCGTACTAAACAATGGAGTAGTATTACCAAACAGAGAGGGAGTTGATACAGGACCAGTTACAGGTGTTGTAGAGCCAAAAGGTGAGGTTTGTGGTCCTGGAGCAGGAGTTGGTGTTGCAAATAGAGATGACAACATAGAAGACGATGGAGCTGAAGATGGTGTGCTAAAAAGAGATAATCCACTTCCTGATGACAAAGATGAAGTTGATGCAGCTGTCTGTGGGGCAGGCAATGTCGCTTGAGTCCCTGAACTGGAAAACAACCCAGCAACTTGGGTTGAGGGTTGTGAATTTGCAGGTAAATGCAATGTTGGGTGAACTCTTTTTGAGGCAGCTTCTTGTCTTGCAGTTTCTCGCCGATCTGCCTCCAAAAATGGATCATTCACCTCCCCCCGGCGACGCTGATCAGCTAGGTATGCCGATTTCATTGATTCAATGTATTGATGAATGCTCTCCACCTGAATAGCCATTATTTAAAAGCCTGTTGTTATTACTGTAAATGAGAATTGTAAATATTATTATAGGGCACGGTTTTATATATTCATGAGGGCCCTTTTTTGAGCAAAAGGGGAAATTACATAAGTATCATCATCTCTAATACAGTTATGTTCTTCATTCATTACAATTAGCAGGAAATGGAGCATGGTACTATGTATAGTATTTCCATATGAAAAATAGAAAATGATTACAAATGTAAAGTAGCAGAGAAGCATAAACAAGGAGGAGGTGAATGTCCTATATAATAGACTCAGTTTAAACAAAAAGAGCTCACAAGTCACAATTTGACATGAAGCAACGACAACACATACACAAATTAGAATATGATAAAAACAAATGAAAGAGAAAGGTGAATAAGTGATAAAAGAATTAAGAGTTCTACAATCATTAAATTTTGCATGCCATAAATAGGTAAATTTTAATTCATGTGATTCACTACAAAGTGCATATACTCATAGCTGTATGGTGTGATATTAGTTAAAAAAAATTAAGCGATATTTGTTTCATTCTACCTTCGCAGCCACGTGAACAAAAAAGTCATGCACATTTGTCATGACCTTGGGAAGAGATTGCAATAATGAGGAACCATTACTGGATGCATTTCTCTCAGAGTCCAAGAGAAGCAGCTGCTCTAACTCTTCAATCCACTGATGGCACTCACCAAGATACTTCTCAAATCTTAAAACTGTCTGCTGTAAAAATGGAGATGGTTTCCTAGGAAGACCACTGTAGAAATCAAAAACAGGCACTATAGAAGCAGTTGTTGGTTGGCTACTCGAACTAGGTGCTATAGTTGCACCAGGAGTCTGTGATGGGGCAGTGGCACTTGATGTACCGCCACTGGGATGAAGGAACCTAGGGCGTAGCATCAAAAAGGAACGAACAGCAACCTCTGTGTTGCGTAACATATCCTTAACCGTGGACATCAGTTCATGAAGCAATGTTTTCTGTCGTTCCATAGCAGTGTTAATTCCACCAAGTTCCTATCAAACATCACAAGGAAGAAAAAAACATTGTTTCATCATTCATGAATAGATCACATAAAGCAATAAGCACGATGTTATGAGAGAAGAGAGCAGTTAACCATATCAACACTGGTGATAGTTCTTAGTTCATAGAAAAAAGTTGATTAACAATACATGAAAAGCAGATAGGAACGAAACAATGGATTTAAAATTAACTTTACCACATCATAGGAAGCCTGCATGCTTTAACATCTCTCAAAAATAGGTTAGCCGGTTTCCACAAAAATTGCAATTGCAACAAGAGTTGGATTACTTCAGTCTTAAATAACCCATTTATGAAGGCTAAATGCCTAAATATCTGTTAACATTTATGTGACAAACAAAATACATGAAAAGCTCACAGATCTTTTGTGTTTTTGAAGTGACATGTCCTTAATAAAGAAATAGAGCAAACCACATAATTCAAGTGTCAACTATGAACTAATTTTGCTGCAACTTTCTCACTTTAAGTTGTAACTGTCGACAAAAACACTTCTTTCCCACTTTACTTTGTAAACAACAAAAATGGAAATTTTAAATTCTTATAGAAATCAGCTAAGGGTGATAACGTTTGCTCTGTCGACAGAATAGTAATAGAAATGACTAAGAATTAGGCTAGTTTACAACTGGCAAGCTAGAACGTGAACCGTGGTCTGCAGCATGCAAAACTCTAATAAAAACAGATACTCCATTAATTCGTCAACTCAACACCATGAGCATATAAATTATAATAAAATCAGTCAAATGAAATCAAATATGCCTCAACTAGATACATCAATCCACCCTTTTTTGCCTCTCTTTTTGTAAGGAGACTGCCATTTTACCGCAAGTTCTATTCTACTACCCAAGAAAAAATGTTTTACTTGAAATGGAAAAAAAAAAAAATTATATATAAAAAGAATGGAATAGATGACTGATAAGCAACAAGAGCAAAAAGAGAGCACCTGAACAATATGACCTGCATCAAGCTCAAATCCATCGTTGGAAACGGAAGAATCATAAAGACGACTACACTGATCTAGTCTCTGGCTTTCATCCCTAAACTCCAATATCCGCTCCCTAAGTAACAGATAACAGTTAACTAAGCAAAACTAAAAGTCGAAACAAGAACAACATAATAACCACAGAACACAAACACTTCCTCTATCTACACTCTCTGGGGAAAATTAGAGCATACTCGATCTGAAGAAGAATCTTCTGGGAATCAGGATGTAGATCCGCCCAATTGGTACTATAACTAGCGGGGGTTCTATCGTTAGTAAACAAAAACAACTGTTGTTGCGGCTGCTGCTGCTGTTGTTGCTGCTGTTGTTGAAATTGTTGCTGCTGTTGTTGTTGCTGCTGCTGCTGCGGAAGGAACAAACTAGTTTGCTGTGGCTGAAAAGGAGACTGCTGCTGCTGCGGAGTGGCGAACAACGAAAATGACATCGTTGTGTTGTGAGTGTTATTGCCAGAGTGAAGAAAACTCCTTGTTAAACCCTAGTATTATGCTCAGAGAGAAAGAGAGAGAGAGAGAGTGATTTGGGTCCAGGCGACGACACATGCACGGTAATTTGGGGGGAAGTTTAATTGAATTTTTCTTGTCCAAGTTTCAATTTCATGTTCACACAGCTTGAATTGAATTGAGTTGAGGGAGAGGATTGAGAATCTTTCTCAATTCTCAAATCCCGCTCCAGAACCCATGCGCGGCCAACTTAAAAGGGTTTGTGAGTATTTTGTACGTATTGGTTTTCAGTTCCACCACGGCCCATTAACAATTGGGCCTTTCAGAACTGTACCTGTCTGGCCCATGTACACCAAAAAATGGAGTCTGCCATGTCATGGAATGCGACAAAATTGCATCTTCAGTTCTTCACCAAGGTGAAGAGATGTATGTTGTTGGATGCCTTTTAGGTTGCTTGACTTTTTTGTGACACAAAAGTTTAGATTAACCCATCTATTTTTCGAAATATTTACGAACGTGTGCATTACAAACAGTTTTATGCCCCATGTTTTTATAATATTTCACGTTTAGCTCCAATATTTCAATAATGTTGCACATTTTTGTCCCATATTTTTACAAATGTTGTGCATTTTGTTCCCTAGTCACATGTTATTACGCTAGAACTAGCATCCATATCGGTAAATTGGGGAAGCATTATGCTTGTAATACTGAACTGGGGATTTTTTTTTTTTAATTATCATTTTGTGGTTGATTTTAAATTAATATAAAAAGGAATAAGTCGTAATATCTGATACGACTTAAAGCCGTAACCAATATTATGACTTTTTTTAATTAAAATCATAAAATATATTTTACTGCTTCAGTTAACTTTTTTAAAAGAATTTAAAGTTTTTAAAGTTATAAGGAATTTTTTTAAACTAAAATTATAAAATTTATGACTTCAATAAAGTTTTTTTTTAACCTTATGATTTTAAAGTCGTAAAATTTATTTTTTACCATTTTTTAAAAATTTAAATATTTTTTAATTTAATTATTTAATAAATAAATATATTTTACTTTTTTAGTTTTATTTAATATTTGGTATATTTATATGGTTTTATTTAATATTTTATATATTTTTAATATTATTTTAATAAATATATTTTTATAT
>PYAF01004539.1:1201159-1237776 GCA_007407185.1 Glycine tomentella | reverse complement strand
TTTATTAAGTAGTTAAATTAAAAAATTATTTATAATTTTTCTGAAAAAATAAATTTTACCACTTTTTTATAAGAAAAACACTTTACAACTTCAAAATTGTAAAGAAAAAAAATTACGACTTTGAAATCTTAAAGTAAAAAAAAATAATTGAAATCGTGAAATATTTTATGACTTCAGTTAAAAAAATAAAAGTTATAATATCGATTACGACTTTCAATTCAGAAGCCGTAATAGATATTATAATTTATCCTTTTTTTATATTAATTCAAAATTGATCCCCAAATGATAATTAATAAAAAAAATATATCATTTATCGATTCTTTTGCCTAAATGTTGATTCATAAAGCTTGGAAATAAAATATTAATGAAAAAACAACAAATTATTATTATAATGTGTACATGTGATAAAAGTTTTTAATGGGATTCATTGAAAACAACAAAATAAAGAGTTCTTTTATTGAAAAGATTTATTACTTAGAGTTGCTTGTATAGGAGGAGAAAGTGATATATATATATATATATATATATATGAATCACATTAAAATAACTAAAAAAAATTATTTCATTATGGATACTCCTAATATCACATTATCATCACATCATCAACTTATATAACATCAACGGTCAATCTTGACACATCAACAATTAATTAACAAAATTGACAGCTAATTGAAGGAAGGATAACATTTGCAACATTTAGAAATTTTTGGGGCAGAACTATTAGAAAAAACATAATTAGGGGCAAAATTTGTAATAAAGTCAAACTTTTTGAAGACAAAAATTACAATTAAATAAATTAAAATTTGAAAAATTATGGAAATTAAATATATATATTTTAACCGTACACAAACATCAACATTATCCATCCGTCTCAGTAATGAGAATTTCATTCTTAAAATATGTCCCAATTCAAACTTTATCAACATCTAATGAGCTAGTGGGACATTTAGTTCACTTTAAAAAATGTTTCAATTTGAATTTTATGAACTAAAAAAAATGACATTCACATCATGTACTCGCCATAAACAGAAAATAAACTACCAAGGGCAGAAGTTGTTGAACAAAATGCTTCCCAGTGTCTGTTATCTCTATTTTACTAAAGCCACAAGAAAATGAAATCTTCTCCATAATTCCATATGCACCTGAAACGTGTAGTTTCTTTCAGCAAGGCAAAAAGTCAAAGACCAATGTCAAACTTAAACCAGCAATTAGACAAAATCTTGAAACCATACATGCGTTAGTTAAGGAAGCAAACTACGTACGCTTGTAAAATTCATATTATGTTGCAATAAAAAAAAAATAAATAAAGACGCTTGAACACCTTTTTGAGAGCTACAGTAATACACTTTGACAGAGAATCAAGGAAGAAAAAGAAAACTGTGTGGACAAAAAAAGGCATGGAAATTAATGATCAAATATCTATGAGTTGTCTAAGATTCATTGGAGATATGTATCTCTTGTCTCCATTAATAAGCTGCTTGGCAAGTATTATGTTGGCTGCCTCACTTGGGTGGTATTGATCCCAGAACACGTGCTTGTGCCTATCTGAGCACAAGCTAGATGTTGGCACACATGGGATTATCCCTGCAACCTGACCCCCACTTCCAATTCCACAGCAACCTCGGCTTGCTGTTGTGAATCCTGCAAAACAAACAAATGTTATAATGGATATTTCATGTTGAAATACTAGTTGATTTGGTGAAAGACTTTTGAGTAAAAAAGTTATCCATGTAAAATATAGTAAGAGTTTAGTTTCTATGTAATGTTAGCGTAAAAAAGTTTAACTAATCAGATATATGTAATTGTTGATATGATTTTTAAAGAGGATATCATTATAAAAATCTTTCATACTAGTAATGCATTCACTATCTGCTTAAGTACTATACTATAATATATGAAATACTGGAGAGCATGGATCCATAAAAGAGAAATACATAGTAAACTATTACCATATTTATGATAATTTACGATCAGCTCTGACACTAAATCATACACATTTGCGAGGACAAAGGTGGCTCCAGGGAGGTTGTCATTTAGCTCAGCAACCAAATCTTTCAATCGGGAATTGTATTGGGTTGCAAGCTCGTTAGCCAAATCCACACAATCTTCATCGTTCAGTTCATTTATAATCCTCTGGTAAGGTATGCAGCCTACTGGGCCAACGTTGCTGATCACAAACTTCCGAGCATCCAGTTGGTAAAGTCTCTGTCATTCAAGCATACATATTAACTTTGATTGTATTATTTAAGCATTATATCTGACAATATGTAAATCATATTAACTTTGACATTATATACAAATTAAGAGATAAAAGTTCAATTAGTTAATTTTAGATTAAGGTGCATACGTATAGTTGGATCCTGAAATGATTGATCATGTCATCGACGAAAGCATCCGGATTTTGAGAAACTCGCACTCCAGAGGAAACAAAAGGAAGAAGATAATTGTTTAAGAAATCATTGGACCCAACAATGATGGAGAACAAGGATTTCTTCATTATGTACTCTCTCGCCTCCGATTCGCCTAGCAACTTGTCAATCTGCTTTCTTGTTATGTTGAAGTAATTTATTTGAATATCCATTCCGAGCCTATTCACCTGAAAAAATAAATTAAAGCACGTAGCATGAAACAATTATATTGCTTAATACACATATCAATGATAGAGTAGAGTTAAGAAATACTGACAAATAAGCTTCCTGTTGCATTGAGAATCCCTCCTCCTCCTGAAGCATAATTCACTCCATTGAGTATGGTTTTCCCAGTTGTGTTTGGTGCCAAATATGGGACAGCATAGCTTTGTTGTCCTAATTCCTCTCCTAAAAAGGTTAAAAAGCAAAAAAAGTGATATAAAACACAAATGTTAAAATACAAGCTAGGCTAATTGTTTATTATTAGTAAGGACAAAAATGTGCTTAAATGTGACAGTACCAACAATATCACTAATGGTTCTTCCATTGGTGAAACGTCCTGTGGGATTTCCTCCAGAGGCCTTGAAATCAATTCCATTGGGGGGAACGTCTGCCTTGGAAAAAGTTGAAAGATAGTTGTTGTTTCCTGCATCAACCAACGAGTCCCCAAAGATGAAAGAAGCTGCTAACTTGGCATTCTGAGCAGCAACATTTCCATGAAAGCTCAGATTCACAAGCAAAAGCAAAAGGGAAAAAAAATTATGATATTTCAATGCCATGATTTTATGTTCCACGAGTTCTTTTCACGTAAACAAGCACTAAAGCACCGTTGCAAGAGGCACAATCAGATGAGAAGCTTATAAGGAGCTTTCTTTCCTAACTAGAGAAAACTTGTAAGCTTAGTTATATTATATCCTATATGCTTTGACCCCTTTTATCATATTTTTTTTTTAAAAAAAAAATGGAATGAAGTGGACAATTTGAACAACAAATTTCATGTGGTAGGTCATCAACATATGTACATGTGCTGATTTCTCAGCGTGCTAAGGATGTAATGTAGCCTCGGTTATTTAGTTTTTAACAATGAGCTAGTTCTGCAATTCAAAGTCACAGGGGTGCCTTATGGTGACGCACTCAAGGTCAAAGAGACTAGTGACACCGTTGGGGAAGAAGGTTCTGGGGATTAATTAGATTAGGTATTGTTTGGTGACCATAACTAAAAGCAAATTTACATTGAGAGTTTAGAAGCGATGCCTATATCTTAAGTTCATCGTGTAGTATTATACCGTCCATCTGAATCCAACAAACTTAGGACTTATTTGACACATTATATTAAGCAAGACAAGACAATGTATAAATTCATGTATGTAAATTTTCTTTAATACAGATATTTAAATAATATTTTATTTTTAAATTAAATATATTAGACAATGTTAAGCTTAAATATGATGTCTTTTTTAATATAAAATACATTACGAATTAAATTAGTAAAAATAATAGTTTTTCAATTTAACCAGTAACCATAGAAATATATAGAGCACAAGTATGTTATAATTAACACCCATGATTTTGCCTATGCATTTCCATCGCGAAGTAGTTGCACCACACAAACTATAAAAAGAGAAAACGTGAGAAAAAAAACTGAAAATTTCTTTGAGCCAAACGTTCATTAAACTTGGATAATAAGATAGTATTCCAATTGAAAAAGAAAAAGAAAATTATTCATAGACATTCAATATGCTATTATAAGGTAGTGAGAGAGAAAGAAGAAAGTTTTAAATATAGACATTATGGGTATTTTAATGTGACATGTAGAGAAAAATAAAAATAAATTATGGGTGTGGTTAGATGTTTAAAAAGTGTAGATGTATATGTATTATTTCTAAGGTTGTATTTGTCTGAAGAGAAATATAATAAAAATGAAAGAAAGAAATAATAAAATAATGAGACTTATATTTTAATATTTTATTTTAATTCAAAACTTTTATCTATTTTTTTTTCTTCATTTTCTATCTTTATATAGAGCGAACCCCTCAAAGAAAAAAATATATATTATAGTAGTTTCTTAACATGCATTTGAGTAGTGCGAATCAAACCTTAAAATTCATAAGAGTGGAAATTATATCCTAATATTTTTTTACAACATATCAATATTTATAAACAGTGTAAATTAAACCCTTTGTTGATGAAAAATTATTAAATCTAACAAAAGATAGCCACGTTACATTTTAATAGACAACTATATTTCCCTCTCTTTGTGATGCACAATTTCTGTCACCATGTTTAAAAAACGCTATCTTTTCATATTTAATTTCAATAAGATATTCACTAACCATGCTGAAAAAAATAGTTTACAAATTTAGGTCACCATGTTTAAAAAAATTAGTCATCTATCAACTATATTTAACTTTACTATACACAACTTAAACTTATTATTTATGAAGAATGATTATATTTATATTTCATAGCCTTATTTTCAAGTAATATTATAAAATTGATTGAGAATAATAGTTGACTAGTAAATATATAAAATATTTTAATTAATTTTTTTGGTAAGAGAGTATTAGTAATATTTAAAAGGTGCAGTAATTTTTATGATAAAAAAAAAAAGTTGTATAATTTGAATTAATTTTATTTTAATTCCTTAACCATACCATCGGGAATTATGAGAAATTTACGGGGATATGACGGGATGGGGGAGAGAGCGGTCTTTTTATCATTTTTGGATTTATTAGGGATTCCCTCCCTCCTCTTGTGCTGTCACTCACAAAAAAGACCGTTGAATTTGAAACCTCAGCCATGCCCGCTCTCAGAAAGCGAAATCGATCCAAGCACGACACACCTCATGAACAGAAGAATATGTCTGAGTACGAGCTGTCCAGAGAGCAGAGAATCCGCGAAAACCGCGAGAGAATGGGAAAGCTGGGAATCTTCGACCTTTCCCTCACTCTCAAGCTCAACAACAACAACAAAAACAAAAGATCCTATTCCTCTCACAAACCCCAAACCCCTCCTTCTCTTCCAAACCCCTCCGCCCCCGTTCGCCGCTCTTCCAGGTTCTATTCCCATCATTCTTAATGCAATATTTTATTTTATTTTTGCCCTAAAATTCCGAATCGTGTTTCTAGATTGCAGAATGTGACTCCTGTTAGTTACTCCGAAGTTCCCCTAAAGAAAGACGAGTTTAAGAAAAATGGAAGGGTGGTCATAGAAGAAGGTGCCAAGCCTGAGGTGTACACTGAAGAACACGAGAAGCTATTGGGAAACACCGACAAGCCCTGGACGCTCTTCGTCGATGGTGTTGGCAAAGATGGAAAACGAATTTATGACTCCGTCCATGGCAAAACTTGCCATCAGTGCAGGTTATCCTTTATCTGTCACTCTACTATGTCAAATCAAAATTTTTAAGACGAGTGCTATCTACCATCACACCCTCTAACACACTCTTTATTATTATTTCACTTTTTTCTTTCTTTTCGAAATCACAATATCTCTAGCCATGATGTAGAAAGCATATTAGTAGCATTTTCAATTGTTAATGAATAGTTGGTGAAGGTGCATTGGCTGTCTGCCATGATCTTGTGTTTAGTATTTGCTTAAATGTTTGAATAACATTTTCGAGACATGCCTTGTGGGTAACATTTTTTTGTGTGAAAAAGAAATACCATTTTTTTATTGTGCACTCTTGTATGATTATGGCACTTTCAACAGTAAGAGCACGTTTCTTTACTTACTGCATGTCAGAACACACACACACACATACACACGCGCACATAATTGAGTTTGATATGCTTTTACCGCAATCTCATTCATGTGATGAATTTAATTTTATGATCTATCAGTCTTTATGATTTTGTTCATTTTCTTTTCTCAACAAACTTTCTCATTGGATGAAAATAATGTTTTATAGGCAAAAAACTCTTGGTTATCGGACATGTTGTAGCCAATGCAACATGGTCCAGGGGCAGTTTTGTGGAGATTGCTTGTATATGAGGTATGCCTTCTAAAACATGTTCCTCTCCTCTAACATCTATGGTAAGAGATGATGCAGTCTCCTCATTGTGCTGATATGGTAGGATACTTATAGACAAATAAGGATACAGTTGAATGGTTGATGCCCCAGTCTTGTGTTGTAAGCGGTATCTTTTGCCAGAGTAAAGAAATATTGGATGATTTATGATTAGTTAATAGTGTAAAAACTTTTACACTAACAGTGCATACCTATTAAACTCTTTGAATAAAGATAGAAATTAGGTCAAATTTGAGTGGAAACATAGGGTTTCCTCCTCCTAAATACAGGGAATAACAAAGTGACACCTTAATTCCCTTTTTACAAGTCTGTAACACAACTCATATATCATTATCACTGTCATCATAACCAATAACTGCCTATTCCAAAATTAATATGAAAATGACTGCCTAGTAACTTCTTAATATGGAATTATAACTGTCTAAATCAGATTTTGAAGCTTCTGATGTTTATGGTTTATAATTGTTAACTAAGCTACCGTATAACACATATTTGACAAATAATTGATAGTTTGTTTTCATTAAAACATATTGCTACAGTTATGATATCTGTTAATGGTTCAAGATCTTATCAAAGGCTAATCTCACATGTGCATACACACCTGAAACTTTCAGGATGATGCTACGTTGTTATGCCAAAGCCCAGAAACAAATCCAAGAAATTTCTAGATTATGCTTTGAATATTTTGTCTGGAATCATTTATCAGTCAATATGAAATGCACTTATTTATCATGTAAATTCAGTATATTATTACACTTCATATTTAAAAAAATTCCTGGTAATTCATTGGTATTGCTTGTTTTAATTTGAACAAGAACCTACCTTGCAATTTATGATTTCCTATGATGCTCTGACCCCAGTGCTTCGTTTTCATTATCCTGCTTTTGTAGATATGGTGAGCATGTACTCGAAGCCTTGCAGAATCCAACTTGGCTATGCCCTGTTTGTCGTGGAATCTGCAACTGTAGCTTATGTCGTCAAGCAAAAGGATGGGCCCCAACTGGCCCTCTATATAAAAAGGTTACTCCTAATTCTTGACCAAAATTGGGTTTACCATGGAAGTTGTTTCTGAGATTGAATTGAAGCTAAGCTCAAATGTCTCCTTATTTTAGATATCAACATTGGGTTACAAATCAGTTGCACACTACCTTATTCAAACCCGGTGCTCAGAAATAGATGTGAAGAAAAATGCAGATGCTTCCGACCCAGTTTCAGCAAAAAGGTCGCTACCCTTCTCTGATGTGGACAAGTCTCTTGAGGTTAACGAGAATCATCTGGAATCATTGAAGCCTCTAGCTGAAACTGAAGGTGATGGTGCTGAGGTTTCAGCAAAGAGATTGCTTTTCTCTGATGAGCAAAATCAGCTTGAAAAAGTTGAGTGTTCAGATACCCCAAAACCTCTTCAGCTTGAAAAAAATGAGTGTTCAGATACCCCGAAATCTCTTCAGCTTGAAAAAAATGAGTGTTCACATACCAAGAAGCCACTTGCTTCTTCCTCCAAACCTAGCTCCGACAGCATTGCTGGAAGACTTAGGTCCAGGCTCAAAAAACCATGAGATTTTTTTTTTCTTTTTCTTAGTCTAACCTGGGATACATGTGCTTACTTTCCAAGAAAAAACATTACGTATTGGGATAACTGGCGTTGGTAATTTGGCATGAAAGCCTTTTTTGTCATAGTAACGGTAATATATGACTTCTCTTTTAATTACCAACTGGATTTTGGTAACTTGGTATAAAAGCCTTTTTCGTATAGTAATGGGTAATACGTGCTTCTTCTTCTTCTTTTTAAATGGAGTAATATTATGCGTGTTTCTCTTTTAATTTATAGAACATCAGAGATCACTTATTATAATTTGAGTTTCTTACATGTTAGTTAAATCCTTTCCCTAATACTACTGCTCGTGTGAAGTGGCCAATTTTCTTGTCATGTTTGTTGAGTTGCATGAGAACAAGCGTGGAAGATAATCCTTGTCAATTCCATTAGCTTCATCCGCAGATCCAAAAGCTACCCAGATTAGCTTCAGTCCCAACTCACTTGACTCTTAAAACTCACGTTTACACCATTTTTTCCAAACATCTCCATCAAGAGTTGACTCATGTTTGACCATAGTAGAAAGCATGTTGGATAATTATAGAAGTAAAACAAACCAATGAGTAAACTATCACTTTGGTCCTTCAAGTATTACTCTCTTCAAAATAATCCTTAATAAAATTATACAACTACTTCTTAAAGTATTAATAGACCTAATAAAGGTATATAAGTAGTTTTTAAATTATTGAATATCTATTAATTTGATTCAAATGTTAATATAATTTACTAATATCTAGAGATTAATTTGATTTTTTTTAATACTTAAGGAACTACTAGTATTTAGTATGATTTCTAATTTTTTAAAGCAGTTGTATAATTTGTTTACAATAGAGATTATTTGAGAGGTCGACACTTTAGAAATGAAATTGACGAATTCAAGATCAAATATATTGAGCAAGTATATTAATTAGTATGAGAATGTTTTGACCTCAAGAGTTCAAATATTGAGCATGTTATTAGGTTAAATAGTTAGATAGTATTTTATCGTTCATAATAATCTTATTTGATTCTAATTGAAATATTTATTGTGGAGGATAATAATAAATAATAACATATTCGTGATATAATTTCATAAAGTCAATAGATAAAGCCCAATCGACCTTTTTGAAAAATGGTTCAAATTACTGCGTATAGACGTATAGTGTCGGTCCATTTAGCTAAGAAATATTTAATTACGATAAGAATTATCATCTTGATCTGCAATGAATATTCTAATGTTACTTTCTCAAAGGTGGCCTACGCTTAGTGGCACTTTTAATTGCAGAAAGTCGGCCAAACTTATCTTCTCAAATGAGAGAAACAGACAAAATAATCTTTCAATGACAAAAGAAATAAAAAATAGAAAGAAATGAAATAGAACCAGGTGAATACTTACGTCAGAAAATATCCAATCAAATGTTTATTCATATTCTCCACTTACACTCGCATATATGCTGAACTAACTACAATGTTTCTCACCGAGTTCCTGTGAATCGGTTAGACGATTTGAGCAATTCAAGATTCGGGTCAATTTTTGCTAAGGAAAGGATCTTATCAGAAGTTTAGCTGCTTACATACTTTCATAGTATAGTACAAATTGCATATCAAAAAAATCACTCGAGACAAAAACTAGATGAGTGGTGAAATTAAATACTTTTATAGTAAATTCAAGATCAACAAGTTATTGTGAAAACTTTCCAATTCTGCAACTAAGCAGACTTCTGGACCGACCCATTTTTAATTGTTAAATTCTATTCAATTGAGCAGATTTTACATGAATCATGCACAAATAATAAATCTGAAACATTTGTTTTACATGAATCTGGTCCATCTATAAGTCAAAAGACAAATAGGGTGCACTATATGTTAAGCTAAGAACAAGGAAAATCGATATAAAACAAATTTGGGGTGGCCTACTCTTAGGAGCACTCAACATGGTCATGGTGATGGATGTTTTCCAGCTCCAAACACTCATTTCAGGCCTTCTTGCCTTGTTAGTTGGTGCCTTGCTTTATAAGTAAAAGAAAACACATGGTGGCTATAACATGGGCACTATCTCTGCTACTAAACAATGAAATGAAACTAAAAAAAGCTCAAGATGAATTGGATACTCATGTTGGGAAGGATAGGAAGGTGGAAAAATCTGACGTAAAGAAATTAGTGTACCTCCAAGCCATTGTGAAGGAAACTATGCGGCTATATCCACCAAGTCCTATTATCACCCTACGAGCAGCCTGTAAGAGTGCACATTTTCATGCGGCTATCACATTCCTGCCGGCACGCATTTAATCGTGAATACTTGGAAGATCCAAAGAGATGGTTGTGTTTGGCCTGATCCTCATGATTTCAAGACTGAAAGGTTCTAAACAAGCCACAAAGATGTTGATATGAAGGGATGAGCTCATTCCTTTTGAGTCTGGAAGGAGAGTATGTCCTGATTATGTTGAAGTACAAGGGTGAGGTAAAGTTCATATCGAATAGAAATAGAAAAATTGATCACCATATAAGTGAAAAGAAAATCCATAAAACATGAGTCTTAAGATTTTGGATTAAACTATGGTGTCTAGTTCACTTATATGATTACTATTTCTATTTGTGTCTTAAAGAATTTTTTTTACCTTGATCCTGTTCATGAAATCCAAATAATTCAGATGCATATGCCAGATTTTGAGAATATTTAAGTAGCCTAGTCCAAAACTTGACGATATTACAGTATATTCCATTGGGACAAGATTGAAAGCATTCTCTGATTGGTTATTGAATGTACCATATTTAACAACCATATCTAGGCCATCAAAATCACTACATTCGGCATTAATTTTATCCCATTAATTAAGATAATTTTTAACTTTCATCTACTTCATCATCTCATTCATGATTCATCTGCACACTCTAAACCCTAGCTCGGTTGTCTACGTTTTAGAAAATAGGTGACAACATGAATACTCCTTTGTCCTTTCCACATAGTCGTACATTGGGAGGATGATCTTTCTTTATCGTGGAAAATTTGGATACTGACTACTTATGCTAGACAGATGATATTTGAACCAATGCGTTAAATGGACAAATTCATGCTGATATAATACAGTTTTGTCTTTGTGTTTAATTTAAAATAATTTTCTATATTTTTTATAACCACATATTTCTTCTTCTGTAACACATCGTTTTTTTTAAAGAAAAATTATTAAATTAAATCAGTTTTTTTAATTAATTATTCAACCAATACCCTGTTTTCTTTAATCACTATTAGAATTATATTTTATTAATTTTTTTTCTAAAAGTAAAATTTTCAATAGCTGTATTTTTTATATTTAGTTTAATACCCATAAAACAGTACCAAATAAAGCCTATCTTCCATGCATAGAAAAAAGGCAATTCCATACAAAAAGAAACGAAAAGATGATAAGTTAAGTGCACAATTATTTCTATGATTTAGATGAATTTCGTCCTCAGTAGGGTCATGGGCATGGCCATGGATGTTTTCCAACTCCAAACTCTCATTTCCATCATCCTGGCCCTGTTAGTAGGTGTCTTGATTTATGGCTTAAAGAGAACACATAGTGGCCATGACAAGATCTGCAGTGCACCTCAAGCAGGAGGAGCATGGCCAATTATTGGCCATTTACACCTCTTTGGGGGTCATCAACATACTCACAAAACACTTGGGATGATGGCTGAGAAACATGGACCAATTTTCACAATAAAACTTGGTTCATACAAAGTTCTTGTATTGAGTAGCTGGGAGATGGCCAAGGAGTGTTTCACTGTCCATGACAAAGCATTTTCTACCAGACCCTGTGTTGCAGCCTCAAAGCTAATGGGCTACAACTATGCCATGTTTGGCTTCACTCCTTATGGTCCTTATTGGCGTGAGATAAGGAAATTAACTACTATTGAGCTTCTATCTAACCACCGGCTTGAACTGCTGAAGAACACAAGAACATCTGAGTCAGAAGTTGCAATAAGAGAGCTTTATAAGTTGTGGTCTAGAGAAGGTTGTCCAAAGAGAGGGGTTTTGGTAGATATGAAGCAGTGGTTTGGGGATTTAACTCATAATATTGTTCTGAGAATGGTGAGAGGGAAGCCATACTATGATGGTGCTAGTGATGATTATGCAGAAGGTAAAGCAAGAAGGTACAAGAAAGTTATGAGAGAGTGTATGAGTTTGTTTGGGGTGTTTGTGTTATCTGATGCTATTCCATTTCTGGGGTGGTTGGACATCAACGGATATGAAAAGGCCATGAAGAGAACTGCAAGTGAATTGGACCCTCTGGTTGAAGGGTGGTTAGAGGAACACAAAAGGAAAAGAGCTTTCAGTATGATGTCCAACCAAGAAGAACAGGATAGTTTCATGGATGTCATGCTGAATGTTCTGAAAGATGCAGAGATTGCTGGTTATGATTCAGATACCATCATCAAGGCTACTTGTCTGGTAAGTACGTGCTCAGCAATTTAGCTGTCTTGTTTTCATGGTTGCTATCATAAAAAAACTTGCATCCGATAAACACAACATAAAAGTATGGTGGATATGCTCTAAGGAATTTAGGGCTTTGTACTATATAACTCCCAAGTCCCAACTAAGCACGTCACGCCTTTGATTGTAAACGAATAAATATATTGTCTATATCACATCACGGAGCACTTGTCAAGATTAATAAATTCACAAGGAATTATTCCATCATAATTCAGGACATCGATTTGAGAAGAGTTATAATATCTTATGATTAATAATTCGGGGGTGTACGTAAATCTTCTCACAAGGAACGAATAATATATTAAACCACTTGTTTATGAGCATATGTAACACATTCCACTTATCCAAATTTATGTTCTGTTATATAATCTTATTGATTCAGTACAACATTCTTTTATTTAGAAGAAAATATCAGTTTATGCATGACTTTTCCGTTTGACATCTAACCACAAACTGGTATATCTCATGAATTATGTTGGCAGAATCTGATTTTAGCAGGAAGTGACACCACCATGATTTCACTAACATGGGTGCTATCTCTGCTACTTAACCATCAAATGGAACTAAAAAAAGTCCAAGATGAATTGGACACTTATATTGGAAAGGATAGGAATGTGGAAGAATCTGACATAACCAAGTTGGTGTACCTCCAAGCCATTGTGAAGGAAACTATGCGGCTGTATCCACCAAGTCCTCTAATCACCCTTCGTGCAGCCATGGAAGACTGCACCTTCTCATGTGGCTATAATATTCCTGCTGGTACACATTTAATGGTGAATGCTTGGAAGATCCATCGGGATGGTCGTGTTTGGAGTGATCCTCATGATTTCAAGCCTGAAAGGTTCTTGACAAGCCACAAAGATGTTGATGTGAAGGGTCAGAACTATGAGCTCGTCCCTTTTGGTTCTGGAAGGAGAGCATGCCCTGGAACCTCGCTGGCTCTGCGTGTGGTGCACTTGACCATGGCTAGACTGTTACATTCTTTCAATGTTACTTCTCCTTCAAATCAAGTTGTGGACATGACAGAGAGCATTGGACTCACAAATTTAAAAGCAACCCCGCTTGAAATTCTCCTAACTCCACGTCTAGACACCAAACTTTATGAGAACTAGATTATATTAAGCTAGTTTTCTCAAAAATAAGGGAAGGGGTCCTCTAGGTCCTGAAATCGGTTAATAACAATAACATGTTTAATGCAGCTGCAATGTAGTATAATAATTATGTACTCATGGTTCACTTTTTAATGGAGCTTCAGTGTATTATAATAACTCTATACTAATGGTTCACATTCACCAATTCTGCTCTCTATCACCCTGTTAGAACTTAGAAGCTTAAGCTTGATCCATCATACAACTGTTAACTGTATCAGCTATTTAAAGCCTACAAATGCTGATTTGCAATCAAGTTGTAATTGCAAGTTGAGAGACAGGATAAGTTACAGCGAGTCAGTGATATACAAATGCTAATATATCAACAAATTACTTTAACATGTGAAAAATGAATTTGAACATAATATTACCTAGATCTGCGTGGCATGCGCTAACTGACAGCAAAATGCATAACAACATGCAAACTGCATGTTTCTACTTCTAGTGCATCTTACCGATCGATAATTTGTGGGAGGAATTTTTCTTGTTACTCCTACTCAGCAATATATGTATACGTATTACGGATAGAATTCAAGTCATAGAATTGTATTGACATGTGATGTTTGATCTTGAAGGATTTTTGGGCCTGGAGGAGTGTATGCATCAAGGCAAGGTTGAAGTGTAGCATACTTGTATGATTCAAAATATAGTTTATGGATTCTGCCCATCCATTTTTTTTCCTCTCTTTTCTAATTTAGGACTCACTTCTTACACACTCAACTAATGTGTTTCCAACTACTACGACTTACAATATGAATTAGCAATCCATGAAAAAATGAACTCGTCTCAGTGCTGCACATAGATTACTCACTTGTGCTAATTAACACTATGATACAACCCCTTCATCAAGGACACGTACAACTTTCGCTTTGTAAGAGATAAATAAAGCCAACAAGGGGGCAAAACATAAATTGCATAATCCATCTTCTAAAAGGAGAAAAAAGACAAAATAATCTTCCAAGAAATGAAAAAGAAAAAAGAATAGAACCATATATATGATCCATATGAACATCTGAAACGAAGGATCTACTCCAAGTTTTGTCCATCTAATTTCACTACATGTTAGGGCCATTAGGCCCACTACTAGTGCGAGTCTCCCCACAATTTCTATACTTCATGTTCCTCTAGATTTCTGACCACTTAAATTAAAAAATCATCATTAAAGTTTTCAAATTTTACACTAGTTAATAAAATATTAGTATCATTTATTTTCCTATTATTGTATGTTAATTAGTAGTAGTATAAATTTTAAAAGTAAAAAAAAAAAAAAAACGAAATTTAGTTATAGGGAATTTAAGTGTCCATGTTATACCTCCAATTCATGTACATGTCCAATGCGAATAGTGATAATAATGATCACATCTTTTATTTTACTTTATATTATTTTATTTTATTCATACCACTCCTAGTCTCCTATGTCCAATAAAGAGATAGAAATTCAGTTGAGTTTTTATTCTTTTTCTGTTTTTATCATAAAAGATAAGGTGCGAGGGTAGTGTATAAAATAAACATGTTTAGAGAAACAAGCATAGTGGTTGTCATCATCGAGTTTATTGTATAAAAAAATAGAACATGTTTAATTCTTGATTTTTTATATTCTAATTTTTACAATTATCTTATACTACTATTTCTCTTAAGTGATACACACCCTGTAAAAATGCAAATAAGAGAAGAAAAAGAGTTTAAAATCTATTTACACTTTTAATCAATCACAAATCTTCATGTTAATGATGACTTTTAAATTAATTATTACAAAATTATCATACATCATAATTTCTAATTAATTTGATATTATAAAAATCTTTTATATTATTTTTTATTTCTCATCACAGTATTTATTACATACATCACTATCACTCTTTATTTTTATTTTCATTTTAAAATGGAGTTTAGTATTTTTCAATATATATAATCGATGATGACTGATATGATTAAAATAAATAAATATATATGATAAGTATTAAAAAAAAGGTCAAGGGTGATGTAAAAAAACAAGTTTGTGAGTAACATGTATGCATTCTTATCTGCTTGAGTGGCATGAGCAACTGCGGACACTTCTCTTCAATTTCTCCCAAGCTGACATTTAGCATCCCACAATGACAACCCCTTATTAATTTATACATGTGGCCGGTATCTAATCTGTAAGGAACCAAACTCACGCGAAGACAAATATGGACCCCCAAAAGAATTTGTTCACTGAATCTCTATTGCTCAGAAAAGTTGCAACCTAGCCTAGGTTAGATCACATGCATAATGCTCAAAATTTTTGGAGAGACTAGTTAGTTTCTGATTTATGGACTCACCTCTAGCCTACCCCCAAAGGACATGTTCTCCCATTTGACTGAAAATTAAATTAATACCCATTTCAATATTTGTGTATGGTCTCGTTAATAAGCCGGTAATACTTTGTAATGTATGGTCCAAAATGAAAATCCTTGATATATAAAGCACTTGGATAATGGTAGCATGAATCAGGCTTCCACTTTGATATTATTATCCTTAACATATATTACTACTAATGTTAAAGTAGTGTTCGTTTTGAAACATCTCGGTAACATTTGACAATTTGTAGTGCCTTAGTTTCCCCTGTTCCTCTCTTTGTTAAACTTTCTAATTAAGTAGCTTTCTGGAGCTTCTAATGCGGATTCTTGAATTTTAGTGTACTTCCTTTCCTTACATGGCTCACAGTACAATTTTGGGAATTTGAGTCTTGTGATGAATCCTGAACCTTTTTGTATTTACCCACATGAGACTTTTTTAGTTTTCTTGTAGTCACTTGATGACTACTCAATTTTTGATTTATTTTCACGTTTCTAAATAGTTATGCTTCTGTCTGAAGAGAACCATCAGATATTGATGCTTGAAAAATTTGACCAAGAGATTAAAGATTAAGATGGAGATTTGACGTCATAAACTGGAGGTTCAACCCCTTTAGAAAGCTATTAGCCCATGGCTTACATCACCCACATCCAACATATCCCAGACACCAACTAGTTTGTTGTTACAGGTTTGAAACCAATAAGGAGACATAATGTCCCTATATCAAAAACACTGGTCTTAATCAAAGCTTAACTCATTTAGTCATCCTTATTAGATGGTTATGATAATAGAATTAAAACAGGCAGAGATGAAATTCAAGTCTTCATATATAATAATTGTTAGTTGTACTGATAAAGGAGAGCATTCCTGTAAGATTCGGGGAATCGATGCACTGGTGGTACACTTCAAAACTCTTTCCACCGTCCCGCAAGAAAAAGCAAGGGACATGAAAGTTGAAGAGGATCGTGTCTATATCACCATTACTTGAATTGATATTTTGAGAGTATATGTATCTTTTCTTTCTCCTATATCTTGTAATAGCTGGAGTAAGTTACATGATATCATTTAATTTTTCTCTTAATTATTACTAGCCAAAAAAATTGATATAGATTATATTTGATAAAATTAATTGAAAAACTATCTTTAAATTAAAAATGGTGGCAGATAGCAATCAAATTTAACTAATTAAATCATAAGTATTTTGGTGGTAAAATTATTTGTTGAGCTAACTAAAAAATATTTCATAAAATGACAGAAATGAATATATTTTTATATAAATTTCAATTTTATTTTATGAATGAAAATATATTTTGAAGTGTTATAATTTCATTTTTTTTAATTAATTTTAATCTCTTGTATTTTTTAGATAAATAAATTTTTACATTTTTAATTTCAATTATTACACTTTTCATATTACATATTTTACTATTAATTTTATACTGTATTTTAAAATATTTTTAATCAAATTTAAAATAAAGTAAAAAAACGCACTCAAATAAACATTATACTTTTATTATGTTAATTACCACAATAATTACAATAAATCATCAAATATAAAAATATTCAAAAAAACATAAATCTAACATTTATCATTACAATTTTGTGAAGTGTAGTTGTTAAATAATAAATTAAATATTATAAATGATTAAAATAAATAATATAATATAAAATTATATATAAAAATTAATAGTACAATGGTTAAAATAATAAAATATTGTTTTATATAAAAAGAGTAATAAGAAAAGAATAAATATTTTAAAATAAAAATATAAAAAATTAAAAATTAACTTTTTAAAACATACTTATTCAAATACCATTTCAAAAATCACTAAAAATTAATGAATAGACAAACAAACTTTTCAGAATTTGCCCAACATATTCATAATATTTCATTTCATAGGATATATAAAATAGAATTAAGTCCTCTTGTTATTATCCACAATTACATTTGTCTTCATTTTAGTAATTAAGTTTTCTATAATTTATTCAACTCTCTTACCTTTCTTTGACATCCCTAGCCTTTGTTGCTTCTACTTAAATGTCCACTTCAAGTAAAGCAAAACAAAACAAGAAAAAAAACAATAAATATACCACCACATATATATAATCCCAAGTTGCATTCATTTTAAGTTTGACTGTTTGAGCCAAGTAATCTAGTCAAGGAAAATGATCAATCTCCACTTTTGGGCAAAGATGTGTGGCGTTTATTGTACAACTATTACATATTTTGTATATTATATTATTTTTTTCTAAGATTACGTGTATGTTAATGGAAATCAGTTCTATTCAATTCAAAATTATTTATAAGATACTAACTTTTCAATAATAAAAAATCAAAATACAAAAAAAAGTTTGAACGTTAAGCATTGATTAAAATAAATGAAATACAATAAATCATACTAAAAAGGAGATTGGATATTATGTTAGTGACTAAAAGTGGACTGATGTCCAACGAGATATAAAACTTATTTTTTTCCAATGAAAACTTTGTGTGCACAGTGTGTCAATAATGAACAATAAAATATTAAAGAAGAACAATAAAAATACTTTATTTTATATTGGTTCACATAATCTTTACTACGGTTAGTTCTCCTTTACCAATCATTAAAAGATTTCCCTGATCAAACTGGATTACAACAAATATTATTTCCTATCACTTCTGGCTTACAAGTATCATCAAAGTCATTTTTAACACAATCCTTAGACTCTCCCTAAATTTAATAACACTCAAGTATTATTTTGTCACTAAACTAACTCCTGCCTTTCACAAACAAAAATTTGATACAGAATCAAAGATTCTTTACAACACTCAAAGAGTGAACTTATAATAAAAGTTTTAATCTCTAACGAATATTTTGTATACTATAAAAGATGAACTCTCTTAAGCTAAGTGTGGTTTTCAACAAATGTTTTTATTTTCTCTCGTTTCTCGATTCACGACTCTTGTCTTTCTATGTACGTTAGTCATTTTTCCTCAATCTTTGATATCGTATTTATAGGTAGAGAAATGCTCGTAATTATGGAGAGTATCTTCGGGATTGAATAATATGACGTTGAACATATTGATCTTGTTTCCTAATATAAGCAAATACTGTGCGTTTCAGTTTGATAGGATCAAGACTTTTCATATTTATCATTCATAACTCAATATGATTGTTAGACATATAAAAAAAATATAAGATTGATTCGCAGATATATTCCTTTTAACCAAAATCATATAAACTATCATATATAGATAGTTCAAATAAAATGTTCATTACAATTTGTATTTGGATGGATTGGACGAGTACTTCTCGCTTCCAGTAGACTAAGTATTCACTAATGGAGAGGTTTCATCTAAATCATATAAACATCACAGTAGATAATTCAAATAAAATGTTCATTTCAATTGGTGTTTGGATGGATTAGACGAGTACTTCTCGCTTACAGTAGACGAAGTATCCACTAATGGATAGGCCTCAGCTGGTGTTGTTTCCGTCATCAAACATGTTGACTTACATGCAACAAAGTACTTAACACATTTATATATTTATTTTCATCAAAACCTTAAAAAATGTCGGGATCGTTTAGTGCCTAATCGAAAGTTAGATATGTATTACTTGAATCAACCGAGTAGACATTTTACTACCATTTTAAAATTGATATAAAATATAAAAGAATATAAAGATAAACATTAAATAAATATTTAATAAAAAATTAAAAAATGGTAACAAAAATATGTATAATTAATTTAAATGAATTTTAAAATGTTTAAAATTATAAAATATTTTTTATAAATATGAAGAAATGCACATCATTCTTTTGAACGAGTGTTTTAAGAAATTCAACTTATCAAGCAAATAAAGTTCCATTTAATATATAAAAAGGTAAAATCAAAACAAATATAAAATCTATAGTGGATTGGAAAAGTAAAACAGTGCAATTTTCGGATTTTCACATAATTAGAAAGAAAGAGAAGGAAAAAAGAGATTGAGAACGAAGTTATTTAGATCAAATTGTTGTGAATGATCTGGTTTCAATCAATTATTGTGAAGCAATGGTTGAACGACCTTACAACTAAACTTCCATTCAGTATATAAAAAGGTAAAATTAAAACAAAAATAAAATCTATAGTAGATTAGAAAAGTAAAACAGAGTGCAATCTTTGGATTTCTACACAATTAGAGAGAAAGAGAAGGAAAAAAGTGACTGAGACCAAAGTTATTTAGATCCATTTGTTTGTGAATGATTTGGTTTCAATCAATTATTGTGAAGCAATAGTTGAACGACCTTACAATCACGACGACTCTAACGTGCACACACAAAGGATAGGAATTGGATGGCAGCACACGAGAGCTTTCAGTTCGGGACCCAGCGACTCGATAAATCGAATTATTTTAAATTAAATCATATTTATATATTTTTATGCAACAAAAATATAATATAAAATAATTAAAAATTATATTATAAAACAATATTATATAAATAACATTTCTCTTACTCAAACTAATTTGCACCACTTGACTTCTCACCAAAATTTCATACAAGTCACCCTTTGGTTTGGGTCACCCTTCTTTGTTGCTTTTTTTTTTTTTTCTTTATGAGACCTCCAACATTTTCTACAGTAGGCAATTCTTTCATACACTTTCTATGAGACTAAAAACTTGAAAATAATTTTGAGAAATATCAACCACATTCTTTCCATCACTCTCTTTTAAAAAAATTCTTAATAATTAATTAAAATTTATTACAAATCTTTAATTTTGTCACGTGTCATCAATTTGACCAAATTAGTGTGATAAATTGACAAAGACCAACTTAATTTAATAAAAAAACAACTTAAAGAATCAAGGTCAAATATTTTAAACTTAATTTAAAAACTAAATTAAAACCAAAAATAAAATGAAGGATAAAAAAAATTGAACCATTAACTTAATAATTGGTTTTCATGTTGGTTGGTGTTCACAATTATTATCATATTCCCTCTTGCATTGTAAATCAATTCCTGAATGAAATACTATCAGTTGGTTTCATAAACAACGAGGTTCCAAAGTCAAAACATTGTAATTAATTGCTAAAAAGATCATTATTTTTTAAAACTTATTTAAATATTATTTTAAAACGCAGTCGTCTATTTTGAGCAACAATTTATTTTAAATCTTATAATACAAGTTAAACTAGTCGCGAAATCCCATTATGTTAACAACAACCCAATTTGTAGCACAAACTTAAGTTACTTTCATTGTATTTGATTCAGATTTAATTCCTCAAAAATGAGTATATATGTTTATATATATATATATATATATATATATATATATATATAGTCCATTAATTTTAAGTGATTTGTTATTAATGAATAGGTTTTTCAATTTCTCAATTTACATTTTTTTTCCTTAAAACACTAGCAAAATCATCCATAGACAATAAGATGTGATAATATTATGGACAAGGTGTTTGGTATATAATTTTTTTATATATATTATTGGAGCACTAAACTCCTCTACTGTTCGAAAAAAAAACGACATTTTTTTACAGGAAAAAAAGAGAGAAGAAAAGACTTAACTCCACTACTAATGGTGAAAATCTTGAAAAGAACATCCACCATGAAGTGACACCCCTATATAGATGGTAAGACGCGAGGCTAAGCTAAGCAACTAGAAAACCGACATATGTGTTGCTTATAAAATCTATAGCTAAATTTGAGCATCAGAGTCATGGATGCTTTTCAGTTCAAAACTGTTATTTCAGGCATTCTTGCCCTGTTAGCATGCGCCTTGTTTTATCAATTTAAGAAAACAATTTGCGGCAATACAAAGAATATCTGTAGTGCACCTCAAGCAGAAGGTGCATGGCCTATCATTGGCCATTTGCACCTCTTCAATGCTCATCAACTCACACACAAAACACTTGGCAAAATGGCTGAGAAACATGGTCCAATTTTCACAATAAAACTTGGTTCTTACAAAGTTCTAGTATTGAGTAGCTGGGAGATGGCCAAGGAGTGTTTCACTGTCCATGACAAAGCATTCTCCACCAGACCCTGTGTTGCAGCCTCAAAGCTAATGGGCTACAACTATGCCATGTTTGGCTTCACTCCTTATGGTTCTTACTGGCGCCAGGTGCGAAAATTAACCACCATAGAGCTTCTTTCTAACAACCGTCTTGAGCCACTCAAGGACACAAGAACGGTTGAGTTAGATGCTGCAATAAGGGAGCTTTTTAAGGTTTGGACAAGAGAAGGTTTTCCAAAGGGAGGGGTTTTGGTGGATATGAGGCAGTGGTTTGGTGATTTGACTCATAATATTGCTCTGAGAATGGTGGGAGGGAAGTCATTTTGTGGGGTTGGTGATGATGATCATGTAGAAGGTGAGGCAAGAAGGTATAGGAGAGTTATGAGAGACTGGGTGTGTTTGTTTGGGGTGTTTGTGTTGTCTGATTCATTTCCATTTCTGGGGTGGTTGGATATCAATGGATATGAAAAGGATATGAAGAGAACCGCAAGTGAACTGGATGCTGTGGTTGAAGGGTGGCTTGAGGAACACAAAAGGAAAAGGAAAAGAGGTTTGAGTGTGAATGGAAAGGAAGAACAGGATGATTTCATGGATGTCATGCTGAATGTTCTGCAGGGTACAGAGATTTCTGGTTATGATTCAGATACCATCATCAAGGCTACTTGCCTGGTAAGCAAAATGCTCAGCTATTTATTTTTCATGGTTGCTACATGCTTATACAATTGATGGAGTCCAAAAGGAATCTAAGACTTTGTGTTATAAACCATATAATTTAGGACTTGCTAATAAGGATATTCATAAGTCGCTTTTACGCCTTTGGTTCTAAGACAAAAGAGATAAATTATGCCGAATCTAGCGTTGCACTTTATATATAACGAACAATTGCAATCTTGAGTCCATCAAAAGGAATTATTCCAACAGAAACGGAGGAGTACAAGACATAAATTTGGAAAAAGTTGATATATAACATCTTTTGAATAATGATTCGAAAATGCTAAAAAGTACAAATTTGTGTTGACGAAAACCATTACCCTTACCACTGTGATTTCTGTCAAATTTTCCCTTTTACTTTTTTTATTTCGTTGTTCAACCTCGCTTCTTATTATTTCGTACTAGGAGTTTTCGTACTAGGAGCTTTCGTACGATGTAACAAACTCTTAATAATTTGGCTCGTCTATTCAAGTCTTTTCACAACGAACAAAGAATATATTGCGAGGCCACAAGGATCCACTTGTTCAGAAGAAAAAATATTTTTCTTTTAACATCATTCAGTATTACAAGATATCAAAAGCAATTAACACCCACAACAGGAGTCCACTTCTCCAAAATTTACGTTGTGTTTTACAATCTGATTCTGTACGACACCACCCTTCTTCTGTTTCGAAGAAAACCATAAGTCTCAGCTTTTGGTGCACATGAACGTTCAGTTTGACATCTAACTTTGAATTACAACCATGAACTTGTATATCTTTGCAGAATTTGATTTTAGCAGGAACTGACCCCACCATGGTCACGCTAACATGGGCACTATCTCTGCTACTTAACCATCAAACGGAACTTAGAAGAGCCCAACATGAACTGGACACTCTTATTGGGAAGGACAGGAAAGTGGAAGAATCTGACATAAAGAAGTTAGTGTACCTCCAAGCTGTTGTGAAGGAAACTCTGCGCCTGTATCCACCAAGTCCCATTATCACCCTTCGTGCCGCCATGGAAGACTGCACCTTTTCATGTGGCTATCACATTCCTGCTGGCACACAATTAATGGTGAATGCTTGGAAGATCCACAGGGATGGTCGTGTTTGGAGTGAACCTAATGATTTCAAGCCTGAAAGGTTCTTGACAAGCCACAAAGATGTTGATGTAAAGGGTCAGAACTATGAGCTCGTCCCTTTTAGTTCTGGAAGGCGAGCATGCCCTGGGGCCTCGCTCGCTCTGCGTGTGATGCACTTGACCTTGGCTAGACTCTTACATTCTTTCGATGTTGCTTCTCCTTCAAATCAAGTTGTTGACATGACAGAGAGCTTTGGACTCACAAATTTAAAAGCAACCCCGCTTGAAGTTCTCCTAACTCCACGTCTAGACACCAAATTTTATGAGGACTATTATATTGAGCTAGGTTTCTCAAAATATGTGCAGGAAGCCTCTGGGTTCTGAAATCGGGGCTTTCCATCTTGTAATAACAATAACATGTTTAATTAAGTTGCACTGTATTATGATAGCTGGTGCAATTTGTAGTATTCTGATAATTCCGAACTTGTGTAAAAGATAAATAAATCGAATGAGTAACCTTCACGAATATTATGCCTTTTTTATGCCATTCACAAACAGGATGAAGCCAGAGAGCCTAGTAATATCCTTAGGCTTGAATACATCATGTATTTTCTAGCACACAGAATCAAGTTTGCAACTCAAATATAAGTTGACA
Source organism: Glycine tomentella (assembly GCA_007407185.1). Classification (NCBI taxonomy): domain Eukaryota; kingdom Viridiplantae; phylum Streptophyta; class Magnoliopsida; order Fabales; family Fabaceae; genus Glycine; species Glycine tomentella. Next base: position 1,213,406 of record PYAF01004539.1, on the reverse strand, counting down.
GACCACTGACTAAAAGTGATATACAAATTCTATCATCAAGATGCTACCTTACCATATGAAAAAAAAAAAAAAAAATGAATTTGAACATTACACCATGATCTGTGGTATGTGCCGACTGACTCACCAGCATACTCTAATTGCTGGAAACCTTACCTACATGTGTCTACGTCTAGTGAATCTTACAAGTGGATAGCTAGAAGAGAAGAAACCATCCCTTTTACTCCGAGTTAGCAGTATATGTACACAAACAGGTGTCAAGCCATACACAAGTATGACTTGCAATTCTTGCCTGAATTAGCAATCAATGAGAGAATGAACTCGCCTCAGTGCTATACATCGAGTACTCACTCAAGCTGAAGTTTGGTCTCTCTTCGCTCCACTTCAAAATTTCCTTGGCGTATTTAAGTGATGCATCAACACTACCAGGCTCCAACCCCTTCACCGGGGACACATACAACTTTCGTCCTGTAAGAGATAAATAAAGCCTTTTAAACTTAACCGCTATGTAATGTGAAGCCAGCTGACCAAGGGAGGGATTATTATTAATGCTGTTGCTATTGCTGTTGGGACGATTGCGACTGATTATTGGATGGAAATCAGAGAACCATTCACACTTGGTCAAAGGAACTTGTTCGATTTTCTCCTCAAACAGATCAAATTTGTTCAATATCAACAAGAATTCCATTTGCTCAAAGGTTGGATGAGTGACAATGGTTTCAAAAAACTTTCTGCTTAATATCATCTTGTTAGTGAGACAATCGTTGCCATCGACAGAAAACTGATCATAGTCAGTCAAGGAAACACAGAAGATGACCATTTCAACATCCTCAAACATCTCCAGCCACTTGCAATTTTCTCCTAGCCCCCTTGCATGCACTCTAATTAGTTGATACCTGTTAACCAGCCATAAAGTATGAATCATCAAAAACATTCAACAGCAGTTGTAACAATGACCTTGAGCGACAACAATATTTCACTTTCACGCATTTGAAACAAATATAGAAATTGGAACACATCTTTCGCATAAGAATTTCAACTTTTACACACTAAGCCTGACTATAAAAGCACTTCAATAAACATTACAGTATGATATTGGCACTTCTATCCAATGAATAAAAAAATTTATCTAAAATATAAAAAATATGGACACTAAACATGAGAGCAATTCATATCCATATCCAGAGATGGGAGAAACTTACATTGTGTTTCTTAAACATCATATTAGTGAAGATTATAATTCATCCTTACTACAATTTTACCATACTTATCCTGTGTTTAGTTTCTTTTGGTATTTTATAGTTCTGATGTGCTTGCATTTACAACCCTTGGCAGTTTCACGGGTGCTATTAATCTCCAAAAGAAAACAATTACAACAGCAATTGGATTTAATCAAATCCACAACACATTTCTGATGCATAACAAATGGCACAAAAATTTTCACGTACCTGACCAAAGAATCATGTAGATCAGTAGTGTCAACAGTTTCCTCAGACGCTGATTGGGGAAATGAAAACTCCACACAAGCCACTCCATTAGATGAAGTAACTCCCTCGGCATAAAGGATATCTAAATCTGAGGGTTCATAATCTGTCCTTAATATTTTAACAGCCTAAAACAAAAAATTGTCATGGTTAGAAACAACAATGTCCATGAACAGCACAAGTTGTCAAAGATTCTAAATTTCTAATTCAACAAGCATTTTCTAGGAGAAAAAAAGTAGAAATGGAAACCTAAAAGACAATAAGGAAGCAAGATGGTGCAACAATAAAATAATATTAATGAAGCATTCTAATAATGCTAACATGTGAAAAGTGGTTTTAATTTATACTCATAAACAGCTGAATTTGCTAGACTGAAATTTAATTTTACTCCTCAAGTTTAATGCTTCTGCCTAATGTCCATTGTACAATAGACAGTAGTCACTATCTCTCCCTGAGAAATGATCCTTTTACAACCAAATTTACACCCCCACCAGTCCAATGTCTACTCTCATTAAAACTTGCCAAACCGCCATGTACAACAATTAAATTTATCCCTCCATTGTTTTTCTCATCTTTGCAGAAGAAATTGATTAAAGATAAAATCCCTTCAAAAAATGAAAAGTGATTATTTCATAAAGAATCCAGTTACATAGTTTTTATATTTTGGACACGTTAGTCTTTTGGTGAGGACAAGCCCTGACATAGCAGTAAAGTTGTGTCTTGATGACTTGTTGGTCATGAGTTCGAATCCGGAAACAGTCTCTTTGCAAAAGCAAGGGTAAGGCTGCGTACAATATCTCTCCCCCTTAACTGCGTATAGCGTGGAACCTCCAGGCAATGGGATACGTAGTTTTTTTTTTTTTTTAATTTTGGTCCTTTAATTTATTATTTAGGTTCAATTTGGTCCTCTAATTTATAAAATCAATTCAATTTAGTCCTCTAGCTTTTTTTGTTTCAATGTGATCCTCTAATTTTTAAAACCAAATCATTTTTTTGAAAAAATGTGCATTTTGTCGCGGGTTAAAACCACTTAGTGACGGTTTTGAACTGCCACAAAGTATGATTTCTTACAATTTAGACTGAACGACCAAATTGAATCGATTTAAAAAATTAGAGGATCAAATTGAACCCGAAAAAAACTAAAGGACTAAATTGAATCTAAAAAACTAATTTAACCTTAAATTTTTAAATGAAATAACATATTTAAGGAGCTTCTTAGATCAAATTTACCAGTCTGGAGCATAAAATTACTTCTTACAAGTGCACCTTAATTAGTTGTTGCCTTTGATACTTTAGAAGATTTATTTATGCTGCTTAGTAGAGGATCTCATTATCTTCCATAGTCACAAAATTCACTTTGTATAATTGAAAACGCACAACATTCTCTTCAATATGCGAGTAACAAATAAAAATATAAAGGGTTAAGGGCTTTACACAATTAATTTGACAAAAGCATACAAAGTAATACAAATTGAAAATTATCTTACCCGCTCTAAGAAATAACTGGCAACACTAGGCAGCATTTCTAATTCGCTTCTCCTTTCGTATGTAGCCTTAATGGCAGCATCATTCCATAATTCCTCAATCAATGGTGCATATTCACGAGTAGCAGCTGGAAAGATGGCATCAAGTTTGCCCGACACCATAGTTTTCAGTAACCAATCAGAGAATGCTTTCAATCTTGGACCAATGGAATATACAGTCTTCTCATCCAGTTTTGGACTAGTTCCTGTGGAAAACCATAATTGTAACGGTCAATCCTTTAGTACAATACAGAAAGGGATAAGAACAGAACTATGTACCATAACAACACCTCAAACAAACACATAAGCATGCTGCAAGCCATTTGGACCAACAAGTGATAACTAAATGGTGCACAATTGGTGCTTTAAAAGGAAGATAGCTAGGATACCAAGTCAAACCTCAATATAAAGCACATATTTCTGAGGGAGAAAATGCTACTACCTGTCGTATCATGTACAGATGATTGCCTTTTTTTAAAATCCCCCAAACTTTCATCTTCAAAACGCTCACGTCCCTCAAGCAGCATGCCAAGGTAGGCATAAACATTACTCTGAATGGTCAACTTTATATTTTCATGCTCATCTTCTGAGAATGGGACACTTTTGTACAGAATCTTGGCCTGCCACAAATATTTGCAATTCTATGAATACATTGACTATTACCAGCATCTCTATTGGTGACTTTGTCTTTACATAGAGGAGGGGGCTTGCCAAAATTTTATTTAAACAATTCCCAAAGTACCCATGAATAATCACATACTACATCCAACTAAGAAGTCAGTTGTCATTTACCGCCAAAATTGGCCTTTCTGAACAAGGAAATACCAGATGACAAAAGCGAGTAACATAAATGTGCATCCAATTAACATTCACTTTACAGTAACCTTTGCAGGATTAACCCTATTACTGTCCAGTGTCCACAATTCATTGTGATTTACTAGGTAAATACTCATGTTTAGTGTTTAGAAAACTCACAGAAGTTTCTTTCCTTTCAGTTTAAGTAAATTAAGAAACAATTATTTAGGAAGCAGGTGCCTACAAGAGTGCAGACCATATTCTGACCAATTTAATGTAACTAATAATACAAAAGAAATTTAAGCATGACTTGATTCACAGACTCAATTATCAAGTAAAAATCACCTGCTTAAAAATAGTGCTCGTTCCAGATCCACTGCCACCAACTAAGAGAAGCTTCTGAACTATCCCATGCTCAAGGTAGTCAGGCATTGTTCTGCTAGCCAGACTGAAGGGGTGTTCTCCCAAAGAATTTGAAGATTTAGAAGGAACTGGCAGGGACAGGAAAGCGCATACAAGCTTCGTCCCAGCCTAACAAGCAGAAATGAAAAAAGTGTGAAATAAATAACATTTGGCTGGAACAAAACGAGACAAATACCTCCCCCACCCGGGAAAAAAAAAACAAAAAAGTTACCTTTCCCCATATATAACCCCTTGTATTCTTCTGCCCCTCCTCTTGGTAGGAACCATCCTCATTGACCCAAAAATGTGGGTTGCCGGCACACTGAACTCCTGCCAACTGCACACAACCAAAACAGGATCCTTTCAACAATTCTGTTTCACAATAAACAATATATATGGTTATTAAGAGAGAGCCTTTCAATATGAATTTCCGACCTGCAACATTCGAAGCTCCACTTTTGTTATTTCCCGACCATTAATGAAAACCTGAGTGTTACCATTGCTAGCATCCTGTTGGATGGGGCCTCCAACATTCAGATGCGGACTTATAATTTGTGAAGGCTTCTGTCCCTCCTGTGAAATCATTAAACCAATCAGCATCCGTAGTAACACTCAAAAAACTCAAACACCATACAAACCAAATCACAAATGCATGTAAACAAATACCTTCCCCCATAGACCAGATACTTTATCATACCAATAGTTCCCTGGCTTCAGCTTCTTGGGAGGGTTGGGGCAGTTCTGCAAAGTTACCAATTCCTCATAAGAAAGTGGGTGTCCATTCACACAAACATACTCAGGTGGAAGCAGATTCGCTTCACAAAACCTCTCAGCCTTCATTATCTGCCGAACCTCCAACTCATTAAGCAAACGCTTGAGCATCCGAGAGCACTTCCCCAAAGTCCCTCTTTTGGCCTCATCAATCGGGAATCCAATGCAAGTCACACATTTTCTCCCCTCAGGCATAGACCCCATAGCTCTAAGCACACAATTACCACAATACTTTGCATCACAAACGAGACAAACCTCTTTCTCAGTAAACCTATTCCCCTTGAAGCACCTATAACAAGACCCTTTCTTTCCCTTCGTGAGAGGTGCCCTTTTAACAGGTTTATTACTGCTCACAGTGTTTTCCACATCAAACTCCTCATCCAACGCATCATCAGAGTCCACATCGAAAGTAACAATAGGGGGACGTTTAGCATCGATATCCTCAGCCTTGATAGAAGAAACCCGAGTTGATGGATACTCCAAACTCAGCACTGACTCAGTGGATGCCCAATCTTGCTGATTCAACTCGTTGAAATCCAAACTCTCTTTTCCGTCTTCCAGAACCCTTAACGCGCCGGAACTTCTCCCTGATTTGTCCCAAAACTCGATGGTACTAGAGCTTCTAGTTTCTTCAAGCACTCTCGAGCTTCCCCCCAAATCGGATAGGTCGCCGGAGCCGTCGTTCCCGGTGGAGAACTCAAACGCGCCGGAGCTGCTCAGCTCGCCGGAGAGCTCGCCGACGTTGCTCTGCGAAGCTCGGTGCTCGAACGCGATCACCGATGTGGGAGAGACCGTTGTTTCGGACGCTAACTTGGAAATCCTAGCTTCGGTTTGGAGGGGTTGGTGGCGTTGTTGCGGCGGCAGGAGCGGCTGCACGACCGGTAGAGATAAGGCGTCGGAGAGAGGAACATGGGAAACGACGGCGGCGACCGGAATGTCGTCGACGCTGATCGGCACCGCCCGAGGGAGGTCGCAGGTGAGCGGCGGGCCGTCGTACTCGACGGCGAATGAGTACTCGGCAGCATCAGGCGCCGCCGTCGACATGGTGGGAAGAAGAGAAGCGGTGGAACCCTAATCCGAATCGGAATAGGAATACAAGAAAAGCATGAAAGGAAAACAGATATGGTTTTGTAAATGATGATTGAGAGAAGAAGAATGCAGTGTGTGTGGCGTGGTGATTAGATTAGGGAATGAATGTGTGTGAGAAGGAAGGAAGGAAAAGAATAGGAAAAAAAAAGGTAATTTTTAGGTGTGGGAGGTAGAGAATATAATAATAAAATAATAGAGAGGGTAACGGTGGAGGTGAGTTAGTGAGGCGGGTGAAGATGAAGGAAGGAATGAAAAGGAAAGGAAAACTAAAACGGGAAGGGAATTGGGGGAATCTTTCTTCTTTTTTGGGCCACGTGGGGACGGCTTTGTCCTTTTATATAGCGCAGGTTGGCATCCTATCCAATCCAATGCCGCCTTTTGCACACAAATTGCGTGCACTTGTTTTCTTTTATTTCTAATGTAATAACTCTTGCAATTAAATCCTCCATGTACTCATGCTAAGTTAGATAATTAAGAGACTAAACTACGTTAGTTTTGTGAAAAGGATTTTTTATAAAAAAAAGCATGTAACGGATGGAGCCATGAAGGATTGGGTTATTGTTCCGTGATATCCGATATGGACAATGATGAAGTTGAAGGATCTGTATATTGTCCGAATCTCATTCCATTCCCCGCCACCACTCTCTTGCGCGCTATATTCTTTACTCCAATGCCCAATGGGCTATTCTATTCCATTTCCGTGAGTTCTCGCAATCAATTTTATTGTTCCAAAAAAACAATGAATACACATTTGTTGTTTATATTTAAATTTGTTTTTAATTCTAAATCAATCTTATCTATATTTATGAACAAAGATATTACTATCACTTTATTCTAAAAAAAAAAAAAAAGACTTGTCAGTATCTGATTTACACCTTAATTCAACTTATAAATAATTTCTTTCGAAATCTCCCTCTCAGTCAAAACATCATTTCTTATAGGAATCCAATCCAAAACACTAATCAATTGAATGAGAGTCTCATGCTTAAATACCACATTAAGTCTTTTTTTTTAAGATAGTGTAAGATTATCTTTAATGATAGATTTTAAATTTGGATCTTATATTACTTTTTGGTAGATCTCATAGTGTTAAATAGGATTAAAGATTTTTCAAGATCTCTTTTATTTTTTCTTTAATGGTATATCTCATTTTGAGATCTTAAGGAGAGAGAAAAAAAAAGAAAATTTACTCTTTCTTGAACAATGTGCAGATCTTAAAAGATCTTCTACAATAACTCATCTTTCATATTGGAGATCTTCTCAACTCCTTTATTGAAAGATCTAATGAAGATCATATTTTAAACTCAAAATCCTTACTCAAGATCTTGCACTGAAGATTCTCTAACAAAACTATACTAATAGCTTATCAAATTTAAAATAATTTATTTATTACATTACCAAAAAAAACTCAAAATTAAATTTAGGACTTTCAATTTTTTTTAAAAAATAAAGTAAAATTACGATGCTAATAACAATTAGTTGTTAGATTTGTATTTAATTTTTTAAAGTCTCTAAATTTAAATCTATCGATAGAATTAGGAGTCATTCAAACTTAGTAAATGTGTACATAGATATTAACGGTAAACATATATATTTTTAAAATATAAATGGAAACATAATGTAATTAAAAATATTTTTCAAAATTATACAAGTGTAATTTACCTTCATTAGTTTAATTAGTTGCATCAATGTTTAGTCTCACATCAAATGTTAAAATAAAAACTGATTAAAAAAATGTTAAACACAAAGTATTAAATTAAGTAATTATAAGATATTGTAATGATTACATAAAAGTAAACTAATTGATCGAGTTAATCGTTGGTGTTTCATATTAATAAGCAGTAAATGATTGAATTAGATAAATATTAGTTAATTCGTAAATGAATTTGATTTAAATGTAAGATAAAGTATTTGGATACGAACAAGTATAACTATATATTAATTTATAAAAAGTAAAAAGAAAAAAAAAATACAGAATATACTTTTCAATTGAAAGAATAAGAAAATCATCTATGTGACATGATATTAATTAGTCTTCCACGTGATATACGAACTATGTTTTGACATGTCATGTCACTTGACCTTATCATAGTGTCATAAAAATATAGTGTATATTTGAATTAAAGTTTATAAACATAATTTTAAAAATATGTTAATAACTCAAGTTTGATAAATAAAATAAAAAAATTACTATAATATATTTTGTGTTTGAAAAGGGGGGAACGGATTGAGTGAAAAGGGGTACCTTTGGAAAGATATTTTTTCCCTAAAAGTGTTAACACGCGTCAAAACTCAATTGAATAGGAAGAAGTTACGGATGATTTATTTCGGAGAATTAATCATTACTCTTTACATCAAGTCATTTTTTACTTATTTGACAAATCAAATTTCATTGATTATAAAAGTATTTGTATTATTTAAAAATTAAAACTATAGGAATCAAAAAATCAATTTTTAAAACGGATATCCAAACATAATCATAATGTTAAACTATATTATACTTATATTTTTCTCTCTTTTTTTCCTTTTTCTCTAAGTGTCAAGTATTTTTTTGGTGTCAAAAACTCTTTTCCATAAATTAAAATGGTCCTAGATCTAGAAGGCAAACTCTCCTTCACAAACAAATCTACAACTTATTAATTTGCCTTTAAAATGCGACTACACGTACAAAGTTGAAATCTAGCTATCATTATCAATGGATTCGACGATAACGTACCAAGCTTAATATAAGGAGACTCGTATATTAAAAATATCTAATGACGTCTCACTTGAGTCACATTCATGTCTATACAATAACTCTATGAGCTCAAAACCATTATCTTTATTAAATATCATCTCTACGAATCTTTCCATCAACAGTCACGTATTCAATTCAGATTTTTTATCTCAATTCTTAGAAACTTTTTGATTTCGATCCATATATATGACTATATAATATTATCATTATTAGCAAGCAAATTGTCATCCACCCTAGGAATATAAAGACATCTCAATTTTTATTTCTATCACCTTTAATTTTTATCTTTAACTCCTTTCCTTTCCAATTTCCATTTCTTGAACCCAAACATCACATTAATTAAGTTGTATGTACAATGCACTATCTGCATGCCCATAAAATCAAATATTTCCCCGTGTGTAATATTCCATTTAACTTCCCAGGCTTCCTTCCCATTATCACAAAAAGGAATAAAAAAAAAAGTAATCAAGAGAAAAGAAATTCATAATTGCACAATCTGGTGTCCAAAACTTTTAAAAACAATTGTTAGAAGTCAAGACGTATACGTCATTCATCCTCTAACTAATTAATCAATCTATATCTATATATATTACATACACTTGAAATTGTTAGGCTCATAGGATTCTTAACATTTCAAAAGGCAAATCAAACATGTTTGTTGTCCTGTGCACCCACGCATGCAGCTATCTAGAGTATCTCTTTGACCCCATTTTCCTTAAGGACGAAACTCTGGGGAACTGATCAACACTGGGCCTGGGTAGCTGGCGGTTGTTCTGCACACTCGCAGCTAGCATTCTCCGACACACCTTCACCGACTTATCCAAACTCCCACTACACAGAATCCACCTCCTCTCATTACACATCGCTTCAGGATCCTTCTCCGCCGGAGACCCTCAACAGGCCCAGTGTGCCCCGACATAATATTCACGCACGTGTGGTCGTCGTTCAGTGACCTCTTCCACACGCATATCGCCATGTCAGCAGACCCGCTGAACACCAAACTCCCAGCCGTAGCCAAGCAAAGCACCGCCAGTTTGTGGCCCCTCAAAACCCCTTTATGCTCCAAATTCGTTTTCCGAACCCAATAATTCACCAACCCGTCAGAGGAACCCGTGTATAGCACATTCCCCTCTTCGTTTATCGCTAACGCCGTCACCGCACACTCCTGCTTCAACAGCGTCTGCCAAAAAAAATGCTTCGTCCCTTTCCCTTGAACCTCGAGCCGCCAAATCTTAACTGTGCCGTCAGCGGAGCCCGTGAAAACCATCTCATCCAACCCCACAACAAGCGTGCTAACGATGTCGTCATGCGCCGTCAACGGACTCCAAACACTTGAAATTCGACGTTCGCCACACCTTATAGGTCTTATCCCACGAGGCGGAGTATATGAGAGAATGATCCTCCGTTAAACTGAGACACGAAATAGCGTCGTAGTGTTTGATCCATATTAAATTACGGTGTTGTCTCAGTCCCACGTAGTTGCTCGGTTTCATGGAACATTTGATGTAGTTTATCAACGTTGAAAGCGTGGCGACGCGCTTGTGTTGTTGGCCGTTTTTCCCCGACACTTTCCAAACCCTGATCCTTCCGTCTTGGTGTCCCGTGAGGATTTTCTCTCCGGCGATCACAATGGCTTTGACCAAGCCGCTATTGGATTTGAACCCCGCGAACTCCTTATGGTTCTTCCACACGCGAACGTTCTTGCTATCAGAAACCGTGTACAACAGGTCCTTGGTTGCTGCGAGGGAATAAATGTGACCCTCTTCGCGGACAAGGGAGCCCACGAGAGCGACGTTTTCGTTGGAGCCGGCGAAAGCGTCTTCGTTCATGTGAGAGGGGACCATGGGGATTTGGATAAGGGAGAGAGGGAAGCTTCGTAGGGAGCGTTTTCTGCTGCCAAATGAGGCGCGTCCATTGTGATGGGATTGTTTTTTCTTTGATGGTTATCAGATTTGTAACCGTCGAACTCGTCTTTCTTTAACTTTCCGTACATTCTTCCATTCACACTTCCTTCAACCAAGTATCCGCGTCCTTTTCTAGATGACCCTGTCATTCTTTCTTTATTAATTATATGTTATATATTCCTTCCTTGCACAACGTACTCATGCAAAGTACAGGGAAAAGTATATACAGAAACCGAAATTAAGGTTCAAACTTGAAAGGCAGCTTAAGCTTTTATTTGTTTTACAGAGAGGTACTATAAGGGTTGATGATTCGTGCAATTAATGAGAAAATTTTAATGTTACTGCTAATGATTCCTTGTCGTGCCAAACCGCCGAATGTCGTTGGAGGGAGCTTTGAGAGGTTTGGTATTGAGGTTGACAACAAAACTTTGTTTGCATGCAGTGGGTTGCTGAGATGGCTTTGTCTATGTGGTGATATTTGCTAATTATGTTATGCCACGTTTTCTATGTGTGCGACTACGTGGGTCAATTTTCATGCCAAACTCAAGATTTTGCTTAAAATTTACCACAAGATGTTCTAAGCTTAGATAATGAGAGAGAGTTATCAGGTGATGATATCCAAACTGCTAATCCGAGGAAATGTGCGATTTTAGATGTGTAGAACGAGTAAACGGGTTGATTTGACCCGTCAAACAAAGTTTGATATGGTCAATAGACTTAAAAAAATTTGTAAGTTTTCGTCCTCTTCCAAAAAAGACTAAAATTGGTGCTAAATTCTGGTGCATTTTCTCTGATTATTATGTAAACAAATAAACCTGTCACGAGACATGCACATGGTTTACGTGCAATTGCGCAACCATTCAACACTTCTATACTAAAGAAATTTTAGTTAAGTAGATACTTTGGATGCTAGAGAATATATCCGGAAATGTTGGGAAAATATTTTAAATCCGTGATAACAATAATAATAATAGAGACATAAGGTGTATATAGATTTCCATTATGTTTCGTAAACAACAAAAATAAATAAAATAAAATTGTTCCTTTCTAGTATATGTAGTGAAAGGAAATGACAAAAAGAAAGAGAATTTTTTTTAATCTTGTTTAGTTTAGATTTTAGAATTTTAGAGAGCGGAGGAGAAATGACAAAACTAAGACCTTATTATTTCTTCACTTTTCATCTAAAAAATGAATCCCTTATGCGCTTTACCTGTAAAACTAGGGGTGTTTGCGGGTCGGTTCGGATCGGTTTTGGCCAAATTTAGAATTCAACCCTATCAAATTTGATTGGTTCGGTTCGGTTCGGTTTTCAGAAAAAAAAAATTGAAACCCAACCAAACCCAACTCGTTCATGAACAGTTCGGTTCAGTTCGGATCACCGGGTTACCCATTTAAATTTTTTTTAGAACTACTATTTTATATCACGATTCTTTCAAATATCTCATACAATTAACACAATATTATCAAATGTATGAAAGTAGTAAAATTGATTCATTTAATACCATCAACATAATATTATAAAATAGACTTATAATATAAATTAAA